>OVBC01000004.1:0-349645 GCA_900406465.1 Noccaea caerulescens | reverse complement strand
CATTCGTCTTTTGCGAATAACTTATACGATTCTCCATTATTTGTTTTCTTAATACCTTGGATTTCATGCCACATATCACCTAGTCTTGCCATGTTACCTACACGGTTTAACTTTTCTTCTTTTAATGCCAATGAACCTTTCATTGCGTAGAAGTTTAATAGAATTGTAGGGTTTAATTCTTCATTAAATACATGACCATCTGCTGTTTCACTTGGTTCTTGTAATACTAAGCCTGTTTCGGTATGAACTAAGAACACGTCTACTAGACGACCTCTTACTACCCCTCTTAGTGTAGCTACAACGTTCTCTACTGGTGACTGTTCTATTTCTTCTTTCTTAATGTCTTGACTTAAAACGAACTTCTCAAATGGATAACCCTGTGTATCTCGTCCTATTTGTTCGTCTATAATATCTATACCTACAACCTGACAAAATGCTTCTAAGTCTTCTTTCTTACGGAATATGCCTACTGTTTCATTTTGTTTGTTATACAGGTTAATAATCGTTTCTAACTTATTTCTACCTTGTTTATTATGCATAATTGCTCTTGTTTGTTGATAATAACTTGATTCCATTCGATTGATATATCCGTTTTGCTTTACAAACTCGTCTAATGGCTCAGCTTTCTTCGATGATAGATTAAATCCGTTGTGACTAGATGAAGAAGATGGTTTATAAATTGTAACTTCTTTGTCTTTTACTTCTGCATAGATGTCTACGACAAAACCACCTACAATACCCCTTAGTAGCCATAGTTCGGAATCTTTACTGTCTTTTGGAACTTGGTTCGGATTATGAATTGTTTTCAGTTTGATTTCTTTACTTGTACGATATACTTTTGTTAAACCGTTCATGAAGGTATCTTTTTCACCATACTCAATCAGTTCAATACTTAAAGTTGATAGTAGTCTTTCTAGTTGGTTTTGGTTTAAAAAGCTACCTACACTTGTTCCATCTTTACTTACTAACAAGATTGGATTTTTGAAGAAATTATTCTCTGTTTTGCTTGCCTTTACTACATAGGTTTGCATATTTTCTCGTTCTGCTTGTACTAAAACATCCTTTGCTGATTGTAATTTATCGTTTGTCATTGTTATTACCCCTCTACATTTTCTTTAGTGTACCGTTTTCTTTAAAGAATTTATGTGTTTGTATACTATCAAGTTTTGTTGCATTAAAGCCGTTAAGAAAACAAAGTGGCTTAGGTTTGTATAATGTTACAGTAGACTCTTGTACGTCTAAAACCATATCTACTAACGAACCCATTACAATACCCCTTGCTTGCTTTACATTTTTACCGTTCGGATACTCTTTTGGCGAACTTACCTTTTCTATATGAAACTCCCTTGTTGGTTTTAATACTTCTACTAATCCGTCTGATTCTGTTTGCCTAGATAAGAATGGTGTCAATTCAACATTCACTAGTTTAAGGAATTTCATTAATTGTTCCTTCTCTTTATAAATCGCCATATTAGAACTATTTTCTGTTTCTACATGACAGTGAGACTTATAAAACCTGTTTTCTGTTTTCTCAATCAATACTACATAAGAACCTATTCCGTAACCTTCGCTAAATCAATTACATCTTCTGCTCTTTCTAGTTTATCCATAGTCTATACCCCGATTCTTGTTTAAGAATATTACTCTTCTACTTCAACCCATGTTTCATCTTTCTCTGACCATACTGCTTTTACATTTTCACGGTATACATGCAAGCAACTTTGTTTTCCGCAACTTGGACACATTTCGACTCCTGTTTCTACTAAGTTCATTTCATCACACCAACAACAGCCTACTTCTGATACTTGTTTACTCATTACTTTCTTACCCCTTTTATAGTTTATTGTGTATTTAACCTATAAATTCGACTCAAATTAGAAATATGTACAGACACACTTCTAATTTACTAGTTATTACTTATTTTATAATGTTTAGACTTCCGTTTTCTTTGGAAAACTCTAACACACCGCCTGTTTCGTTAAATCCATTTCTTATACAAATTGATTTTGGTTGATATAACACTATTTCGTTCTCTTTTACGTCTAGTGCTACATCTACAATCCTACCTGATACAATACCCCTTGCTTTCTTAATAGAAGTCTTAGGAAACTTCTTTGGTGAGTTTATTACCTCTAACTTGAATTCTTTTGGTGATTTTAGTATTGTAACTTTCCCATGATGCCTTGTTTGTGCTGTTAATACAGGTTCTAACTCTAAGTCTATTTCTCTCAATAATCTAAATAGATGTTCTGCCTTTCTATATCTTGCTAGTTTGTAGTTTTCTTTCGTCATGATAGAATAGGTATCCTTGAAAATTCCTACCCCTAGTTTCTCTACTTCTACTACATATGTATCTTCTAAACCAATTAGTCCTTTTATTTTTGCTAAGTCTATTACTGTTACTGCTGATTGTATTATGTCTGTTTGCATCCCCATACCCCTTATTTATTTAATTTAGTGTTCCGTTCTCTTTAATGAAGTCCTCAGTCTCCATAACTCTGTTGAATCCTTCGTTTACTTTAAAATAGATTGGCTTGTATAGAGTTACTAAGTTTCTATCTACAGTTACATATACATCTACAACCGATTCTTCTGAAATACCCCTAATTTTGTGAACGATTTCTACGTTTGGTACTTGTTCTACATGGTTAATATGGATGATTCTGAAGTTTTTAGATGGTTTATATACTGTTACTTTGCCTTCATCTAACGTTTCTTTCTCCATAACTGGTGTTAATTTTACATCTACCAGTTTTAAGAATCTATTTATCTGTTCTTTTGTTGTATACTTACCTACTACATACTTTGCTAAACTGTATACTGTATATGTACCCTCTACTTCTACTACACAAGAACCTATACCCTCTTGTCTTGCTAGTGTTAGAACTTCTTGCGAAGACCTTGGTCTGTAAGAACCCATATTATCTACCCCTATTCGATTTGGATTGATTTATTTCTCTATGTTTAAACTTCCGTTTTCTTCTAAGAATTCTACTTGTGCTTTCATTTCCAATGGTTTGAATACTTGTGGTACGTTTGGATGTGGTGTATGCACAACTGTAACACTCTTTTCTTTTGTTACATAACAGTCTACCACGTAATACCCTACTAAACCTTTACATTTTACTGAACCACTTGGAATTGTCTTTGTATTATAATATGTATTGAATCCGATTAATTGGTTTGATTGGTAACGAGTGCAAAGCCCGTAACTTGGTGTTTGAAACTCTTCAATCATAGTTAATTCCGTACCTGTTAGGTCACACCATCTGTCTAACTGCTCTCTATCTGAAAAGTAGAATAAGTCTACTCCGTTATCACCGTGTACTACGATGTTTTGCTTTCTTGACATATCTGTTCTTTCTACTACTGTTACGATTGGCATTTGCTTACCCTTCTTTCTTCTCTTTAACTTATACATATATTATACCATAAGTTTCTTATTTTGTCAAATATGTTTATAAATTAGTTATACATACAAAAAGACAGAAGCACTACCCCTTATTAGGTAACACCTCTGTCTTTATTCGTTTGTTAGATTAAGAATTTCTTCTTGTCTCTAATATACTGCATATGTTCTTCTAACGGTAAAGGTACATATACGTTTTTAAAGTTTGGATTAGGTCTAAAGATACCAAAGGCTATCGGTGTTACGTATACATAACAGTCTACAATAGAGCCATTACTCATTCCTTTATGTTTTATTGCACCTTGAGGTATTTGACTTAGGTCTCCAAAGGAGAACTGTTGAACTGACTTACTTAGTTCATAAACTTTAACCGTGTCAGGGAACATTGCTGTGTTTTTAGGTAATTCCATCATAGAAACTCCCATCAGTTTACACCATGCACTCAATTGTTCTCGTGTATCAAACTCAGCTAAATAATAATTTTGAGATACAAATCTTACAATATACCTACTTCTATGTCTCTCGTTAATTTCGCTCGTCTCAGTTAAATAAATTTCTTCCATTACTCCGTTATACATGATAAACCTCCAGTTTAGTATCGACTACCCGTATTAGACTCTAAATTTTGTATTGTCCTTGTTAAATGCAATATGTTCTTCTATTGGTAAAGGCTTGTATACTTCTTTTGCATTCGGGTTTGGACGAAATACTGTCGTTACCCCTTGCTGAACATATACGTAACAATCTACAATACTACCGTTTGATAGACCTTTATGTCTCTTTACTCCTTGTGGTAATTCTTGTGGATACCAAAACAATACTTCTCGGATTACTTGGTCTATTCGATATGTTGTAACACCTGATGAATTCGTGTCTATATGTACTAATGTAATTCCCATTAGTTTAGACCATGCGTCTAATTGAGTTCTTGTATCAAACGCATTCATTTGAAAAGTTGAACCCATGTAATGAACAACGAATTTACTACGAGGGAATCTTGGGTCTACCTTTTCTACTTCCGTTACATAGATGTTTCTCGCTCCTTGCATAACTCTACCTCCGTTTGTATAGTTTAATTTACAGTTCTAATACAAATCATACAAGTCCTTGAAATATGACATTTCGTTTTCTTTCTCATAGACTTGTTTATATTTATTAAACGTTCCATTCTCTTCAATGAACTTAATATGATTCGCCACCTCTAAAGGTAGAAAAACGTCCTTATGAAGAGGGTTAGGTCTATAAATCGTTGTGACATTTCCGATTACATGTACATAACACGTAACGAGATTTCCATATGATACCCCTTGACAAGATTCAGCATGTAAAGGTATATCTCTCAATCTGAAAAACTCATACGTATGAAAAATTTGTTCCGTTCTATACTCCATTACCTGCAAGCCTTCAAAATAATCTGCTCTTGGCATACCTAGTTTTACGCCTACTAACTCAGCCCATCTTTTTAACTGTTCATACTTTGAAAATTCAGCTATTATAGAACTATCTTCCCCATGTACCATAAATTTACTACGGTGTTTATTGAATTGTGGACTCGTTATACCTGTAATACGAATTTTCATAGTGATTTACCCCTTTCTCGTTTTGTAAGAATTGAGGGTCGGCTATCGCCTTAACCCTCCTACTGGACTTCAACCCAAAAGACCAGTTTGTATTAGTTTACAAATTATAGTACTACGTTACTAGTAACTAACCCCTTCAATATTGGAATACTTGTAAATTTCTCCTGCGATATTTTGTAACTCTTTCATTTCTTTCTCTGTTAACTCTTTCCTTTTCTGCAACACAACTTGAATAGAAACAAGTTTACTAGCAAAAGCGCAACTTCTAGCACGGTACTTCTTGATGTCTACCTTCTTTGCTAGTTTGACTAACTCTTCTTCACTATCAAACATCTTATCCCAAGTTAGAAAACTATGAAATTGTTCATCTAAGTTTACATACTTCATTTGATTACCCCTCTTTTAGCGCATTAATCTAGCTAAATCACGTTCATAAATAACATTTAACTCGATAACTAAAGTTTTACCTTCTGTTCTTCGGTCTTCTACCCATATTCTACAATAATGACCAACTAAAGCTGTGTTTATAATTGTTAATTCACTCGTTTTTCTTAAATCCTCTTCTGTTTCTCTTACGACTTCTTCGAATGGTTTGTCACCTAATAAATCTAAACTATACTGATGACCTCCATTATACTCATTGTTTTGGTAATACTGGCGACTTAATACATACTTTAAGTCTTTATCCATTCCTTACAACCTTCTTTCCTTCATCTACTTTCCTACCCCTTGTTACTCAAAATCGTAAAAGAAATAGTCTTTAATCTTTAAGTTAGAATATCTGATACCTAATGACAGGTCTTCTGCTACAAATGTTCCTTCTTTTTCATTGATACTAATAACTTTTAAATTACTAAATCTGTCTCTAGCATAACGTGACATGTTTATCCTCCTTACATGTTGTTATAATATTTGTATATCTCTTTTGCGATTCTCTTCGTTTGTGTGATTTGTGGATTTGTTAAACCTTGCCCACTAGCTAGTCTCTTCTGAAACCCTTCTACATACTTCCAACCTTTACAACCTTTTTGTTTAAATACCTCTAAGTCTATATTAGCTAAACAAAGAAGTAATTCTTGTTCACTATCAAACATTTTATCCCAAGGTAGTTTACCGAAATAATAGTTGTTCCAGTTTTCTCCTACTAGCTGTTTCATCCTACACACTCCTTACTTACATACGTATAGATGTCTTTTGCAATTCTTTTTAGTTGTAATACTTGTGATACGGATAAAGGTAAACCACAAGCAAGTCTACTTTGGAAATCCTTTACTAGTTTTGGATTCTCATAACCCCTTCCCTTGTAATCTTCATAGTTTACAAGGGTTAGAGCATGGATTAATTCACTTTCATTCTCAAACATTTTATTCCAAGGTAGTTTACCCAACTGAAAATCTAATATATCTTCCCTAACTATCTGTTTCATTTTGGATACCCCTGCTCTTTTAAAGCATCATTTACAATGGCAATTGCTTGTTTGTAGTCTAGGATATTATGATTATAATACACATTTGATAAACGTAATAACTCTTTACCTTCTTGTTTTGGGAAGAAGTTATTTGGGTCTCCAATGATTTCAAATGTTTCTAAACCATCATTGTGAAACTCCATTTCAATTTTATCTACCAGTTCATTATAGTCTTCTTTGTCTACTTCTACTCGACATTCGAATACTACCCCTAGCGTAGAGTCTATTAATTGCAATAACCCTGTATCTAATGTATGGACGTCTTCTCTTACTTTTAACCAATCCACATACGTATGTATGTCTCGCCCACCTATACGTCTATCTAACTCAACTTTCCCGTGCTGACGTACAATTAAGTGCAACCCTGACGAATTAATGTCTACCTCAATATTCATTCCTTCTAAGGTACGCTTGTATTTTGCTTTCTTTGAAGTCCCTGAATCCAAGTTATAGTTTAATAAAGAATTGATTAAAAATACAGTGTGGTTCAATGCAATGCGATTAGACATTACTTCTTCATCCGTGTTCAGTTGATTTTTATCAATTTCATAGGCTCTTTGTGAAGTTAGCATCTTCAACTTTGCGTATAAATTTAGTTCCTCATCATTTGCAATCAAGTCTCTTCCTGTCATATAAGAGATTAATTTCTTAACCTCTCCTTTCCCATATGATGAATTAACCGTTTCTCCAACTTCTTCTACTTGTTTAATGTAATCTGTTGCCATTTTATACTCAACCCTTCTTTTATGATAGATAAATGATATTTTCTATTATGATTCCGTTTAACTTACCACAAATGATACCCACATTCATTTAAAATATAGTCATCTAATGAATATAGTTTATCCCAAACTTCACCATCGTTTTTCATACGACCTCTACCGTTTTTCTTCCAGTATGGTCTTTCACCACTGTCACCTGTAGTTCCGAAATTATAACCATCAATCTCAGCAAAACAACGTTTAATTAACTTAGAACCCGGTTTATTTACTTCATAATAAGAAGCTGATACCCCTTTACCTTTTACTGTTACTAATTGGTGTTTCTCTTCTCTTATTAATTCTAAATTTAGACTTTCTCTAATTGCCTTTAATTCCTCGTGCATAACTACCCCTCTTTTCTTTAATTATTAACCTTTTCTGTTTATATGCCACTTGCTATCCGTCTATCTTTTATAGAAATAACAATCATGTTCGTTTACTAAGAAAGAATCTGCTTCTACTAGTTTAGCTTCTACTTCCTTTTGGTTCTTCATTCGACCTCGACCATTTTTCTTCCAATATGGTTTCCCAGTAAGGCTTTCGAATGTACTAAATTTATAACCGTTTACAGTACCAAAAGAACGTTTTAATGCACAAGACCCTTGTTCATATGCTTCATAGTAGTATAACTCTAAGTCTTCACCTCTTACTATCACAAAATTCTTTTCTGTTCTCTCCATTGTTAAATTCATGATTGTAACCTCCCTTAACTTATATACTTATTATAACATAAAGTTCTTTATTTGTCAAATATGTATTTTAAATAACTACTAGTTTACTACTTAAATTTACATACTTTCCAATAAATAAGAAAAAGCAACCATATAAAAATATAGTTGCTTTTTCTCTTTGTATTGTTTATAGGTAAATGAATGTATCTTCTAATTGAATATTGTCGTTTATTGTAAACTCTATTGGTGTTACGAATTCACTTGTACCTTGTTTTGGTTTGTAAATATCAGTTGCTTTTTCTTTAACATCTACATATCCTACTACTTTTGAAATTGTATTCCCTTTTAGAGCTAACTTAACTGGTCTAGCCGTTAGTGGTACTTCTTTCTTGTCTGAAAACTCTTTTACCTTGATAGCCTTATCTACTACAAAGTTTGTAATAGTTATTGTCTCAAACTCGTATGTTTTAGAGTCGAAAACATCAAGGTTTACTTCAACTAATCTTGCCCAATCTCTAAAGTAATCCTTGTCTGTACCATCTACTAATACGTTATTTTGCTCATCGTGTACATATACATGAGATTTCTTAGAGTTTTCAATTTCAATTATCTTTACTTTTAGCATATAACTACCCCTCTCTCTTAACGAAAAGTTTGTCTTGTTATCTTTGCAATAGCTGTTACATATTCAATGTAACTGATAGGTAATACTTCTATGTCTTCCCTTGATTCTCTTGCTTCTTGTAGAAACTTTTGAGCCATTTCGGATTCATAGATTGGAACATATAAGATTGTTTTGTTATCTATTTTTAAGACGTTACCTATAATATACTGATTTTCACCTTCTAAACCAAGGTCTATCTTAATTTTCTCTGTACTTGTTAAATCTAAATCTACATTATCACCGTATAGATTAATTGCTACACTATGTTTTACTGTAGCAATCATCATGTTTACGCCATAATAAGCTGAATGAGAGAAATTGATAGATGAAAATGGAATACCTACTGTTTCACACCACTTTTCACATTTCTCTAATGCTTGGTTTGATTCCTCTTTCCACACTACCCCTCCACTATTTTCAATAACTACTGATTTTCGTTCTTCGTTTGGTACTCCTGCGATTGTAATTGTAAGCATTGCTTTTTCTCCTTTAATAGTTTTCTCTTACTCTTTGCTCAAACTCTACATCAATAGATGTGTCTTCTAAACCTAATTTTAAAACTGGTAATTTACCTTCTTTGTCTAATGCTTCTTTATGTGAAGACTCAAATACTTCTGAATCTAGTTTTGGTAAATAAATGCTTGTTAACCCACAAAAGTTACCAATGTAAGCAAGGGTGTTTTTCACAACTTCTTTTCCATCTTCTACTACTTTTCGTTCTACTATTACTTCTTTCATTGTAGGAATGATGTCTGCATTTATAGACTTATAGAAGTACAGCTTTACATCGTGTTCTACATAAGCATCTTTTACGAATACACCGAATAGGTTTTCTCTTCTAAAGAAAATAGAATTAAAGTTAACTCCCACTAAACTAAGCCATTCGTTTAACTCTTCTACTGCATTGTCTGATTCCATTCCAAATAGAGTTCGGTTTGTTGTATTCTTTACAAGCACAACTTCTTTGTCTACCCCTTCTTTTCTTGCAATTGTAATTGAAATCATAACCTAACCAACCCTTCCGTTACTGGACGTAATTGTAAAACAGGTATAGTTTCTATACTGTTTATTACTTTATTTGCTAGTTCTTGAAATACCTCTGAATCTTGTAAAGGTACATATACTCTTGTAACACTACCTTTTGCATGGACGAAACACATCGTTTCTGTAAGGGAAGACATAGTTGATGTACTATACTGTGACGCATGAATTCTACATGGTTTTGAATCTGTAGGTACTTTGTCTACGCTATCAAAGTATGCTAATTCTATGTAATGGTTAAGAACCCAATTATCCTTATGTACTTCTCCTATTGTAGATTTATAAGGCATTTGTTTGTTTTCACCATCAATACCCATCAGTTCAAACCATTGTTTTAAATTCTCCAATGCTTTTCCTGACTGACTTTCAAATAAAACCCGTTCTCTTGTGTCTAGTACTCTTGCTACTTTTGTTGTTTTGTTTACATTAACCTCTGTTTTAACAACTAACATACTACCTACCCCTACTCTTCAAAGATTTTCTTCTTACTACGCTTCACAATGTTGTCTGTTACTTCTACATGTATGTTTTGTCTGATAAACAACTCTAATTCAAATGCGATAAACGGTTCACTTACTACTTGTGCATGAAAGTTACCTTCTTCGTCTACTACAACAACTGTGTCTAATAATCCGCCTGCACTTAACACATCACCTAATTTTAGTTCTTCACCTTTTGCTGTTGTAACTCCTACATTAAGATTAACCATTCTTTACTGCTCCTTTTCGATTAAAGTATTGTTCTAATAATTCTTTACCTGTTTTAATTGTTACGTAATACTCTCCGTCATACAGTTTTCCCTCTGAAGGTTTATGGAAATCTTCATATTTAGGGAAGTCTTCATTCTCTTCAAATGATTTCTTTGCAACATCCATGTCTTCTGCTGTAATTTTAGCAAACAACCTACCGATGTCAAATACCCCTTCTTCATCAATACTCTCTTCTACAAGGTAATGTTCCTCTTCCTCTATAGGTGTTAGTTTCTTTTTCGTTACGGAATAATAATGTCCTGTTTCCTCTTCCTGTACCCCTATGAAAATCCAACCTACTCTTGTAACTCTACATGGTGCTAATCCTAGTAATGTGTAAGCAACTACCTTTTGGTCTACAACGTATTTCCCCATCTTATCTACCCCTTTATTCTTTTAATGTAATATTATAGCGGTCTCTTTGTTGTGAAGACATAAACTGACCAATAAATTGTAAGTCATACCAATTAAATTGATTCATTTGTTCCTTTTGCTTATTGGTTTTGATATTAACCTTTACCACCATCTTAAATGCTTGTTGACCTGTTTCGTTTAAGGAGTTATAAAAGCCCTTTAAATATCTAATTTGTAAAGGAGACAGTTTTCCATCTTCTTTAATTTGTTTTACGATACTATTATAGAAGTTATTATTTTGTGGTACGATTTTCTCATCTAATTCACGGTTTAAGAATCGTTTTAGATACTCGTTCTTATCTTCTGTTAAACGCTTCTCTGTAACCACTTGTCCTTTTGTATCATAGAATGTTTCTGTAAACCCTTCTGTAAATTTCTTGATACATTCAGAACCTACTACCATTGCTTGTTTGTTTAAACGATTAATAATTGTAAACTCATAACGGATTCTCTCATGACAACATAAATGACAGTTTGCTCCACAAAACTTATTGTCTACCATTCCATAATATACCCACTCTTGCTTTGCCTTTGAAAAATTACGCTTTTCTACACTCTTGCTGAATAAGTTTAGTTTTGCCTTATGTAACCAGTTGCTCATGACTAGAAACCCTCTTTTCTCATTTATTTATAATACTATTATACCATAAAGTTCTGTATTTGTCAAATAAGTGTATAAATGCAAATAAAAGCAACCATATGTACTATACAGTTGCTCTTTTATATCTATGTTACAGGAATAGTTTAAATGGAGGTAAATTATCAAACTCTCTTCCATCTAATAAGTTAAAAGGATGATTAAAATACTCAGACTGTACAAGCGGTTTGTAAAATGTTATTTCTTGGTTACCTACATGTACATAGCATAAAACCTCTACTCTTGCATAAGGTTCTTCTGCTCCCTCTACTACAATCCCTTTTACTTGTTTTACATACTTAGGTAATTCGTCTAATTTCATAAAACCTTTTGTTTTAATGCTTACTTCTAATGAATATTTCTCTATAGATATTGTTTCTAAATCAGTAATTTGAGGTGAATCAGATAAACCTAAGTTTAATAAATCTAAGAAATCATCTAATACTTCTACGTCTGGTGAATCCATTAATAAGTTTTTATTACCATCATATACAAACAAGGTAACAATATTGGAGTCTTTTGCTGTTACTTTATATACTTTAATCATAAGATTACCCCTTTGTACGCTTTATTTTATATGCTTCATACCAGTCTTACATAAATAAATAGATTTGCGGTAACTTATCGTATGCTTCCTTATTCATATATTTTCTAGGGTGGTCAAAATACTGTGACTCTTTTGCTGGTTTATACATTGTTGTTTTATGTTCTCCTACCTTAACAAAACCTAATACTCGCATGTTCGGATTTCTTTCGCTGTTAGTTACATATGTTAAAATTGGTTTTACATTTTTAAATAGTTTGTTTGCATCCATGTATTCTTCTATTTCAATTTCTCTGTCTGATTCAAATACAGTAATTTGAATTTCTCCAATTCTATGAAGTACAAATTCTTTTGGAAGTTCTACCCCTACGAATTCAGACCATTCTTCGAATACTAGTTTGTCTGCACCATCTAATAAAAGTTTCCCTACTTCATCATATACGTAAAATAGTTCTTCCTCAGAGTTTTCTGCTACAATACGGTTTATTCTAATCATTTACTTTACCCCTTTATTTACTTGTAGAATAATTGGTGCTACTTTTTCATTGTAGTCTTCTTTACTTAATAACGTTCTTGGATGTGCATGATATTTTGACTCATAAACAGGTTTATAAATTGTTGTTCGTTCTTCTCCTACATGAACAAAACATAAAATATCTTGACATTTTGTATCGTTAGCTGTTTCTACAACCGTCTCTGCTCTTAGATACTTTACATCTTTTGGTACTTCGTCTAATTCCTCAAACTCTTGTACAACAATATCACGATTAACAACTCTATTTGTAATAGTAATAGCTTGTAATGTTTGTTTTGTTTCTGATATACAGGAGTCTACTCCCATTAAATCACACCAAGCTAAAAATGTATGTGACTCTGCCCCATCTAAAACTAAGTTATCACTTGTATCATACACATAACTTGTTTTAATGTCTGACTGTTTTGCTTGTACCGTTGTAATGAATAACATAATATCTACCCCTATTCGTTATTTTCTTCTACTGAACAGTGTTTAGGATGAATTTGTAACGCAACATCTACCAATACTCGTTTTCCTTTATCATTATCGAAATAATGATATTTCGTTACTTGCATTCCACAGTTTGTACAAAATGCAATACCGTGTTGAAGACCCCATTCTAAATATAGTGATTTCTTACACACCCAACATGTTCCAGTTGGTTTTGCAAAATCTTTTAAATACTCTTCTAGCTTTTCAGTTGAGATACCTGATGGTATATAAGGAATATCCTTTAAAGTTGCTACTGGAAGATTTTTCGCTTCTTCCAGCATTTTTATTGTGTCTTCTTTTGTAATCTCTTTTGTTTCGTTACACATAATTACTTACCCCTCTCAGTTACAGAACTTTTCTAAAATTACTCGTTGTGCATATGACATGATAGATACTAACTCACCATTAAACGTTCTTACATCTTTTTCAGTATACCCATCGGACAAAATGTTTTCTACCTCTACTACATTACCCCAAGATATAGATTCACCATTAAGCGTTCTTACCTCTTTTTCAGCATACCAATCAGACACGATGTTTTCCACCTCTACTACAATATCATCCCAAGTTACAGATAGTTTGTCTGGATTTAATTTATGTTGTAATGCTCCAAATACAAAAGCTACCTTAGCAAATTCTTCGTTTGCAAATCTGACTTCTTTGTTTTCCATCGTAGTTCTCCTTATCTCTCAAATTTAGTAGAATAACCTTCTTCTTTAATAACTGCGTTTACGATATCCAATGCAAGTTGAATCTCTGAATAATGTAAACCATAATACATTGTGTGGATGCAAATGATATCATCATGAGTTGCACTTGAAGATTTACAAATATGTTGATTTCCTACAGTCCAACCTCCACCTGCTCGTACTTGTGTCATTAAACCGTTAGCTACAAACTCTTTCCGAATTCTTGCTTTAATTGGTTCAATATTGTTTGGGTTTACTTTATATACCGATTCAAACATATCAGAAGAAGTTCCAAAGTTCTCAATCCAAAGACCAAAGTCTACATTTTCTCTTACTTCTTTCGTTGTTTCATACCAACCTCTTGCATGAATAAGTTCTGAACTTCCTACTATTGTGTTTAATATAGTTTTCTCACCGTTTCGAATAGATAATATGAATCCTTTCTCATTAATTCGCATATCTGCTCGAAAACCATCAACTGTACGAGAATAATCTAAGTTACTTCCGTTTTTAGTAACTTCTTCAAACTTCAAAATGCTGTTTATTAAATAGATTGTATGTTTTAGTGCTAGTTTATGTAATTCTAATAGGTCTTTTTGACCATAACTGTATTCTGTTAAATCATAATCTCTCCATGATGTAATTTGTCTCAACTTACGTAAAGTCGATAATTCTTTCGATTCAAAGATTGCTTGTCGTTTCTTCATTGCTTCGACTAGTCTTTCGCCACTACCTTTAATAATATACTCTTCAATCTTGTTTACTGCTTCACTTACTTGACTAATATAATCATACCCTTTGTTTGTTCCCAACATAACTATCTCCCCTTAACGTTTACTATACTTATATTATACCATAAAGTTCTGTATTTGTCAAATATAGATATAAGAAAAGCAACTAGTCTATTGACCAGTTGCTTGACTACCCCTTTATCCGTTAATTACTGGGATTTGGAAAGCTAATGTATCTACTAATATGTTACTACTTAGAAACTCTTTTTCTAATGACTTTAATGTTTCATCGCTTAATTCTTGTGATAAATGATATACAACAATCGTTTTATCATATACCCCTAACCAGCCTTCTACGTTAAATCCGTTTACTTTTGTGATAATTTGTATTAACTCATTATCTAATTCGTCTTCTTTGTTAAATGTTTTATATACTAGATTGTAGTCTACATTAGACTCTATCGTAACTATGTTTGAAATTGTAGAAGTATTATCTACTGTATGTAGTTCAATACCTGTTACTGTTAGAAATTTCTCCATTAACTCAGGTAGCGGTGAAACAAACACAACTTCATCTTCTTCTGACACAACACCTGATAATAGTTTTAAATTGAATCCTCTTAGTCTGTACTTTAATTCTACTTTCATGTGTATACCCCCCCCTTTTTTTTATTTATTTGTAAGTCTATTACTCAGTGATGATTGGAATATTGTATTGTACTCTGTTTGGCTTTGGAATGTGGAAGAATACTTTATCTGTCAAGTCTTCGTGAATTAACTTTGTGCTTAACTCTTCTAGTTTATCTTCTCCTAAATCCCATGCATAATGATGTACAATAATGTTTTTACCTTGTACTTCCATATAACCATATAGCGTATTTTCATCTACATAAGTAACAACTTGTTCCAAACCTTGTGGTACTTCGTCTACACTTGTAAATGGTTTGTATGTAAATTCAAAATCAAAATCTACACTAATATAAAGTGTTTCTCCTAAAACCTCTGCACCGTGTACGCCACTTAGTTCTACCTCTAACACATCTAAGAAGTGTTTTAGTGTTTCTTCACTATTGGCATGAAACAGTATATCAGATATGTCTTGAATAATACCATTCATTAGTTTAAACTGTAAACCTTTTAGTTCATACTTAATTGACATTTTCATTTGCTTTCTCTCCTTACTTGATTTATTTAGTTTCATTCGGTACATGGAAGTGTAACATTCTTCCTAAGTCTCTACTTAGTAAGATATCTCTTTGTTCCTCTAAATAGTCTGTTCCTACTTCCTTTGAGATATGGTGGATAATTAATGTTTTACCTTGTACTTCTAAGAAGCCATCCACTAAAATACCGTCTACATAGGTAATTACACGCTCTAACTCTAATGTTACATTTAATTCATCAACATCTTTATAGGGTTTAAATACAAACTCACGGTCTAACATAGTAGAAGTATAATATGTTTCTCCTACTGTACCTAAAGTTTGTCTTCCTTTTAACTCAATACCTGTTAGTTCTAAAAACTTTCTCATTGCGTATTTGCTACTCGCTGAAAAGAATACATTTTCTTTATTATCAGTTACTTTACCACCTTTAAGTTTTAACTCACTATCTACCAGTTCATAGTTCATTTGAATAATCACGTTTATCTCTCCCTCATCTTTAACATACCTATATTGTAACATAAAACTCTCTATTTGTCAAATTAAGTTTTATTCGTACATATAGAAAAGCAACTAGTTTATAGCTAGTTGTTCTATTCTTATTATGCGTTTACTAATGATGGAATGTGGAATTGAATCATACCAAGTAGGTCTCCACTCATTAACTCTTCATCTAATTTTTCTAGTTTCTTTTGTCCTAATTCTCGTGAAGGATGATGTACAATAATGTTTTTACCTTGTACTTCCATATACCCCTCAACTGAAACATTATCAATATGAACCATTACCCGTTCTAATCCTAATGGTAACTTTTCTGTACTCATATATGGTTTGTAAATGAATTCTCGGTCTAATGATGTTGTAAGTGATACTACATCACCTTGTACTTCTACAGTTGGTACACCTGATACTGCAATATCAGCTACTTCTAAAAACTTATCTAATACAGGTTTATGGTTTGTAAAGAATAGTAACTCGTCTTGATGTGTTACTCGACCTCCTACTAACTCCATACCTTTGATTGTTCGATTATAGTTTAATGTGATTTTCATTATTACCTCTCCCTTATCTTTAACATGCTTATATTATACCATTAAGTTTCTTATTTGTCAAATATAGTTATAAGAAAAGACAACCCGTTTATAACGAATTGCCTATACCCCATTATTAATTAATATGAAAGATTAAATTAGACGACATTGTTTTACGATACTTAGATAGTTCATGTGTCATTTTGTGTAGATTTTTATCTTCTTCAAAGTTTGGATAATATAATGTAATGTTATTTTTATCCGCTTCAACATAGCCTACATATAATGAACCGTTTAATACAACTTCTACCATCATTAACTCATCAGGTAGTTCATGCATAGATGTGTAAGGTTCTAGTTTGAATTCTTTATATGTTTTATACGTGTTTGTAACACCTTCACTTGTAGTTTCTGATTTAGTAGGACTATATAATTCTAAATTAAATATGGATAAGAATTTACGGAAGGTTTGTATATCTGTACAGTGATACACTAATTTACCTTCATAGTACACCATAGCCCCTTGTAATGTGTATTCTAAATCTCTTTGTGTATAATATGTTTCAACGACTAAACCTTTTAATTCCATTTGTAATACCCCTCTCTTATGCTGATAACTCTCCGTTTAGTTCACTTACTGAAAAGATTGGATACTCTTCTAGTTGGAACTCTCTGTTTGATTCAATTAATACATAACTAATACTGTCTAATACTTCATCTTTCATGTCTTCTGCGTAATGATATAAAGTTACACCATTATCCTCTTGAACTAAGAAACCTTCCGTTTTCCAATCTCTTACCCCTACAATACATTTTGAGTATGGTTTTGTTACATCTTTAATAGAATGAATTGGTTTTGTAACCAGTTTCTTTCCAACTAGGTATGTAACAACGAACTTACCATTTTCAATAGACTCTTGAAGAGGTTCACCGATTTCTACCCCTATTGCTTCCATAAAGTAATTTAAAACTTTCTCACTGTCTGTTGAGAATAGTAATTTACCTTCTTGTTTAACCTCTACTGTTTGCAACTCTACTTTTAGTTTTCTTCTCTTATACACTACTTCGATAATCATACTTGTTCACTCCCTACCCCTAAAATGTGATTCATAACGAATACTGGTTTATATACTTGTGGTTCTATTCCTGCCATATATTGTTTTGTGTATAACGCTTTAAATTCATCTTCTGTAAAATCATAAGAAGGATAATAGATAGTTGCTACTTCGTCTCTCACACAAATATAACCGATTGTATGCTCTTTGTTTATAACAGTAACGCATTCGTTTCTCATATGAGGTACTTCGTCTAAGCTCTTATATTGCTTAAATTCAAATCTCTTGTCTAGCTTGTAACGGTTTACAACTGAATCATCATCAGCATAAGCTTCAAATATCATACCTACTTTGATTTCCGTTTTCTTTAGTAAATCTCGAAATACATCCATATTATTTGTACGGAATAATTCTTTATCTCCGTCTAGAATGCTTGCTACACAAAACTGAAACTGAAAATCATGTTGTCGGTATGTCATTTTTAGTTCCATCTTACTTACCCTCCGATTCTGATTTATAGTATTGATTGTCTACCATATAATCAATTAAGAATACAGGAACACGACTAATGTCTGAATTGCGCTTTTTGAATAATTCAAATGCTAATCGTTTTAATTTTTCTGTACCTAGTTCCAATGCTGGATACCAAATTGTAATGATATCTTCTTTTATACTTACTGCACCTTCCGTTACAATGGAGTCTACTACTGTAATAACGTACTCTGCTCGTAAAGGTACTTCTTCTTTATTTGTAAAAGGTCTTAATGCGATTGTTTGGTCTAAATGATATGTATTTTGGATTAGGATATTACCTACTTCTGATTTAACAGGTGTTCTTAGTTCGATTCCTAATTTACGTAGGAAAGATTGATATACTGTTAAGTCTCCTGTTTGAAATAGTTCTTTCTCTCCATCTTTCAGTTGTGCCACATGAAATTTTACTTCGCCATTTTCTATAATATGATTCGTTTCTAGTTTTAACATTACTCTTCTCCTTCTCTAATATGGAATATTGTTTTACCCTCAGGATTACCGAAAAATAGTTCATTGTATCCTGTTTTCGGATAATAAACTGTTAGTTCGTTTCCTTCTTTATGGAAATACCCCTTTGCTAACTTGTTTTCTTACAAACTCTACACTCTTTTATGCTACTTGGTAAGTCTTCTTTAAATTCAAATTGTTTGAGTTGTAGTATATAATCAAACTCATATAATCTCGTTACATTATGCTTATCTGATACAATCGTAGATGGACTTACTAGTTTGATACCTGTAAACTCAATTAGACTCTCTACCTCTTTTGGAGAAAATCCACTGTAAACTAGTACACCATCAGTTGTATATAAACCTGCTATGTTTAGAAAGATTTCAAAGCTGTTATAGGTATACACGACTTCTAGTCTCATTCTTTACCTCCTACTTCATCTTCGTTCTCTTTAAATAATACCAAGTTCATACCTAAACCTGTTGCAATTAATTCTACTGTTGACAGTCTAGGATAAGTAAAAGTATGAGCGCTTGCTTCAAATCTAGCAATTGCGGATTGCTTTAAACCTACTCTATCTGCTAACTCTTGTTGAGTTAACCTATAAGCAATTCGTCTTTGAGTAAGAGTTTTTACTATATACGTTAAAAAATCCTCTGTTTCAGATGAAGAATTATAGTTCTCTAATTCTCCTTCTTCTGCAACATCTGTACAAATAAACTCAAATTTATGACTTGGTTTACCCTCAAAAATATAGTCTTTTTCCTTGCTGAATAAAATAAAACTATGTGTAGATACAGGTCTGTCAATAAAGTGTTTACGCATTTCTACCTTATCATTTTCTGTATTTAGTTTGGGTTTATAAATAGTAGTTACTAAATCTGAATTATCTACATAACAAGCTATAAACTCACTACCTGATACCCCTGTAACTTCTGTATTACTTTTTGATAGTTTATTTATTCCTCCTACTTTATATTCTTTGAATATAACAGGTTTAATAGGATTATAGATAAAGATTCCTAATAATGTATCGTCTGTCTCATAATTCATTTCTGTATACACACTACCTATACGAACACCTATAACATGTAAGAAGTCTTTTAGTTGATGAAGGTCGTCTGTGATTAATAAATCCCCTTCTACACTATGAGAAACACGAACTTGTAAAAATTTACGTTCCTCATTCTCAACTTCTTGTTTATGACCTCTATCTGTAATACGAAAAGGCTTTTCATATACAACTTCTACTTTTAAACTGTCTGTACTACACATAATTATACCCCACTTCTATCTTAAATTAATGACAACTCTTCTAACGTTACCTTGTCTGAAAGAGAACCCAACCCCTTACAGTCTTCGACTACCTCTCTTGGATAGTACAGGTATACTTTGTCGTCTTGCTTTCCTACATATAACTTAATAACCTTTTCATCTACTACAGAACCAACCAGTCTTACATCAATTTGCATGGTGTTTTCCTCATGCTCTGTATATGGTACTGCAATAAATTCTTTATCTGATTTAATTTTCATGTTTGAAATAACATAATCTTCGGTGAAAGATAAAATACTTTCGTTTGGATGCTCTACCCCTAAATCGCTTAATAATAGTTTAATTGTAGGTAAGGTAGAACATAAGAAAATTAAGGTATCGTTATGTAATACTCTTATCTGTTTGATAGACCTATCTTCCGTGTTCTTTTCAGATACAACTTGTAATTCTAACATACACTTCACCTCTCTTTTAACTTACTTCTATTATAACATAAGTTTATCAATTTGTCAAATAAAGTATAAAGAAAAGAGGTAGTTTGACCTACCCTTGATGAGATTTAGATGATATGCTCTCCGATAAATTCATTTAGTTTTGTTCTTATCTTTATTAATTCATTGAACTGCTCTATCGTTTCTATTGAACTAGTTGGAATCTTTTCTATTTTCTTTAGTGCATCTTCTAGGATATACTTTGCTTCTTCCAACCCGTTAGTAGATTCCTTAGCGGTTGCACGTAAAGAACAATACTTACCTTCTTTTACTAATATACCGTCTCTACGGGTGTACGCTCTATTTATAATACTTGAAGCTTGGTTTGTATTAATTCCTTCAAAGTTATCTATTAAAATATGTTTTAATTCTTTAAATAAATATTGATTGCCTTGATCAAGTTTACCTGAAAGAACTTTAAATGCATCTTTTGTTAATACTGGTTTTGTTGACACATTAGTTACCTCCTTTCATTTTCTTTACTCTATATGTATAGATATCCATTCCTTTAATCTTATCTTTCTCGACTCCATCCTCTAACTCACAACCCATTTCATTCAGTTTCAATTGTAATTCTTTCTCATTCTCCAAATAATCCATCGGTTCTGAATCCTGATTGAAGAACATTTGAAATTGTACAGTTCCTTCTTCTAAATCTACAAACTTACGAACTAACATACCTTCTTGATATTTTACTGACATACTAAACACTCCTTATAGTTTCATTATGATAGATTAAGTAAATAGCGAACCCAACCGCTTTTCCTTAACTCTGAACCTATCATAACATAGCAAAAATCCTTTGTATATAGGGTTTGCAAACGTTCTCAAACGTCTATTTTACCTACCCCTAGGGAGCCTTTTGTAGAGCGATTTCTATCTAAAAATAATTTTGGATGTTTCGTATATGTTTACTTTTACGTCTCGTATGTCTGAATAAAAAAAAAGAAGTAGCATTTGCTACCTCTCTTACTGATTGATAAAATAAAAAATCATTCTGAAATCTTCGGATTCTCTTTCCTCTTCCTTTTCTTCTTTATACGGGTTTGATAATTTTAAACCTTTACTTTCTAACCATTTGTGTAACTCTTCCATAGACTCTAGTTCTGCTACCGTATTACTAATACTATACTGGTACACATGAACTGACTTTATTTTTCCTTTGTCTTCTCCTAACATTTCCTCGTAAGCCACTACTTTATAACCATCTGATTCTTTTACAGGAAACTCATATACAACTTTACTATCTATAACTTTCTCAATAGGGTTTTCTATTTTACAACACATATCTAATAGAGTAATTTCTAACTCTTCTTTTGTTAAACCGTCTTGAAGCACCTTACTATTTATACTATCGAACAACTGAATCTTATCTAAGGTTTGTACTCCATTTTCATCTTCTTTATACTCTGCATGAACTACCATTCCACTTTTATACCTTAACCCATACTAAACACTCCCTCGATTAACTTATATCTTATTATAACATATAGTTTCTTATTTGTCAAATATAGATAAAATAAAAAGAGTAGGTTTTACCCTACCCCTTAATACTATATAAAGTCGATTGTACGAATACCATGTTCAACAATCAAATCCTGAACTGGTTGTGGTAACATTTCATAACATTCACTTTGTGGTTTTGGACGATAAATTGTTGTTTCGTTTCCTTCTGTATGAACGTAACAAAATACAACATCACCACATACTAAACCTACCATTCTTGTAACATCAGTTGGTATTTCTTCTTTATCAGTTACAAATACTTCTTTCAATGTATGAGGTACTTCATAGTTTAATACTTTACGGTTTTTAACCTCAACTAAACTTGAACCGGTTGCATATGTATGGTCTAACTTAAATCCTAGCTTGTTTGACCACTCTTCAAATGAATCTTTTTGACTAAACTCATATACAACTCCGTTTAGGTTACTATGTACAATTACTTTTTCTACTTCTCTTTTTGCATACCCTCGTTTATCACCTTTAAGTACTTCTTTTACTAAAATCATAGTCTTATACTCCTATCTTGTTTAAAATATGTAACCCTATCAGCCTTTAACCCATATATCTGTAGCTGACTTTTTCTCTAACATAAATTTATTATAACATAAGACTTTTTATTTGTACACTCTGTTTCTATAAAAATATTTAGACTCTTCGTTACAATAGTCAGTTTCATGTGATAATTTAAAATAAGTCGCAAAAAGTG
Organism: Noccaea caerulescens; assembly: GCA_900406465.1. NCBI lineage: Eukaryota > Viridiplantae > Streptophyta > Magnoliopsida > Brassicales > Brassicaceae > Noccaea > Noccaea caerulescens. The sequence continues at coordinate 327,067 of OVBC01000004.1, read as the reverse complement.
CGATATTTTATAAAAAGTTATGTTTTATGCGATATTTTAAGACAGTATTGTGTAATGCACATGTTGAATGCGAGGTTGGTTCAACATATGCATTCTCACCCTACAATTATGCTTCTCTTCCCTCTGAATCTAGCAATCTCTTATCCTTTCCATTTTAAGCCCTCTCACGCTTCCATAGAAAGGACTTCTCTAGAAAAATATACAAATAGGCGGAAATTCAAAATCTCTCCTATATGAAGCTGTAAAACCCTTTAAATGAAATCTACCCCTAAATTGGCTAAACACACCTTACTTTTCTTAACCTGCTTTGTTCGGCTTGTACACCACTTTGTTCCTATTATATACACATAAGAAAAGGCACATGCTCAAAATCAACATGTACCCTCCTTTGTTTCGCTATGAAATTACGCTTTAAATAAATCTTTTAATCCTCTTCCGAAGTTTCTAGCACCCTTCATACCAAGTACCATTGCTCCACCTACTACAGTTGCACCTAACATAGCGGTTCCACCTAGTTTATAGCCCCAACCTTTACGCTTATACATGTTCTTTGTAGAATCCCAACTCTTGTTTACAGAGCGACTTCCCCAGTTTTCCATATCATTAGCGATAAGTTCTCTTTTTCTTGCACTTCGGAAGAAGTTTGAACTACGTGCTATATCTTCTTCTAACGTGTTTCTTTCGAACTTTTGGTTTCCTATAGATAAGTAATACAGGTTCTCTACATTTTTAAATATAGTTACTGCACTAAATTCACCTCTAATACCTAAATCCTGTCTTACTTTCATGAAAGCAAAGTCTTTACTATCAATACTCATGTGTGCTAATCGTTTCATCTTTGTTATATGAGCGAAATTGAACACATGAGCGTAATTGGCGTTATGGATTTGTTGTATCTTGTCTACTGGTAATCCTTGTAGTGTTGCATCATCAATCTTCTTACTGTACTTTTGATTGTTTATGATTAAACTACCGTCTCGAACAACTAAAGATTCTACCCCATCGTAGCCACCAAATGATTTTACAATGTCTTTTGAAATACGCTCACAGAAGTCAAAGTAGTTTGTGTAATATTCTTCTTCGTCTCTTGCTTGATTATTCATTCTCTCAACTTCTAGGCGTTGCTTCATATAACGTAATTCTCTCGTTTGACCATTTAAGTTGTAAGCTGACACATTACCATAGACCTCTGAATTATAAGGTTCCATTACTTTTTCTTCGCTGTCTAAATTAGGGAATCTTTTCTCTAATTCACGCATTAATACGTCTGTAGGTATTTCATTCATAGAGTTGAATGATTGAACCTCTTGTGGATTCATATACGTACCAGTTTGTAATGGCGTATTAAATGGGTCATCTATTCCACCTTGAGCATTCACTTGACTTTGGTTTGGATTATACGTGTTTCCATACTTTTCAGCACGAGTTTGTGGTTGTGGTATATCGTCCATGCCCGGCATCATTTGTGGTTCTTCACCTGTATAAACCGTTTGAGGTGTACCTTTATACATATCCGTACCGATATCTACCTCTTCATGCTTATCTTCATGGTCTTCTTCATGTTTATCAGCGTCTTCATCTTCTTCATGATTCACATTACGATTATCAACATCTAAGTTTGGTGCGATTACAGTAGAAGAATTGCTTGTTGCTAGTTCTTGCTCATTTCCAACTTCAAACTCTTCCTCTTCACTACCATCTATATCTCCTGCTTGTTTTGATTCATTTCCAAACAGTTCAAGATATGTAGCCATACGATTCTTACCACTCTTAAATGTCTCAGGGTCAGCAAATGCATCTACTAAACATTGAGCCGAGAAATTCCATTCTGGTCTTAAATCCATTAAGAAGTCTAGATAATCGCCCTCATACCCCATTTGATGAACAACCATGTCTGCAATTGTTTTCGATTTCATTAAGGAACTTCTAGGGTCTAATTGCTTCCCACTACCTTGTGCCATTGCGGTTAAGTAGTCAAAGAATCCAATCTCAGGTCTTAATTCATCTGTTTTAGGGTCTACGTTCTGTTTACGTATCTTATCCCACTCTTTACCCGTTAACATGATTACCCCACCGACATACTGAAACTCAGGTGTTGTACATTGTGCTTTACGAGTCGCTGGGTCATTACTTAATGGTTTTGGCTCTTTTGCATTATTTAAGATTAAGTAAGGCTTGAAGAATGTTGCATCTGATTTCAATGTACTTACTTGCATGTTCCCCATTACCGCATCACGAGAACCCTTGTAATATACAAAGTTTCTAGCTTCTTGTGTTAATCTTGATTTAGAAGGTGAATCAGGTTTATTGGCTAACATGTATTGTGGGTAGTCTGCATTATACCCTAAGAACCAATCTGTACTAAAGTTATATAAGAAAGTACTGATTACGCATGTGTCATTATAGTCTTTACTTGCGTTTAACCCTCCTGCTTTCCCTTGATTTCGTGGGAATATCAGTTCACCATTTGGAAGCGGGTTGATACGAACATTTTGACCAATTACAAAGATATCAGACATCACTTCTTCTGCATTCTTGAAACCTGCATTTTTCGCATCGTTTAACTTTAGGATTGTACGGTCTAAATTATCTAACATATCCGTACAGTATGCTCGTTTCGGGTCTTGTATTTCTTTAATTAAGTTTTGTGCTTCCCTTACCTTTGCTTTCTCATTAGACTTTAATCCGTCCATTGAAGGGAAGTCTTCCAATACATCTTTCGCCTTCTCTAATTCCTGTAGAGTTGCTTTACTTAATAGCATACTCTTACTGAAAAATCCGTTTGTACCACGAGGATTTATCTTTTTAGATGAGAAGTTAGTTTGGAAGTTCGTAAACTCATCTAGTACGACTGCTATTCCGTTTGGACCACCTAACGCATCAAATAACTCTTTATTCGAACCACTTGCATATAGTCTTAGTAAAAGTAAACCTAGTGTAAAGATGATGGCTCTGTAATACACGATGTCACCTAACTCGTCTTTATAGGAATTGATATCCCACCACTCAGGTACTCTCGGTCTCCACTTACTAGACATTGCATCGTAATTTAATACGCCATTGATATCAAAGCTATCTGAATACGCTGAACCACTTACGATAAACATGTTTGGCGTACCATTGTCTACCCCTACGTAATCAGCGAATAGTGCCGCCATATCAGGTTTACGGTCTAAGTAAAATACTGGACGTTCACTTGCAATAGCCGTTGATAGAATGTTAAGAGTCATTACCCCTTTACCACTTCGAGAACCTGCTATAATATTGTGAACAAGCTGTTTTGTGAAGTCTACCTTACTTCCTGCTTTAGAAGTAACTGTAGTTCCATCTGTTCCTTTACCTAATACAATGTTTGACCAGTCTACTGTTTCGCCCTTCTCCTGCAAGGAATCCAATACTTGATAGGCAAATAAAGGTCTAATGTTTGCCATCTTTGCATCAAATGTATGTACATATTCGACTACATCAAATGACCCACCTTTTGTTCTTGTCTCAGGTGAAATGTTATACTCTCCACCACCTACGTTTCCTACCCCATCCATGATTCCATTGATAATATTCTCCATTATCTTTTGGTTTGTTGGGAGTTTGGCATCCGTAGATTCAACCATACGAATTTTAATACTTGCCCAGTCTTCATAATTACTGCTTGGTGAAGACTCAAGTTCAGGTATAATTGCCATTGTTACCATAGAACGTGAAATACGCTCTAGCCCTGCTTTTATCAGTTCTGTATCTTTTACAACATCTTTAAATTGAATTTTACCGTCTTCTACTAACCCTTCTCGTTCTACAATCAACTTTACCCCTTTATTAAGGAAATGACGTAGATTCGGTCTGATGTAGTTTTCAGCGTAGTTATCCCAACCACTACCACCTGCATATTTTTCATATACATATTCTCTGATATTCATCGTTGAGACTGTTCCATATACATATTCCATGATTTTCATAGGATAATAGATAGGTGTTTGTGAGTTTAACATTTCTTCTACATTGAATTGTCGCTCACGAGATACGTCTACCTTGTATTCCTCTGCTAACATGTGAGATAAGATTTGTAGAGATACAGATTCATACCCTTTTCCTTCTCCACCTGTTACACGAGCAACCCCTCTAGTCTGGTCTAATGTAGACACCCCAAAGTATTGTTCAATCTCGAAACCACCTGCTAATACCTTTTTATAGACATCTAGTATACTGTCTATGACACGGTTTACTGATTTCTGAATGAAAGGGTTCTTATCAATTTCTTCCTCTAAATCCGATTTCTCTTCTGTTTGAGGAAATAAAAGAGAATACATAACTTGTACATCTTGGTCTAGATATCCTTGTTGTGTATAAGAACCGGAATCTGTTTGTCTAATATTTGCAAGTAAGTTTACACCTACTCGTTCTACCTCTTCTTGTTGGGTTTTAGATAAACCACCAATCTCATGCAAACAGGAAATCGCATCTTCTACCCCTTCGCAACCAAACTCACGATTTCGGTCTACTGCTATATCTTTACCAAACAAATTGTAATATGCACATACAGTAGCATGAGTTAAGAAGTCTACCATTTCATATTCTTCGTCTTCATGGTCAAATACGAGTAATTCTTCTAGAATTTCATTTACTTTCTCTATTTGCTCATTGTATTTACTTTCTGACAGTTCTTTTAACTTTGTTGTACACTCTACCATTAATTCTTTCATGTTTTGTTCGACTGTTTCTGTTTGACTCACTACGATTACCCTCCTTTACCGTTCATATAAGCGTTTTAATAGATACATATACCTAGAATACTCTTCGTCTATTTCTTTCTCACTATCGAAAAGACGGTTTGCAAATCGGTTTGTTTTATACCCTTTGCAACCTAATCGAGTACCTTTTGTAATTATACCTCTTCGATATAGTACGTTTATACTATGTGCCATTGTACCTGCTTTATTTACCCCACCGTATTCGTATCTGTTAATTAAGTCTACAATAAAGGATACAACTTCTTCTTTTCTGTTTCTCGGATTACAATTCATAAACCCTTGTAATTCAGATTGAAGTTCAGAGGATAAAGTTTTCCAAACTGCTTTATGCTCTACCTCGTTTAAACTTGAAACATATTGTCCACATAAATCCCATTGGTGGTCATCTTCTGTATTTTCTTCGTTTTCTTCTTCCTCGTTTACTTCATCTTCAATTGGTCCATCATTTTCTAGTTGCTCGTCTTGTATTTCTTCTACGATAGTATCCAATTCTTCTTCAATCTCATCTTGTAATACAAAACAGATTCTCTCTGCAATAGATTGGTTTGTTACATACCCTTTGATATCTGAATTTTCATGTTTCAAAGCTGAATTGTACTGTCTGTGAGGTATGTTATTACAGTAGATGTACAAATCATGAAGAATTAGTAAGTCTACATGTGGTGTATCCTCTGTTAGACCTACATCAAATAGAATAAGACGTTTTAAGTCCTCTAACTCTTCTGCATCTAATTTGATACCCCTTTGCAACCTCTCTACCTGCTCTGCTGTTACAAATACATTTGAAAAGACTATTTCTGTATCTATTTCATTTCGATATTCAAATCCAACTAGTTCACGTAACTGTTGCGCCTTTTCATTTGTAACTGCCCCGTTTGAAGGTAAGAGATTTCTTGTTACTTCAATCAAATGACTACCCCATAAAGGATACCTTTGTTCTACTGCTCGTATCGTCTTTCTAGCGGTTAGTACTGTATCTACAAATAAAACTTCTCTTAACTTAGAAGCATCTGCTGAACCTGTTTCACTATAATACCCTAAAGTGTCTAGTCTTTTAGCAAATCTAGAACCTTTGTCTACATTGAATTTTTCATTTGGTTGGTTTTTCACTTCAGATAAGAATGGTTTTAACATTTGCATTCTAGGGTTATCTCTGTTTACTAAGCCCATTTGAATACCCCTAGATAAAACTAAGTAAGAAGTTAACGTATCAATTTCTACCGTTTCATTCGGTTTCTCTTCTTTTTCTTCTTTGGCTACCTTTTCTTGTACAGACAATGGTGTAGGACGCTTGTTACTACATTTTTCACGAACATCCTTGAAGTATTTATGAAGTCTTTTATCTGTTTCATCAAGAGAGTAGTATTGCGGTCTTAAACTTGTATGCTTATACCAATCTTTTACGTATTTTATCGCTTTGTGGTTTCCTAAATTTGCTTTCGGATTCTCTGTTAGCAATGTATACGGGTCTTCTAAAGCTTCTATGTTTTTCTGAACAAAATCTTTGAACGATATAACATCTGTAATAATTATAACGTTTGCTAATCGTTTTAATGATGAAGCTTTTGAGTCTAATCTCCTAACTTCTACTGGATTTAAGGAATAGTAAGTTAGTGGACTTCTTGGTATAACAATAACTTCCTCTACACTCGAAAATACACGGTTTCGGTATAATACAGAAGTGATTGGATACCCCGTTTGTAATGCTGAGTTTGTATTTTCACTGACTTCAAATGGTACTATGTCTACCCTCTTCTTGTGGAATGTTCCTTCTGTAATAAACAGTTGGAATAATACCCCTTCGGGACTCACAATAAGCCGTCTTAGGTTGTTAGGCGACCATTTATCAATCATAAACGACTCATTACTACTTAACTTCTCAGTTACACCCCTTGTTAGCTTCGACCAAACGAGGTTATATAACGAGTTCTTATCCTTTTGACTCTGTTTTGGTTGAGTTGACACCTACGTTTCACTCCCTTGTTTTCTTAATATCAAATAGAAACTATTTCTTTTATTTATCTTATCTGTTCTTTCCTTGTATCACTGTTTATGTAGTACAGGAAGCTACTTTATAAGAATTTCCTCCATATACCTACTTCTATATTTCCGAATGAAAAAACCATTGCAGTCTATCAACAATGGTTTCTTTTTCTACTTGTATTTACTTTAGCTAGAAGACTTTGATAATGCTTCCCTTACGTTTTCTTGTGCTGACGTAAATCGGTCTACTTTCTCTACTACTTCATTGAATTGAATGTCTGATTCTCTATCTAGGATACTCATCACAGAAATTCCGTTCTTCTTCGTAACTAGGTATTCTTTCCCTAATTCATGGAAGTCATACTCTACTAACACAAACTGGAATCCACCTTTTGCAAAGATTTCAATAATGTTTCGTACAATTGGTAATGCATCAGGGTGGAAACCTTTTAATACTTCGTCTAAGATTACAATCGGTCTTGCTTCTCGAATCTTCATTAAACATAAGCTAAATAAGAAACTAACAACTTGACTCATACCGTCTCCACTTTGTAAACTAAAGTCTAATGGATAATGTTCACCTGTTGGTGTAACTTCTGTTAAAGTGATTGTGATATGTGTGTTTGTATTACTGTATAATTTCTTCTCTACAATGATATTATACGTTTCATTTGGAAACATCGTTCGTAAAGCTTTATTAATGATACTTTGAATATACCCCAAGATTCTTTTTGAGTTACTATCGGATAAAGTAGCTAGAATCTGTTGCGCTCGTAACATTGTTTCATACTCATTATACTTCTTTACATATAACTCACGTAGTTCTAGTATTTTATCCTCTAGTTCTTTCTTTGCTGTTGCTTTATACCTTAAATTTGCAATTACATTTGAAAACTGACTCACTTACTATCACTCCTAATAGTTTCTTCACTTAATTACTTATAAGATTACGTTTGGATTAAGAATGTTCGTTCTTTAATCAGCTTAACCCAAACGGACTGTATTGTTTTACTAGTTTACAACGTTACATCAAATCAGCAATGTCTACAACTTTGATATCTTTAATCTTACTAACAGGTACACTCGTTGTAATACTACCAAACTGTCTACCTGCAACCCAACCTTCCATATCTGACTCTAGGTTTGCAAAGACTAATACATTGTCTTCTAACTTTACTTGTAGTAATTTACTTTCTTTACGGTAGTCTTTACCTTCTTCTACCCCATAGTATTCAAATACATCGTCTGTTAAATTAAATAAGTCACTTACATCAAAGTCATCTTCATGTGGAGTTTCTTCTTTTTCTGTACTTGGTTCAGAATTCAAATTTAAAGGAATAGCTTTTAATCCTGTTGTTTTGATATCCTTTAAGTATACTTTTAAAATATCACTAACAGGTACATCTTTCCTTATATCTTCATGGTTCAAAAAGGCGATAGATTCATTACCTGTTGATACTCCTACACAAAGTTTAAATATATGCTTTACATTGCTTGTTTTAACTATAATTTCTTTCTCTTCTTCACTATAGTCTGTACCTATTTTTACATTACCTACCATTAATAACTTAATTCCTTTTGATACAGGCATATGGTTTCCTCTTTCATGTACTTCCATATTTCTCACGTTTTCACAACTTACTTTAACTGGTTTACCAACGGCATCTAGAAGTCTATAATAGATAACATCTATATGACTTACACTGTCTGCTACTACTGTTTCACCATTATTAAATGTAACTTTTACATACATGTTTTCTGTACTATAATCTAAAGAAGGTACAATACCCCACTTTTCTAAATTGTATCTTGTGTGCATAGCTACATGTCTAACGTCTCGTAATGGAATCTCAATGTTATCATAATCTGTAGTCATACAGTACATAGAGTCTCCTTCTATTTCTGATACACCATAGACAAGGTAGTCACCATCTTCCGTTACAATGTTAATAACCTTGTCTTCTAAACCATAATGTTTACCTACTTCAATTTCACCTAATTTAAGTCCATCATCGTTTGATTCAACATTTTCTAGAACCTTAGGTACAACTTCTATGTCTAAGATTCTGTAGTAAGGTATTACATAAGGTCTGTCGTCTTCTCCCATACCTCGTAATACTACATCTTTTTCATCTACGTTATCAATGAATTTAAAGTACATTTCTGATGCATCTGTAGTTACTTTAACTAATCGACTGTCTAAGGAATAATCTTTAGCCGTTTGAATAGGTTTTTCTTGTAGCATACTTTTTAATGTAGTTGGTCTAGATGTATTAGTATCTTCTTGAATTACCCCATCTATCATATCTAAAATCTCAATGTTTACAACATCTTCTCTCTTGATTGTCTTTGTTTCACTGTCAAATGAAGTTGCGTAGTAGTAAGCAATCGTAATTGTTTGAATATCTTTTAAGTATTCTGTATCTCCGTTTGATAATGTAACCTTTAGGATTTTATCATTATTATAGTAGTTTTCTAAAGGCATTACACCGTAATCTTCTAATGGTTTTAGGTGTAATAATTTTACTTCATCGAATGGAGAACTTATGTTTAAATGCCTATGCTCTATGTCTTTACCATACACAGAGTTTGTTTTAGGCGAAACATCAAAAATTGTAGTTAAATAAAATATTCCTTTTGAGTTTACTAACTTGATAACTTTATTTTCGTCTTCATAATAATTTTTATGTGTTTCTAACTCTTTTAGTGCTTTTACAGTTTTAAGTAGTTTTTCAATATCTTCTTGCTCAATAGGTGCAAGTTCCATTACCTTTACATCAATACGATTGACTTTCTCTTCTCCACCGTCTAGCTTTTCTACATAGAAATATAACCCATCTACAGATATTACTCTTTTAACCTTGGTTATTTGATTACCTATTCCAGTTATACTTATGTACTGACCTGTTTCTGTATAATCTTTTGCATATTCAATACCGTACTGCTCTAAAGTAGCGCATTTATAAAGTCTTAATGAACTAATTGCGCTAACACCAACTCTTTCTAATTCACCCTTTAAGTTTCTAAACTCTATTTTATGTTCACTTACGTTTTCTAATTTTGTTGTAAAGAAACTATCTACATATGTTTGAATGCTTAAAACTTGATTATTTTCCCCATAGTTTTTATACGATTCTAACTCACTTACTTGTAGTTCTCCATTTTGTAACATACTTATCTCCCCTTATCTCTTTAACTTTATACCTTATTATACCATAAAATGGTACTTTTGTCAAGTACCGTCTGTATATGTTACCTATTTAGTTAGCTTACAATTTCAAATTCATCTTGCCAATGTTTCAGTCCAATTACTTCTTTAGACTTGTTTGGGTAAGCTTCAAAACCTAATTCACCATCAAAACGAGTTACAACCGTTCTTTCTCTTCCTACCCCGAAATGGTCTTCGTCAAACCTAATTGTATTACCTAGTTCTACTGTATTTCCATTCTTGTCTCTCATTCTAACTACCTCTTTCTACTATTTAAATTACTTCTACGACTTCTACTTTTGCGATTGAACCTGCAATTACACGTCTTTTTTCGTTATCTAACGTTTTACCGAATAAGAAATTTCCTGTCATTTTCGTTAATGTTTTAAAATAATACGTTACTTGCTTAGATGTTGTAAGTTTAATTGCTTGTGACTTCTTACTATAATCCTTTGAAAACTCCACTTGATTTGTCAGTTCTTGTTTACTCATTATTATCTACCCCTTATAGATTCTTAACTTCTTTCCACTTGTTTACGTATCCAAACATATTAACAATGACAACCCAATCACTGTTTTGAAGAAAGGTCTTAGAATGTTACCCCTAAGACCTACTTGTTTCTTCTATTACTTCTTCGCTAATGTACGGAATACACATAACCACATATTAGAAGGGTCTGTAAATGTAACCGTCCAAGCTGTAGAAGACCTTGTTACACGAATAACTAAATCATCCGAGTATTGAGCATCATCACCTAAAACCGAGTCCTTTAATACCCCTGTTACTACATTGATATTGAAGTCTTTTAAATCTGCTCCACTGTAGTTTGAGATTGGAATGTTTTGTGAGAACTTCTTAGAGCGTAATGCTAATACTTCGTTTTCAAGGTCTAATGACATCGTTGTATTATCTTTTGTAAGAGTTAAACGGTTAATAACACTTGTAAACATCTTACGGTCAACTGTAAAGTAGTTATCCACCGTTAATGTTTCCATCATACGTTTATAATCTAACATCTTCTCGTTAAACTTAATAGAAATACGGTTTGTACCTGCGGTGATAAAGATTTTACCCTTTTCACGGTATTTACTTACTAGTATTTGGTCGTATTCAGAAGTAAGCTGTTTCAGTAATACAATTCCTTCATACCCCAATACGATTCCTTTTAAACACTCAGGTAACTTGTTTTGGAATAAAGCGAATGTTTTACTACTAAATACATATGCGTATTTTTCTTCAAAGTTTATTTTACTATCATTCATGTTTGCATCTGCATTATTTAGAAGTGGTAATAATGCTTCGATGTATATCTTTAATAATGGAGAAGCGACAACCTGTTCTCCGTCTAGGATATTCATATTTTCTAACGTAGCCTTTGAAATTGGCGTTGTATCAAATACCCAATGACTATCATTTTCTAAGTAACTTGGCTGACCTTCTAATGGTTCTTCATGTACTGTTAACGTTAATGTACCTCCACCGTTTGTACCTTCTACTAAATCGAATGTAACCTTTGTTGGCATCGTTCTATCTATTGTGAATGTATTTAAGAAGTTTAGTAACTCTTTTGTTTTTACTTTGAACATATCACCTGTGTTTTTAGAACTGTAATTGAAGTCTGATTTCTCAAACTCTGTTATTGCTCCTACCGTTGCTGACTCTCCAAAAATAGTCAAGTTATCTTCTGTCACTGTGAAAATAACTACCTTGTTTCCTTCTAAACTTGATTGTGAGTTTGCCACATTCCCTACATACGTTAACCCATTAATTAACTTGTCGAACTCTATCTCTAATCTCATTTTCTTGCTCCTAACCTACTTATTTACTATATTCCTTATACTCCTTCACTTTTTGTGAAGTTACAGTCGAATTTCATCTGTTTATATGAAAGGTTGTAGACTCTACCACAAAGATAAAGCCTACCCTTTATGTGTTTGACTACTTATAATTCTTATTCTTCGATATCAATGTCTGCTCCGATGTTGAATACAGGCATTGATTGACCTTGTTGTGCTAATGCATCTTCTAAGTTCGCTCCACCTGTGATTGGTTTTGGAGTTGGAATTTTTACTTCTTGACCTTCTTTTGGTTGCATATTAAAAGAAATCATACCTTTTCTTGGTTGGGCTTCCTTATCTTTTACTACTTCTTTGTTTTGAGCAATTGCTTGTCCGAAACTAGGTGTTTGTACTGGTTTTACTTCCTCATCTGCTGATACCCCAAATGAAATTCCGCTTGTAGACTCTTGTTTCGGTTGCTCTACCGTTTCTTGCTTCGGCTCTACTGGTGTTTCTTCCTTTACAGGTGTTTCAGTTACATTTCCGAAACTAAATACTGGTGCATTTGCTTTCTTTTCTTCTTGAACAGGTGTTTGAACCTCTTCTTTCTTTGTTTCAGCTCCAAAGTTAAATTTAGGTGCTTCTGCTGTTTTCACTTCTTGAACAGGAGTTTGTTCTACTTCTTGCTTTGGTACTTGAATTGTAGATTGTTGGTTTGCAACTGCTTGACTAAGTTGTGTAGCTTGTTGGTTTGCTTCACCTTCTGCAACTTTCGCTTGGAAGAATGATTGTAACCCTTTCATATCAGTTTCTTGCTGTTCTTCTGCTTCATCCTCTGTAACTTCTAAGATTTCTTCATTTGTTTCTACAATTTGCTCTGTATCTCCAACAATACCAGTTACAAGGTTTGTATCTTCTTGTTGAATTTTAAGTGAGTTACCAGCTTGTTTCTCTAACTCATCTAAATCTACATGCATACGTGGGATGTTTAATGTGTCTTGTGATACATCTACCCCAGTTAAAGCCATTACTTGTGGAATGTCTCCTTCTTCAATTGCTTTTAACACTTCTTTTAGATGTTTCGACTCATTGTATACCCCATAAGCCGCATTTTGATATTCCGTTTCGATACCTTTTGTATCATCAGGTGTTAATTGTGTACCATGTTTCTTATTGAAAGCTTCGAATAACCTTACAATTTCTTGTTTCTTTGCCATTCGCATACCTTCATTTTTCGAATTGTTTTGGTTATGCACCGCTACCTGTTTGTTTAACTTTTGTGCTTCTTCTAACACTTGTTCTACTGTCATACTCATTTATCTTTCCTACCCCTCTTTTATTTATATGATTAGATTAATTTGTTTTCGTTTCTAAACTACTTGTTTAATGCCATTTCCAAGTATTTCTTTGCCATATCCCTTGACTCAGGCGTAGCAACTACTTGTAATGTATCTATTTGTTTAAAGAAATCATCACTACCCATATTAGAAGTTGTTAAAGAACTCAAAATCTCTTCTAGTTTACCCTTCTGAATACCAGTGTAGTCATCTATTAACTCTTTACTCTTTATATCTTCGATGAAATCACTATCAGGTCTAAAGATTTCAGTATAAGGTCTTAGATGGAATGGTTGCTGTCTAAATCTCATATCCGTCATGTTTGTACCTTCAATTTCTGTATACTCCCAAACCATATACCATACTTGGTCGTATAACTCACCATGACCAGGTCTTGTTGGACAACCTAAGTTTGCAAATGCTGACTCAAATCCATCTTGATATGAGAAGTTTATCATACCATTCGTAGGAGTGTGGATGTGACCACTGACTACCATATCTAAACCAAAGAAGTTTTTCTTTGATGATAGTTCAATTGCTCCTTCTCCGTGGAACTGCTGTTCTTGACCTGCTACATAGAACTCATTATGCATGATTCCGATGTTATAAGCGTCTGCTTGAATTTCAATCTTTTCATTCTCTTGACCATAGTCTACTAAATGGAAGAAGCATGGTGTTTCTGCATTTGGATGCGTAAACTCAACCATATTCTCCGTTTGCTTACTTGATGTGAATATCATTAACTCAGATAAGAACTCATAATCTGAAGTTTCATTGTAATCATGATTTCCTCGTAATACTACTACGTTTGGTAATGATTTTAACCATTTTGCTAAATATAGTAATGCGTTTTTATCTTGAATTGTAGATTTACCACGTCTTACCCCTACTAAATCACCTGCAAGGATAACTAAATCAGGTTTCTCTAACTCTACTATTCTTGAAATTCTATCAGTTACTTCCATGAAGTTTTCCCAATAGTTTATATGTCTACCTTGGAATACATCATCTGCATGAGGGTCACCAAAGGCGATTGCTTTCATACCGCTAATACGTAACAAACAACTTACCCCTTTCTTGTATTATAATAGGAAGATTACCGTTTAGATATGATGTTTATGTTGTTCTGATACTGGCTGAACACTACCACAATCTTTACATTGATATACTTGTACGTTTTGCTCATTTAACCAGTTACGTACTTGCTCTAACATATTCATCTTCTCTTGTTTCTTCGCTTCTTCTTGTGCCATTACTTCTTCAATCTGTTTCAATTCATTTAAGGCTCTACGTAAAACTTGTAACTCAGATACCTTAGATGTATCAATTGTTTTCAGCATTGGTAGTAGTTGTATCTTATTATATGTTTCCATTGCTTCTACTAACTGAACTAACTCGATTACTTTATCATAGTTTACTTTCGTTAAACTTACAGTTACCGTAACTGAATTGTAATCTTCAATTGCTTTACTAATTGCTAATAAATCCGTTACCTTTGATGTATCAATTGGTTTTAATTCGATACTAGGTTTTAATTCAGACAATACTCGGAAGACTTCACCCATGTCTTCTAATCGTTCTTTCTTGTCTATATTCGTATCTAAGGACTCATCAACTGTTTCTAAAGCATCTACTAGTCTAGGAGTAATAAGTTTATCCTTTGTAACTAATTCCCTGTGACTTTCAATTCGATGTTCTAAAGCCGTTACCTCTTGTTTAACTTTCATACGGTCAGTTTTTAATCGTAAACTTGCTTGTGTTAACTCTTCGGCTTTTAGTGCGTTAGACAGGAATTCGTAGTTTTCACGACCAGTTGTGTCTATTAGTAAAAGCTTATCTCTACCCCTTCTGAAATGAAGGTTTAACTTTGCATCATCAATCAAGTCTAAATACTTAGCGATATACTCAGGTACTTCGTTTACTTGTACATATACACCGTCTATTACTGTACTAAAGAATAACTCTCCATCTTTATGTAAATGATAAGCTGATTTACCGTTTAGATACTTCTCTCTTGTGATTACTACCCCATCACTGAATGTTTCTTTAATGATAAACCTATTTTGACCATGACGGATTAGTTTTGCTTGCTTTTGTTGATACATATTGAAATTTATAATACCTAATGCACGTAATACAGTTGTTTTACCTGATGAGTTATACCCTTTCAAGGAAATAATGCCGGTTTCATCAAAGTCGAATCTTCCGTACTCATACCCCATGAAATCAATTAACTCTACAGATACTAGTCTGCTATGACTCATATGTAACTCAAACTCTCCCTTCCCTTTCTATTTCTTTTACAAATTGTGATACTAATATAAAGACGTTCCTTCTATCCTATACCGTTTTCTTAATCGCTACCCCTAATCGACTTAAAAGAAATACCGATGAGAAACCGTTTTCTAGTTTTAAGGATAGCTATCTTTCTTAACCCTTAGTTTCTACATTCTACCTTACTTTTACAACGATACGCCTTGTGTATACACGTATCCTTATTATCCTTACTACTCTATTATACCATAAGTTTGTGTAATTGTCAAGTATGAGTTCTTCTAACTATCTTGTTTTGTCTAAAAGTAATGAAATTTCTAGATTTGTTTCTTTTCAATCGGATAGACAATGATAAAAGAGATAGGTTGGATATAAAATATACTTGTTCTTTTGTAAATGAAATCGTTTACTACAAGATATAACCTTTCCTACCCCTATTTGACTTCATTTCCCTGTACATAAAGAAAAGACACATGGTATCTACCACATGTCTCTCTTAGCTACTTGTTTCTCATGATAATGTTAGGAGTTTGTTTTATACTCTACTCTGCTCCAAAAGTGATTCCTTCTGCACCAGAAGTTTCACCTGAGTTTTCCTCAGTTTTTGTTTCAGTTGCTACTCCACCGAAACCACCTAATAGTTCTTCCGGTGATTTATTTTGTTCTGTTTCGATTTGCTTTGTAGCACCACCAGTTAAACCTGCTTGTACATTTTTCAGCATGTTTAACTCTAAGCGAGTTTCCGCCATAGCTTCATCTACAATTTCTTGTTGCTGTTCGTCAGTTAATAACGCACAAGCAATGATAGTGTCACGAGCCTTTTGCTTCGTCCAATCTTTAGCTTGCTCGTCTAAGTAAGCAAAGAATTCTACATCTTGTGGTTTAATTTGACGAATGTTGATTTGAAGGTTTTTACCACTATCTCTACGTAAGTTCTTCTCTTTTGATGGGTCATCAGTGAAGTTGTAGTTTAGTGATAATAGTTTACCTGCTACGCAATCGCCTGTATCCATTGAGTCTGCAAGTTTAGCCCAAATGTTTTTCCAAGAGTTTTCAGAAACTTCCATCCAAAAGATTTTGTACTTAGGAAGCGTTCCTACACCCTCTACTTCATGTGTAATCCAGTCGAATGAGTTAAGACCAGTTTTAGCATCTTTCTCAGTTTCGAACACTACAATTGGGAAGTAGTATTTTACATCAGGGTCTTTAATTGCACGTTGATTCAATAGTTCGATACGTTTAGGTTTTAATACTTCACCTTTATCATCGTTAGGGTCTACACCTAACTGTTCAGCAACTTTCTTGTACTTGATATTGTACAGTTCCCAACATTCCTGCGTTGCCGTCATTAATGGCGAGTTACCGCTGATACCATATTCTTCTAGACCTTTTAACCCTTGAGTTGAACGGTATTGAGAGAATGCACGACCATTCGTTACAGAGTGTACATATGCAGTTTCACGAACCAATTGTTTGTTTCCATCTTCATCAACTTCAAAGAAGTTAGGAACGTAAACTAAATGTTTGTTGTTCGCTTCAAATCGGAAGATAGGGAAGTTTTCATCAAATACACGAGGTACAGATGTACTAATTGATTGTGTTTTAACTGCGTTCTCTACCGCCTTAAATTGGTCTTCTGACTCTAATTGAATAGGTTTTAATTTAGAAATGTTCATGTTTAATTTTCCTCTTTTCGATAAGTTTTTGGGTACGTCTTTAGACGTTTTGGTAAGTTATTGGTAAGTTATTGGTAAGTTATTGGTTTTGTAATGGGCGCATCCCTCAGGACACTATTTGTTAATGTTTTGGTAATGTATTGGTTTTTACTCGATACTTTACTTGTTTACATTTTCACCTTAATTACCCCTAATTCACTTATCAGAGAAAAAGTAGCTTGGTACGATTGAACGCTCACTAACGTTCGACTTTTAGTATATTCAATCATACCTTTGTAGTTTAAAGTATACCCCTTATCAGGCACTTTTAAAACACACTTACTATGATTGAATACTATACAAAGTTTCCTGCCTTCGATGGCTGTTTGGACTATACCCTAGAGAGGTAAGAAAGAACAAAGACAGGAAGTTGTATAATACCTTATATGTTTAATATACCCCTCACTTAGAAGCAAACGTATACTGGAAAGAAATATGTTTGTGTGGTAATCTAAGCTACATGCTATATAATCTATAAGGTTCTATATTATAATATAGGTTTGTCAGCTTGCCTACGCTTATAATATAATACAATATCGAATCTTTTTCTTATCCGCTACTCTATTATACCATAAGTTTTTCTGAATGTCAAGCAAGTTTTATAAAACACCTAACAAGTTTGCTGTTATATTTTAAAATACTACTCACTAATAACCTAGTCCGTAAGATTGTTAGGTGTTTTATAAATCCCCTCTGTCTCTTATACCTTTACAGGAGTGTTTACGTAAAAGAGACAGAGCAAAGGAAATTACAAAATGGGATATTAAGGTCTCTTACCACCTTAATACCATACAGTATATAATCTACTAAGTTTGAAGATTATACATTCTATGCTACTAAAGTAGTTACTTTATATAAAGTGCCTCGACTGAATATGGGGATATTGAGTCTTTTATTTTGACAATATGTTTGTGTTGCTAGGCACTTTATATAAAGTTTGCTATATGCCTGTTTCGTGCTTCTACTATTTTATCTTTTAAGGGGATATCATAGTTAGTTTAACAGGCTTATAACACGATACAATAACGAATGAAATTCTTAAACTTCGTTCCTCTATCCTGTTATATTGTTTACTATAGAAAACCAAACTAGCTAGGAAAAGTAGAGAGGTAACACCTAACTAGTTTAGACGATTCTATCTTGTGTTATAACCATTGTTGAATGTTTACTTTACGGAGGTATGTCTTTGACTCGTAAGACATACTTAGTATTATAACACAATGCAACCTCCTTATTAGAAAACGTTCAAGAGACTCCATTCTGTTACAACAACCTTCTCCACTTTTTATTTTATTGGAGGGGCGTCTATCCCTAGAAGAGTTTTAAAAAAACCGATTCGGAAGGACACTCAAACTAGACAGTCTAGGAATAGACACCTAAAACCTTATTAAAACTATGTCTCGCATACAGTTAATCAGGCTGTATGTTTGTGTTATTTAAACACAATACAGATTCTTATCAGTTTAATATAAGAAACTCTATTCTGCTTAAAGACAATGTTGGAAGAATAGGGCTACAACCTCCTACCCCTCCAACGTGGTTTATGAGCATCGTGCAGTCAATACGCATAACCAACTTATGAAAAATTAACAACAAATGATAAAGAATCAAATATGTGCTTCGGACAAAAGCACAATACATAAGACAGGTTTTGTATCTTATCTATTTTGGTTTTGTCAAACCTTTAACAGTTGTAGGGTAGTAATACCTGTCGTAGCTACCCCACAATGCTGAAGGTAAATAAATTTTAAGGGTTTATTATGAAAAAGATTGGTATTTCTAAAAATACCATACAAGGTTTAAGTTATTTAAACCATCTATGCTAGTTTTATATAAGGTATACTATATTGGTGCAAAGACCCTGTTTCTCTACACCAATAAGTACCCTTCGTGAGAACTACCGATTACATTTTATATAAAATCTGAAAGGACATAATAGAAGGTTTCCAATCTCCTATTACAGAGTAAAAAAGTATACGTTGATGTCATCTTGCGGAATGACACCATACAAGATTCAATGTTTATTAAACCTTCTATGCTGTTCTTCCTAAGATAAGGAGTGTTGTTAGAGGTTTCCACACCCCTAACAACTGTAATTCATGAAAAATCCACCAAGTTAGTATTACTTTTAAGTATAGTAACACCATACAAAGTTTACACTTTCTAAACCTTCTATGCTATTACCATTGTAGTCTACAAGGGCATCCTTTCAGATACCCCTATAAACTGCCAACACGATACGACTACTACATCATATAAGGAGTTGGTGTCTACCTAACACGGGACAGGTTAGTAGTATGAGAAGACACCATACAAGATTAATGTTTATTCAATCCTCTATGCTGTTTTCTTATATAGTACAGTGATAACTGGTCTAGTAACCACCGTACCAACCCATGCGAAACTATTACCTTACACCTTAGTGCTATCTTCCTAAATAACACCATACATGACTCAAAGTTTACCTTTGAAGTATCTATGTTATTATTTAAGGGTCGAGGTAGCATGGAGTACTACCTCAGTAATTATGTTTGGATAGATGTTTCACAACATCATACATTACTCAATAGCTATATTAAGTAGTCTATGATAATGTGAAACTAAGTTTATTAGAAGTGGGAAGGGCTTTTCCGAACCCTTTCTACCCCACCTTAGTTTATAAACCATTGGCGTGACTTACAAACCTACTTGACTATTGTAAACGTGATAACATACGACTCGATGTTTCTCAACATCATACAATACTAAACTGTTTGCTTAATACTCTATGATGTTTAGAAGCTTGTTAGGGGCTGGCGTTCCCCTAACAATTAAGAATAACTCTTTACTTAGGAATGATGTTTTCATAACATCATACAATATTAAATAAGTTTTAATACTCTATGATAGTATGAACCGTTTCATAAGGTTTTAGATTGGCTTTTCTAAAACCTTAACGGTTTTCTAATTAAGTAGGACGGCAAATCCAGTTTAATTAGTGAACTAGTATTATATTAATAAGGAGTTGGTGTATACTCTTACCATATAGCACCTACATGTATTAAAGGTTTTCTTATACTATAGACGTTTAATACATGTACCTACTATATGAAACTATGAAACTAGTATTTTAAGGAGTGAGTTAGGGGCATTATAGGTATCCCCATACTGCCATTGCCCCTAACTCTGCAATAATAATGAATCATATCAAAATGAGTGTCTAGAGACACCATACAATGTTTAAATACGAGACTTAAACACTCTATACTGTTTCTTTCATAGCTGAATACTTACAAAAGCAATGCTATCAGATTGTGACCTGTCTTTTGTATCTATGTTATAGTTCAGAAGGCTGTACCCTGTCAGTAAGGTAGGTAAATGTAGGATTTGCTTCTGTAAGTAATCAGTTTAATTTATGTGTTACTAACACTACCCCGATTTACTGATAGCATTTTGATAGTTTAGTTTATAACACTATAGGAGAGATAAAGAATACCGTTCTTTATTGTAAAGGAGAAAAGATTAAGCTGAGAAATCAGTTTATGTAATAGTTTATCTCTCCTATAGTATTATAAAGTATGTTTTGTATGTAAATTTAAGACTACCTATATTTTCTTAACCATTTATCATTTAAAACCTAAGTTACTCTTATTTTAGAAAAGGTTGACGACTAAGCCAAAAGGTCTCATTGACCTAGCCGTCTAAGAGTAGTGACAGTATATTTGGAGGACTGTCATGAGTTTCAAACAATTGACTTGAACTTAAAGAGTGTTCATTCAAGTCTGAATTAAGGTTAAATAAGTATTTTCCTTTTGTAACGGTACGAGTTATTTTACCGTTACGCAACCTAATATATCAAGATTTGGGAAAAACCCCACCATATTAGAGTGCCTGTTTATCAGAATAAAGCTCTGTACTTCAATGTTTCATTTGTGGCATTAAATGAAACCATACATACATGGAGGTTACAGCTTTTTACATAAGTTAAAGTTTTTGAGAGATAAGAAAGGTAAATCTAGTCTGCCCTCCATGTATCTATGCTATTCATTTATGTACCAGTTTTGCTTAGATGAAACCATACATACATGGAAGTTAACTTTTGTAATACATAAGTTTAAGTTAAAGTTTAGAGAGATTAAGAAAATCTTGTTTAACCTCCATGTATCTATGCTATTCATCTAATAACCAGTCTGATAAGGGATGACGTTATGTACTATAATCCAGTAAGGGTATAGTGTAGCTAGAAATCTATCAAACCCTTATCAGTCTTGGTTTTATGTGAGAGTTTCTTCCTTTCTGTATCTACCAGTTAAGGCGAAACCTAACTCATGATTTAAAATAAAATTAAATCTACTTCTATAAAAACGTTTGATTTTATTTGACAGTTATACAATCTTTTACAATTAAATGGATATTCCTTTACAAGTTTAGGATGTAGTATTTGTCATTTGATTTTGCTACGTCTAATAGCATTTCCCTTACCCCTTCGACTTGAAACCACGCTACAAGGCGGTCTACGTCTTTTACAGGATATGACTTACCGTCTCCTAATGTAACTACCCCTCTGATATCTAAATAAGTAGAGTTGTGTGGTAGATTCCATTGTCTGTACCTGTCATAAATAGCTTTCTTACCTGTTTTATCATTGTCAGGTATAGATACTACCTTTTTAAATATTTTTAATAGTTCACCTTTTGATTTACTTACGTCTGCACCCATTGTTGCAACTACTGGTAATCCAATAGAGCGTAATGAGTAAGCATCAAAGATACCTTCTACTGCAAACACTAAGCCGTCATAGGCGTTAAAGGATAGTTCTAATGCGTTTTCAATATTAAACCAGTCTACCTTCTTCGAAAAGAATTTAGTAGGTAATGTAATGTATTTCTTGTAATCATTAAACCAACCGATTAAAGTAATGAGTTTACCGCTTGGTGAATAAACTGGAATCAGATAACGACCTTCTAAGATGAAATGCCCGTTTTCAGAGAAACAACCCATTTCTTCAAATATCGTTCTCTCTTCTTCTGACAGTTCAGGTAGCGTACACTTGTATATCTCTAATTCTTCTAATAGTATGCGCTGTTCTTGATGAAAATATGCTCTTGCTTGCATTAAATAGTCTAATGAATCTCTATCTAATACACTTTTCAGCTTTTTATACACAAATTCCATCTTTCTTACATGTAACTCGAAATCTTCCATAGTTTTAACACTCATTTCTAAATTAAGAATTATACTTAGTAGTTACAAATGGTAATCCTGTGCTAACACTGTTACGCTTACTTTGTAACTTACTTGCTTTCCTTAACTTATGTACTTATTATACCATTGATTTTAGAAAAAGTCAATGGAGTTTATGAAAAAGTTTGGAAAGTTTAGAATTTATTTTCTCTGTTTGATTAACTCTACTTGATAGATTGAGGTAACTCGTATAAATACAGAAATCTATACCAAGTTACCTCTAAAATTACTATATATCTCTTTTAAAGAACCTTCTTCTCTTTTTTAGTTTGGCTCTCTTTATTATCTTTATATGATGTAGACAGTTTTAAAATGTAATTTGAATACGTTTCTTCTATAATATAAAAGAAGTTTTCTACTTGAAGCTTATCTACTACCCCAAATAATTGCGTACACATTTGACCTCGTTCTGTATCAAACTCAGATTTACCTAATACTAGTTTTGTTTCACCTGTTTCTATATCAGGTAGGAAGTCTATAATAGAATAAATTGTACCTGACTTCCCTAACACTTTATGGTCTTCTTTGACCTCAAATAATGTTTCGTTTGTAACTAATTCGTATTTCACTACTTCTTCAAACCCTTCTCGTACTCATGGAGTGGTTCTTCCATCACTACGAATAATTCTTCAATCTCATCTTCTGATACTGTACATACAGGTAACGTCCAAACTTGCTCTAATACTTCGTTATACTCAGGTTTACCTAATAAAGCTTTTGTATTGTCAGTTTGAACATCTAATACGTAATCTACTACTGAAAAGACTGTACCTTCTTTTCCTAGTTTTGAATGGTTTTCTTTTAATTGTAGTAATGTATGTGCGATTTCTAAGTTTAGCATATGAATCTCTCCTTTTACTTGATAAGAAAATAATACCCTTACTGTTCGAGATATTGCTTTCTTAGTTCATTTTCATACCAATCTAAGTTTTCTTTTATAATTTCAAACAACTCTTCTAACTTTTCTTCACTTACAGAGAAAGAACTACTGTCTATCTCTAGTTGACCATCTTCATAGTACATTGTATTGATTACATACTTACTTGTACCACTGTCTATATCACTAATAGAGTCTGTAACACAATAAATTGTACCTTTTTCTCCTAAGATACTATGTTCTTCCTTTAGTTTTATTAAAGTAACTTCAAGTATGATGTTTACTGATTCTGACATCTTGTTCACCTACCCCTCTTATTTAATTTAGTTACTTTCTATTCTGTCTTGGCACTGGTGAAATGTTTCATCCTCTACTACATCGAAGAATGTTTCAACAAATCTTTTGTCTACTGTACATTTTCCGAAACTAACACTTACTCTTTCGTCTTCTACCACTACTTCACCAAATAGTAAATTAGAGACACCTGTTTCTAGACTGATTACAGTATCTCTAACAACGAAAAGTGTACCTGATTGACCTAGTACTTCGTGGTCTTCTTTTAGTTTAAATAGTTTTGTAAATGGATATACATCTAAATCTTCTAACATAGCTATCTCTCCTTACCGTTTAATAAAAATCATCATGTCTAGAATATTTCATTTCAGTGTTTCGTCTTATGCTTTTTATTTGATGTTCTAGAAATGTTGTGTTCTGTACAATATCAAAATAGCTCTCTAACCACACTACCCCTTCTACTGTAAAGAATTCTTCACTTATATCTGCTATACCATCGTTTTCTACAATTTTAGCCAATAAAATATTACTTTCATCAGTTTTGATATTGAAAGCTGTTCCTAATACACAAAATAATGTGTCTTCTTCACCAAGTACTTCATGGTCTTTCTTTAATTGAACCATTGTTTCTTTTGGTTTTAAGATTACACTATCAGACATAACTACCCCTCCTATTGGATTTTAGCTTCTAAGCCCTTCTCGTATACTTTTACTAAGTAATTAATTGTCTCGTATACATTTAATTTGTTATCAACTACATTACTCCACAGTTCTATGAAGTTAATGCGTAATACCGTATCCAAGACACCGAAATACTCTACCAGTTCTTTATTATTCGTTTCTAAGTAAATACGCATTAAAATTTTATCAACTTTGATACGTAGTTTTAGTTCCTTATTTTCCATCACGTTTAAATGCTTTGTATCTTTTGTTCGGTCTAAGTAAACTAAAACTTGATTCATTCTTTCACCTACTAAATATGACCTTGTAGGTTTATTTGAGATATGTATCTTACTTAGAATGTAATTTCTAGCTTGATTTGAACCAAAACCTTGTTGCTGTATTTCATTCCATAGTTGTAAATAGCTTTTACCTAACAACTTGTGAACCTCACTATAAAACTTATACTCACCACTGTTTATACTCATACGTTTAATCATTCTGTCTGCTAACTCTAATATCTTAAATTCAGTTTCTTCTTTATCTGTTAAATCTTTTGGTATTACTTGTTTATTAGGTGGCATAAGGATTGTTCTTGATTTATTTGAAGTTGTAAACCTACGCTCCAAATAGATTGGCATACCACTTATTGTTTCCGCATTTACTTTTGACACTTATAACCTCTCCTTAACTGTATACCTTTAAGGTCTTACTTGAGATAACTCTTTTACTCTTCCATAATTTACAGATTGATACGTATATTGCAAATAACCTTGTAAGGATGTTACTACAGGTCCATATGGTGTTGCACCCCAGTAGAATGCATCTACACAATATACTAGGTCTTCTGACATTTTAATGATAACAGAACCTCGACTCATACCAGTCCCTCTACTATTATTGTAAAATGTACCTGTAGCGTCTGAAACAACCATTAACAGTTTATAAAGTGGCGCTTGTTTTAAATTATAACCATCAGTGTTTCTTTCATCAAATCCTATGTAATATTTATTGTTTGACCAAGGACTGCTTTGTTCGTCTTGTGCTAATCCTTGTCTGACCTGATTATGTATCTCCATTTCTTGTTGTGTTGGAACAGTTCTACTTACAATTTCATTATAACGTTGCATATCCATCATAGTTATACCCTCTTCTCCTAAAATGGTAATTTGTTTGAACCTTCTCTATACTCTTGTAACGTTTGATGCTGAACACCAAACAACTCTCTTATCTTGTTCTCATTTAACACATAAGAAATTACCCCGTTTATAACAACTTGCGTAATGATAAACTTTACTTCATACGTATCTACTTCTGATACTACGTCTGAAATATAGTAAACTGTACCTTGATGACCTAACTGTTTATGGTACGCTTTCAAACATAGTAATGTGTGGTTTATAACAAGTTTTGGACTTGATTCAGACACAAATAACACCTCCCTTGTTTCTATTTTCACTTCATGTCTTATTCGAATACAGACATCTACCCCTATTCGCTCAACACATGAAAAGAAAATCACGTTTAGATACGAGTCTTTCTCTTTTCTTGCTAAAATTTTGATAAAAATGTATCGTTTTCCGTATCTCGTGTAGACAGTAGTGAGCAACCCAAGTTACGTTAAAAACTTACTTTTGGTAGTTAGTTTTATACTTTATACCTATATGTTATCTTATCAAATTTTCTCCGTTTAGATGAAAAATAAGGGATATTTAAAACCATGAAAAGTTTGAAATACCCCTAAAATGCTTATTTTCTATACTAATGCTTCCAACATAAAACACGCCTGTCTATCAGGAATATCTTCATACATTTTAATACGGTTCTCCATATCACTTTTCTTCATTGTGATTGGCGTCCACTGATTATTAAACGTTTGATACAAACGCATAGCATTCTTTAATCGTGCTTTACTAGGGTCTGTAATATTATGACGTTTTAAGATGTCGATTCTCATGTTGTCATATTCTTTTCGAAACTCTTTTACTGTACTAAATGTTCTGCTACGTCTCATCACTCTACCCCTACTCTTTTACATTTGAAACATAAGATTCTTTACCGAATATTCCTCCGTCTTCATCTTGCCAACCAACTGTTACTACATAAGGAACACTACATGAAACATTCTTCTCCATCTTTACAAGAGACTCTAGTTTACTCTTCTTTTTCTTGTAAATATCATTCATTTCACGCTCCATACGTAAAGCCACTAAGTCTCCTGATTCTCTTAACTTTACCATACGTGCATTTGATAGTTTTAAATCTTCCCCTGCTCCGTCTAATAATGCATTTAATAATACTTCTGCTTTACCTTGATACTGTACTTTCACTTTCTCCACTGTCTTTCCACCCCTTATTCGTTTTATACCCAAATTGTTTCTTATGCTGTTACTAGCATACCCTTGTTTAATAGACTATCTACTCGACACTTTAACCCATTTAACGTGTCTTGAACTCTCTTATTATAGTCTTGCAACCCTGTACTCTTAACCCATAACTCTTCAAACCCAACTAACATAAAGTCTCTTAATAAGAAAAGAACTGCATTCAGTCTAATCTGATTTACTACCCCTCTTAACTCTTCTAACTCGTTCTTTAAGAGTAAGAAGCTAGTTTTATATGCATAACGTAATGTATCTAACATATCTCCTGTGTGAATAATTGGTTCTAACCCTAAAACTTTTAACTCATTGGAAAACTGTTTTATGATACTTAATGGAGACTTTACGTCTAGTCCTTTTAACACTGATTTATATGCTTCAATGTTTCTTCCATCAATACCAACCATTAATACTTTGTACGTTAATGACTTTAACTCAAACTCGTTTTGATTACAGATAATTGCTTTTTCTAGTGAATCATGAAGTTTTACCCTTTTCTCTTTCATGTTCATTTCTATTCGCCTTACCTTTCTTTAATTAGTTTTATTTAGTTATTTGCCAAAATATTTGATACAATAGTTTTAATGAAGTTATCTTGTGTCTTAGATACCAACTCTTCTAAGTATCCTCTAACTTCTGTTAAATACTCTTCTTTACTTACTACTTTTGCTCCTGAACTCATGTTTTCTTTGTAAATGTTTGTTACTTTATCCAGTAACATATATTCTTCATAATCTGAAATACGTCTCTTAATCGCCATCAATAGTTGTCCAATACTAATGAGTGGCATTGGACTTTCTGTTCTTGCTACAATACCTTGTCTATATTTTTCTCTGTTTAATGTTTTCATGTGAATCTACCTTTCTTGTTGTTTACTTTCTAGTTACCTGTATACCCTTCCTTATGAATCAGTTCCATTAGGTTATCCATTAAGATATAAATGAAAGCTTGCTCAGTTTGGTCTTGGATATCATTTAACCATAAATCGAAATCCTCTACGTCTAAAGTACGATACGCTTTTAATAAACTATCCAAATCATCGTATTCATCCTCTTCTGTAAAGTCTCTCGCTACAGTAAGAATATACCCCATTTCGTCAACTGATAGTGGGTTTCTTGTTTTCTCTAATACTTTCTCAGTTCCGCTACCATGAACCATGATATCGAAGATACCAATTGTTAAATTACCCTCTTCCTTATCGTAGTTTACAGAGGATACCCCAACTAAGTGCTTTCGACCAATCAAATTACCTTCATGGTCGGACTCTTTAAAGAGGATAATGTGGTCTTCCTCTACTTGGTCTATTGGGTTTCCTTCAAATGTTAGAAGTTGTGAATTTAAAACCCCTTCAAACACGGATGATGATACGGAAATACCGTAGTCTGTCATGTCTACCCCTCCTAATTGTTGAAATCTAATACATTATCTACATACAAATACAACACTGTATCAACTGTTTCATGCTGTAACTCTAAGAGTTTACTCATCATATAGTTCTTCTTTTCACCAACCGTAACATACTCTTTTAAGTTATGTGTGATTGAACCGATTAATCGTTTGTCTACATGTGAAATTGCTAACTCTCTTAAATTGTATAATGACACTTTCATATCAAATACAGTTTGTAGATATTTCTTAGAGAAAGCTAATGAAACTCTGTCAGTTAATGTATTTGTTGGTAAGTTCTCAAAGAACAATGTTGTACATTTTGTAAGAGGGTCTACAATTACTCGGTTAATTGCTTCTAAAGACTTACGTCCAGTTAAAGCATTGCTTGAGTTTACCTCTTTCATTAGTACAAAATCACCTACTTTGTACTCTATACCCTCCCTAGTTGCAAACTCAACGAAATGCCCATCTAACACGACATTTTCAAAAGCGTTCACATCTAAGTTTAAAATGAAGTTTGCGTTTACTTTCAAGTTTATCTTTCCTCTCGAAATGTTCTAACAAGATAGAACTTTGTAGGCACCTGTCTATTTATGTATGAAAGAGTCGAAAACTTTTTCTGTTCTTTTTCTCTTTTATACCTCATTTGTGCCATATCTATATAATCCTGTTACAAATATTCTTTTCTATCTTATTATCTTCTACTATTATACCATAAGTTTAGCTATTTGTCAACTATAGACCAAAATAAAACCTACAGGTTCTACCTATAGGTTTCTTTATACTAAACATTATTAAATTACATTTTAAGTAGTTTGAATTTTACATCAGGCTCGTTTGTAACAATAATACGTTCTGAATCTCCTATACCCACCAAATAAGTTTCTGACATATATACTCTAGATAAATAGTCAACGATTTGCTTCTTGTTGTTGACAATGAATTTATAGTTTAATGGCTGATTGCCTAGTTTTTCTACTAGAATAGTTTCTACATAACCCAATTTAATCGTATCAGAAATCTCCAAAGAATTCCAGTTCTCTCTGAATACTCCATTATTTGTATCCACTTTTTGTCAGTCCTCCTTTCTACCAGTCTCTAACAGTAATACCAAAAGTAAGTAACTATGTTTTACCTTACTTCTATTTTACCGTATTTTCGAGAACTTGACAAAGGAGAACTGTTGTTCTAGTTTCGACAAAAAGGGAGATTAACCCAGTCTCTATATGATAGATTAAGTTTCGTATGTTCGAATAATCAAATATGCCACAAGTTGGGTTTCGGCTGACAAGAAAAGGGAACAGAACTGGTGTTCTATTTAAGAGCCGAATAAAACCTTATAGCTGTTCCGACATGGGTTAGGTGTCAGCCCTGCTACAAGGTTTTACGTTTAAGAAACTATTTTGGAGTATAAAACTTTCATCGTAAATTCAAACCGTATCAAGTTTGAATTCTCAGGTGAAAATGTATTATTTATCATTAATCTATCATGTAAACATTATAGCAAATAGACTTACATAAGTCAACTTTGTCTCAAAATAATTCTTGACAAACTCGGCAAAATGGTTTATGTTCTTGATATTTTAGGACTATATTTCTTTTAAACCTATTTGTTCTAATCCCTGTTCATACGTTATAAAAGTTTAAAAAGTTCCAAAAAAGTTTTATAAGACACATAAAAATACCCTTAGTTTTCCAAGGGTATTCCAATTTAATCCACTTTTACATAAAATATTTGGGTTTGTTTAAGACCTTGATACGTCTCATGTCCCTTTATTTTAAACTTAATAGGGAATATATCTCCCTCGTTTACATTCTCATTAAAGTCTTTTGAAGTTGCCCACTTTAATACATTTCCGTCTTCTGTAACAAAGAAATGAAAGTATCCTACCCCAAATCGTTCACTTGTATAAGAGACTGTTTTAGCATATGTAACTTCTAACTCTAACTTGTCTCCTTTTTCTCCTATGTAGTCTGAAACCTCTTCATCCATTAATTTTCTTTCTCGTTCCTTCTTCTCTCGTTTCTCCCTATCATAGAAATACTGGAATGCTAAATAGATAAGTGGTCTACGCTTAAAGCTAGGTAGTGTATTATCTTTTATGATGTTTTCGTAGTTCTTATTCTCTGCATCCCCTTGATATTCCGTTAGATACTGCAAAAATAATGGATATACCTGTTTTACTTCGTCTCCTACCCCTTTATTTTCTGCAAGTAAGGATTCAATACGGTCTTCTGTAGGTATAAGTTTATTATAATACGCATAACTTCTTGAAATATATTCTAGTTTTTCTAACCCCATATAATGAGCCAAACAATATAAAGCTACTGGTTTGAACTCTTCATATGTATAATACTCTCTATGACGAGAAGTCATTGTACGGTTTCTATCTGCTAAGTTTCTTTCTAAGTCTTCTAACATATACTCTATGTTTATCGGTCTCATATACATTTTATACTCAAACAAACACCCACTTGCAACTTGAAAGAATAACTGTTCTTCAAAGTCATATAGTACATGTGTTTGTTTACATACTCTACCACTACCACAATGCTCACATAAGATAGGTTCTGTATATAATTCCTTCGGTAACTTAGATACCTCATACTTTTGTGCAAAATCATGGTTTACATCTAATGTATTATGAGTATCAATCTTACGCATAATACCTACTTCAATATATCGGTTTGAATCCTCAGGAATACCAATATCTAAAGTATATGGAGTCATTTTAACTTGGAGTTTATGTAGGTAGCCTTCAATGTCTACTTCAATTTTCTTAGGATAAGATTCTTTCTCTGTCAGTTCAAAATGAAATCCTCGATTGTTTGCCATCTTCTGTAGTTTCTTAATACGACTGTAAAAATAATCTTCACTCAGTTCCATTACTTCAAATTCGACTATCATAACTACCTACCCCTCCTTATGTATTAATAATCAAAGTCTTCATCTACGGATTCAATACCATGTGAATCTTTGTTTTCTCTTTTAATTTCTTCTATACAAATTCCGCATACAGGTTTCTTTTCATCTACTTCGTTAGGTACTCCTACAAATAACTCGTCACATATACCACACTTATATACTTCTTGACCGTGAGTTGAAGCTACCATTGAACAGAATTTTAATAACTCTTGACCTTCTTTTGTGTTTGTATATCTCATACTTATCTCTCCCTCTCTGCTCTTTAACTTATACTTATATTATAACATAGAGTTCAGAATTTGTCAAATATAGATTAGTGATTCCTTCTGTTTGACTCTTCATTTGAGATTCTATATTGGTCTACAAAGAAACTATACGGTGTACCTTTCTTTACAATATGTTCTATATCATTGTATGTGAAGTCTACCATACCCTTACCAACATGTGAAAGGATACAAGCTTGTTTTGATACAGATAGAAAAGGAAAACGATAGTAATTCTTTAGTTTGAATACCCCTTTATCTTTTAAGATATCTAACTGTACGTTGGTTACCTTAGACAAACGATACAGTCTACGTGAACCTGTTTTATTATATTCTCTAAATTTCTTGTCTTCTATTAGCATTTTGAGTTTAAATAACAGGCGAAATATTTCTACGTCTACAGTTTCCCTCTTACCATCAGGAAAATACACATGAGCGTATAAAATGCTACTAGACATAGATTCATATTGTACAGTTACTCCTAAATTCTTGCTGTTATATAATATTTCAACGAGTTTTTCATCTGTTAACATGTTCGCACCTCCTATTTTCTACCCCTTACTAAGATAAAACACCAAATTCTTTCTATTATACTACTTATCTATTTTAGATGCAAGTCTTCCTACTCTTATCTTATGTATAGGGAATAAAAACACGTATATCTAAAATGTAAAAAAGAAGGTGTAAAGCATATAACTACGTTACACACCTTACACCTCTTAGTTGTAATGTTTATCACTGTATTGGTTATATACGGATAAAGTTTTATTTAATTATTCTTTGTCTTTTGTTGAAGCTACTTCTTTCTCAGCTTGTCCAGTCGCTTGACCAGTTGGCTGTTTCGAGTTTGCTAACTCTTCTGAATGCATTTGAGCAAGTCTTGCTCTGTTTGCATCTTGTTCATCTTGTTCACGCTTCTTACCTACAATGTAACGTCTTAGTAAGAATATGAAACCGACTAGTAATGCGCCTAGTCCAGCCCACATAGAGCCTTGGAAGTATTTATTACCTTTTAAGTTTAACCACCAGTTTGTAGTGATTAATACCCCTTTGACCTCGGCAACTCTTTTGTTTGCTGCTTTATCATATGCAACCACTTCAATATCTTGTGGTTTATCTGAACCAACAACATCTACAAAGATTTTGTCACCTTCCATATAAGGTTTTGTTTCTTTACTATCAATAAATACTTGGTACTTATCAAGTTTAATATTATCTTTAATATCTAACTCAACTTTTAACTTATCTGTTTTATAAGTTTGATTTTCATCAGCACCGATAATAACAACTCGTGGAGGTGTTCTATCAACAATAAACTTCAATTCTGTTTGACGAGTATCATTCTTGTCTCCATGTAAATCTTGAGAGATTGCTAGGATACTATAAGAACCTTCTCTTTCAAATAGACGTTTATTAATGATGTACTTGTAATGATGATAACCGTATTCGTCTACTTTATGGTCTACTTTGAAATCAACATTGTTAGTTAAAGTCTTCGGTGTACCATTATGACTTACAATGATTTGAAGCTTATCAATATCTAATTCAGTTTTACTTACTTCTTGAATCATCATATCTTCTTTCACACGTTGTAGATATTTACCTTTGAAGTCTAAATCATCTAAATCGAAATTAGAACCAAAGCGGTTAACAACGAATTTCAAGTTTTGCTCAGATACGTTACCTGCTTTATCTTCTACTTTAGCGTCTAATGTGTAAATATCATCGTATGATTCATCTTTTGGTAAGTCATTTAAGATTAAGCGACCATCCTCTAAGCTACCTCCTAGTTCGATATTACCTTTCTTGTTACCTTTAAGGGTTACTCTGACTTTATCTTTGTCTAAGTATTTATCCTTAAATTCAATGATAGGTAATACTTTACCTTTATAAGAAGCACCATTGTTTACACCAGAGATTGTAAGTTCTGGTTTTTGTGTATCAATAATGAACTGACCACTTTCAAATGGTTGTGCTTGGTTTCCTGCTTTATCTCTTGCAGACACTTTGAATTGGTATTCTCCATCTTCTGCATACGTAATGTTTGCCGTATGAATATCACCGTTTGATGACCAACCACCTAATGTACCTTGACCTTCAAAATTAACTCTTGATGGGTCGAAGTTTTTATCATTAATTGTAACAGTTGCCATACGAGAATTGTTATAGAAATTACCATTATGCGGGTCATTATTACTATAACTTACGTTTAATTGTGGTGCTGATTTATCAATCGTGAACTTCTGACTTTGTACATCGTTTCCTTTGTTTCCTGCTAAGTCAGTGTAACTTACGCCCCAATCATATTCCATTTCATCTGTGAAATGAATTGTAGCAACGTGAACATCACCATTTGAGTTCCAACTAATATTTCCTTTCGGAACATTACCGCTGAATTGTACGTCTGATGCTCTAAAGTTACGTTCTTTGATTGTTAATGTTGCTGTTCTATTATGGTTAAAGTAACCATTATCTCCGTCTTCTGAATCATACGATAGAGATAAGACAGGTGCATCTTTATCTATAGAAAAAGCAACTTCATTTGTAGAAGCATGACCAACTCTATCTGTAGAGTTTAAGTTAACCTTAATATTATTACGGTTTTCGCTTACTACCCCAACAGATTTTAATCCAGTGATTAAGTTTGAATCACGGTTTGTTACATCAAATCCGTAACCCGTCATGCCACCACCATTTGAAATGTCTGTGTTACCAACAACTTTACCGTCAATACCCCAGTTAATGTTACGGAAACCTGACGTAGTATCTGCTAAGTTAAATGCTACGTTTACATCACTATTGTATAATGGCTGACCATCTGCTGTTTGATATTGCGTTGGTGGTAATGTTAAAGTAAGATTACTGCTATTTACATGCCAGTTACCGTTCTCTGTAATTACACCACTTGGTTTTGCTTGGTCACTCTTGTTACCTACGTTATCAGAAGCGACTGATTTTACTTGACCTTTGAAGTTCTCAGGAATTGTTGCATATGCTACTCCGTTTTGGATAGCTACAACTTGTTCTGATACATTACCGTTTACATTGTGTAATCGGAATGTTAACTCTTTTAGACCACTAGAAGCATTTGCATCTTCTACGTTTACTTGTACGCCTACCCCATTCTTGAAGTAGAAACCGTAAGATGATTCGTCTACTGTAATAGACTCTCCCTCTTTGTAACCGCTATCTGTAAAGATAAATCCTTTGATAACAGGTTTTGTATCGTCTACATAGATTGTTTTGTTCTGCGTAATCTCATTACCTGCTTTATCACGAATTTTCATAACAATAACGTAAGAACCGTCTGTACCACGAGTAAAGTTTGATGTGTTAACAGATAACTTGTCACTTCCAACTACCCCATCATACGATTTGTTGATAGCTTCTTGACCGTTAACCGTAACAACAACCTGTTTAATAGCTGTTTCATCATTGATATCAAAGTCTACATTTTGGTTTTCTTTGTACCAATCTTCACCGTTCTTACTATGTTGTGGATTTGATGTCTTAATTTCACCAGTTGGGTTTGTATTATCTACTACAAAGTTATTCGCTTTTAAGAATGGGAATAAATCTGTTGTACTATACATTGGTGATTTATTACCTAGTTTATCTTCTACTTGGAAGAAGTATCCTCCACGATTATTTAGGATGTAAGAGAATCGGTCTTCATTAACTCCAATAGATTCAACTAAGTTTTTGTTACCGTCAAATACATGAACCTTAGATACCCCACTAGAGAAACCAACATCTGTTAAGTTTAAGTTCACTTGTAAAGGTTGTTTACTGTAGTTACCCTCAGGTTCGATATTGTATTCGCCTAATAAAGCGGAACTTGTAACGCTAGGTGCAACATCATCTACATAGAATGTAAAGTTCTTACGAGTTTCAAGACCAGACTTATCAATTGTAATGAGTTCTACATTATAAGAACCATCTTGATTTCGATTTGCTTGAGATACGTCTAATTGGAATGATTCTTGTTTCGTAATAGACTCTCCATAGTTCTTAGAAATAACTTCTTTACCATTCACTATTGCTTTAAACTCAGCAATTGCGGTATTATCGTCTGCTTGAACTGTTATCGGAAATACCTTACTATACCAACGTTTATCTCCGTCTACATACTCAGGTTGTGGTAACTCAGACCATAATTGAGGTGCGTTCACATCATATATGAAGTTATTAGAACCTAATGATGGTAGGATATCGTTTAATGCTTTCATATCACTCTTATTACCTAAGTTATCCACTACTTGTACATAGTATTGACCTGACGTTTCTAGTACATAAGAAGCTTTTCCATCTTCTACTTTTACGTCTTTAATTAAAGACTTATCTTTATTAAAGATAGATACATGCGAGATACCGCTAGAGTTCTCAAAGTCCTTCAAGTTGAAGTCTAAACGTAGTTTATTTTGACTATAAAAGGCTTCACTGAACACTTTATAATCTCCATTGATAGTTAGACCAGAAAATTCAGGTTTTGTATCATCTACGTAAATTGTATCTTCAAAGCTTACTTCTTTTTCAATGAAGTTTTTCGATACAACCTTGATGTTATAGCGACCATCTTGTGGCTTATCTACTTTTGTGAAGTCTAGATTGTATTCAATCTTTGTTTGTAAGTCTTGTACATCAACTGTATCAATTACCTTACCGTTTACAATGACTTCGTACTTAGATACCCCTACATCATCTTTCAATGTAAAGTCTACCTTCGGAAGACCACCATACCACTTCTTACCATCAATCTCAACTTGTGGTTTATCAATCTTTGCATCAATTGTTGGTTTTGACTCAGATTGGTATACTTTATCAGAAGCAAAACCTAAGTCTGACATTGTATATACCTTGCTGGCATTCCCTACATTATCTGTAAAGCGGAATTTAAATAGTCCACTCTTCTTAATCTTGTATGAAATCTCAGAACCTTCACCTTTTACCTCATCAATCACTGCATCCGATGAGTCTAATACTTCTAACTTATTCAAACCACTTAATTCTTCATCTGTTTTAAAGTTAAGGTTTAATGATTTCTCAATGAATACCCCTAGAGCATTCTCTTTATAGAAACCATCTTTGTCTGTACCTGTTACATTCGGTGCTTTTGTATCTACAAAGAACTCCTTCTTGTTATCTAACGTTTCACCTAAAACATCTTCTAAATGCGTATTATATGTGATTTGACCGTTAGAAGGTACATCCTCGTTCTTAATATCAGATTTGATGTTTTCTTGCTTCGTTCCTTGTGTATCTTGTGAATAATCTTTATCAAATACAAGTTTATCGTTTTGAGAGATTTTTAAGATACGGAATGGAGCATCATCTGTTACTTTTGTATTGATAGTTGGAATCGTTTTAAACCACATATTACCTTTTATGTCAATGAATGTTACAGGCTTATCAAAGTTTGACTCGATAATTGGATTAGATTGTACAAGTTGGAAGTTATTTGATTTCATACCACCGTTTAGGATAGTATTCAATGCAATGACTTCTGACTTATTACCAACTTTATCCACTACCTGTAAGTGGTATTGACCTGACTTGTTTAAGGTATACGTTAACGTATCCGTATATGGTAATTCCTTAATAATCGACTTTTCATCGTCTAAGATTAAGACTTTGTCTACCCCTGATGGTGCAACTCCTAAATCTTCTGCTTTGATGTTTAATGTAACAGGCTTAGAAGAGTACATACCACTTACCATGTCTGTTACACTATCAGATGTTACAACCCCACTTAATTGTGGCTTATCTACATCATAATACAGTTTCATTTCGTCTTTCTCTTTGTTACCAACGATGTTTTCTGCTGATACTTTGTAGTCTAATACAGTAGACTCTGTTAATTCTTTCTTAACATTAAAGTCATCAACCTTTTTCGTAGGTTCTTCTTTAGAGTTTAATATCCCTTCACCTTCGTACATGAAATATTTAGATACAACATGTTTATCAGATACTTGGAACGTAACATCTACGTTTTTATCTAATAAGAACGTTTTACCATCAATTTCTTTTGTAGTAGGCTTAGAATCTTTCTCTTTTGAAGCTTCTTTGTTGTTTATAATTTTAACTGTAGGTTTGTCATCATATACAACCGCTTTCGCTTCTAACTCTACACCAGTTAATTGAGATAAAGATAATGGTTCAGACTTGTTACCGATTACATCATATGCAATGAAGTCTTTTGGTAAACCTTTTTCTACATCTAACTCAATTGTACGTCCTACTGGGTCTTTTACTTCTACTTCTTTACCTTCTTGGTCTAAGTATGTTACTTTATCAACACCTGTGTTATCTTTGAAGTTCAATGTAACAGTAGGCTTTTGTTTAAAGTAAGATACGCCATCATAGTTCGCTTTGAAGTTATCTAATGTCGAACCATTATTTGAAGGTGCTTCTTTATCAAAACGGAAACTAATATCATGCTGTTTTGTACCATCCATGACAGTTAGTGTATTGTCTCCTGCAACTAACTTAGATTTGATTTTCTCGTCTTCTAAGTTTAAATTGAAGTCAATCCCTTTTACCCCTGATTTTGAACCGAATAAGAAGGAGTCTAACTCTTCACCGTTTAGATAGATTTGTAAGTTGCTTAATGCTCTCTTACTTTGATAACCCATTTCAACGTGATTGTCTTTAATCCAATTCGATTTATCAATGGTAGTTTTGTTCTTGATGTCAATACCTTTCTTAGAGAATGTACTGTCTTTCCCTGCAAGGCTTAACGTTTCACCTTCTACTTTAAGAGATTTGTTCGTTCCACCTTCTAACCATTGGTTATCTAGTTTAAAGTCTTCAATCTCGTGGAAACATATTAATCTATCATTTATCTTTAACGAT
The DNA here is from genome assembly GCA_900406465.1 of Noccaea caerulescens. Taxonomy (NCBI): domain Eukaryota; kingdom Viridiplantae; phylum Streptophyta; class Magnoliopsida; order Brassicales; family Brassicaceae; genus Noccaea; species Noccaea caerulescens. The sequence goes on along the minus strand of OVBC01000004.1, from coordinate 289,161 downwards.
TTTAATGCACCATTTTCTCCTATATCGTTTAATGCGATAGAGATTGGTGTATCCGTTAAAGTAACCTTACTCGTATCATAGAAAGGTGTCAAATCTCTCTTAATCTTTGCATCCGTAGGTTCTACTGATACTTTGATGTTTGTATCTTTTCCATACTCGATTGGAACTAGATTTAGGAAGTGTAACTCCATATTTACATGTGTTACGCCATCTTTACTATACGTAGGTTCGAAAGAAGACATGTCTTGTACAACTTTACCGTCTACTTTACCTGAAATTGTGTTATATACAAAATAGTAATTCTCTACCCCTAATCGACTCTTTAAATCTTCGAAACTTGTAACAAATTTAAATTCTGACTTATTAACTACTGACTCGTTTAAGTACTTTACATCGTTTACTGTAACGTTGTAGTAAGATTTGAAGTCAGAAACATCAGCCTTTAATTGTAAACTCGGTGCTTTTTCAAGAATCTTAGAGTTTGTATAATACTTAATTGGCTCTCCATACCCCTGTACGGACATAAGAAGAACCAAGTCTCTTAACTTGTCTTTACCTTCTGCAAACTGTAAAGCGTATTCATTCTTGAGTTGGAATTCGTATCCACCATAGTTTAACATGATTTGTCCGAATACACCTGTAATAGAAGCGGATTTAAATGATAAGTCTTGATTGAAGTTGTCAACTAAGATTTGTTTCTCTTCGTCTGACCAATCGGAATACCCTTCATCTACCCATTTTGGAAACTTACTTACTTCTTCCTTAGGTTTCTCAGTTTCCTCACCTGTTGGTGGTACAGGTTGCTCACCCTTGTCTTCACCATTAGGGTCTGGTTTTACCGTTTCATCCGGTTTTGGAATTGGTTTAACCTCAGGCTCTTTTGGTGTCAAGTCATCCTTCGGCTTAACATCTTCTTTCGGCTTCTCACTTGTGTCTGGCTTTGTATTGTTCGGTTTGTTTTCTTCTACCGTACCACTACTATCTTTCTCTGTTTCAGCGTAGATGTTTGTTACTGGCTGAACAAGAGGGTTTAAAATAGTTGCAACTGCGACACTTGTTGCGAGTACCTTTTTCGAAGGATTCTTCTTGCTTTTCTTACTATCGGTTGGTTTGTTACTTTCCTTCTCCAAAGCTATACCTCCTTATATGATAATAGGTTTACAAATTTAAACCCTTAATCGGTGTCCTTATACGGTTTTATGTGAGTGAGTACAAAAGATTTGATTATTTTTGTGTTTGTATAAGGACACCGATTAAAGATTTAATAAAGATAATGGAGTAGTTTTACCTACCCCATTTTGTTAACTTGCTTGCTTTGGTTTTGAATAACTACTACCACGCTGTTTAATGATAATACGGTTTGACGATACAACTTCTTGTGTTAGTTGAGATGTATTGTAGTCTTCCTCAGAAAGAATAGCTGTACCCTCGTCTAAGATTTGTGTACCTTCATCTAAAATTTGTGTACTCTCATCTAATAATTGCGTCTTATCTAAATCTGCTGATACCTTAACTCCTGATTGAATTGAAACAGTCTCTACAACTGGAGAAACTATTTCTTCTTCGTCTTCTACTAGAATCTGTGTTACATCGCTACCGATTAGAGAATTTTCTTGTACATTCTCTTTGTTTTCCACTAGACCTACAGATGATGGTTGATAAGACAAGTTATCTAAAATTTCACCTTGTTCGACCTGATTTTCTTCGTCTAAATCAAGGATTTCGGTACGTTGAATATCATCTTCTAAGGAGTCTTCCATAAGAATCTCAGTTCTTAAAATTTCATCGTTTTGTGGTTTGAACTCACCTGTTGCGGTAAGACCTTTAGCGTTTATTATTCTTTCGAGTCGTTCTGAACTTGGCGACTTAATCAGCGATTCACTATTATAGACCTTAACTCCATTTTGGTTTGATTGTTGTAGTAAAGACTCTGTAGTGAAATGTCCTGTAGCACTTAAACCACTTGTAAGTGAGTCTGTAGCTAGTCCTACCCCTTCATCACGCTCTTTGTACTTCTTAATCTGACGTTTTGCTTTTCGTCCTGTAATGGTATCATATATGTTTACAATATCCCACTTTACACAAAGGATAATTGTAATAACTAGAAACAATACCCCTAAGCCAACAGAAATATAAGAAACTGTTAACCACATTGGACAATCACCTCTTCCTTTCTACAGTCTAGGCATCTACTCTGTAAGCATTCTCGATTTGAGAAGTTACGCTAGATGTTCTATCCTTTAGACTCGCTTTCAATGAAGCTGTTTTATCGTTTCTTGGGTTAACATTATTTATATTCTTTGTTACCTTATCAGTAAGTTGTTTCATTTCAGACTGTTTGATACCATCGTTCTTTAACTGTACAGAATAAGACTCAACTGCATCATAGACTAACTTCGCAACCTCTAAAGTTACAAGGTCATTACTATCGTTCATACTTAATACTTCTTTGATATTTGCCCAGTATTTTGAGTATAACTTACCGTCTGATGCTTCTTGCATGTTTAATACGATGTCTCGTTGGAACTTACCAATCTCAGAGAAGATTCTAGCTGTTTTACTATTTCTAGAACCGTATTTCACCGCATCATCAAACCATTTGATAGGAGTCGTGACTCTTGTTACAGAGAAATCTTCATGACCTCCGTCTTTGCCGTTATTGTCGTCTGTATAGTAGTACCAGTACAATTTACCAATCTCAAATGCTAAGTCTCCATACCCCTCTTGCTTCTGTAAATCTAGTAAATTCGGATTTACAACCTTCAATAGTTCCTTTTCCTCTTCCATTGTAAACTTTGCATCTAGTTTATATTGGTTGATTAATAGGTTATAAGCTTCCACCTTTGTTGGTTTATACCCAATTGCTTCTATTGTTACTTGCGGGTTTTGAGATACTTCGGCTTGTTGATATGTACGCTCATACTTGTCTTTTACTTCCATTGCATTTGCGTAATACCCTACCCCACTTCCTAGTAAACATAGAACTGCTAATGTACCAGTTGTCATAATCGTTCGGAACTGACTTTTCAGTTTGCTTCTATACCCTTCATCCAATTCAGAATAATTATCTAAATCATATAAAAGTTCAGCGGTGTTTTGATATCGGTGTGAAGGGTTATTGGCAGTCATCTTTAAGATAATCTTTTCAAACCCTTGACTTAGGTTTGGATTCCATTGTGTAATCGGCTTGATTTCCTCAGGCGTCTTAACAGGACTATGACCAGTTACAAGGTGATACAATGTCATACCTAATGCATAAATATCACTTCGCTCATCAAATGTAGGGTTTGTACCGTATTGCTCAGGTGCGGCATAACCTTTCGTTCCTAAAGCGGTTGTTTTATCACTTGATTCATTCGCTAACTCACGACTGATACCAAAGTCAAACAACTTAATTGTACCACTTGGTTGAATCATAATGTTTCCTGGCTTCATATCACGATAAATGATAGGTTTTGGTCTACCATGTAAGTAACCTAATACTGTAGCTAATTGCTTTGCATATTTGATTACTTTATCTTGTTTGATTGAACCCTCTGCTGTTAGCTTCTCTAACAGAGTTTGACCTTCAATGTAGTCCATGATAATAAAGATACGTTCTGGTGTTTCTATAATGTCAACAATACGTGGTAAGAATTGGTGTTCTAATTCTTTCATCAAGTTTGCTTCCATTAGAATAGACCTGTACTCAATCTTACCTAATTTTGTATTGGACTTTACAATCTCTTTAATTGCCCATTGCTTGTTTAACCTAGAGTCTATTGATAGGTATACGGTAGCCATACCGCCTTGACCTATTTGTTTTAATATTTCATACTTACCTTCGATAACGTCTCCTACTCGTAATGTCATGACTTAGGTCTCCTTTCTATAGATTAAAAATTTCACTACTTATATACAAACGTCTCTTCTACGCCTATTGGTTATACAATTTGTCTTCCTTAATTATTAACGGTAGATAATACGTATCACTCCCTCGGTCTGCTTCGATATCGTAATCCTTTACTACCCCTAAGTACTCTATAACTTCGTAACTACCTTTTAGGATAAGCTGAATCTTGTATACATCATCTAAGTTTAGTCTTGCAAACTGTTTGAGTGGGTCGTCTAATACTTTCATTGGTTTTGAATTATAAAGTACTCTTGCTCCTTTTACGAAATCTTTCAAAGCATCTACAGATACATCAAGTAGCATAGAGTCTACTCCTTCTTTTAACAGTTGAGCATTATTAAATAGGCTTCTACCCCTTTCACTGATTCGTATTGTATTTCCAATTACCTCAAAACGAATACCAGTTTTAACTGTACCTACATGAAAGACATCTAAATACTTATTGTTTACCCCATTTGGATTACAGAAGAACAAAGAATATTTAATATCGTTTAATGTAAAGTTAGAATCCTTTAATTGGTCTACCTTTGCTGATATTTTCATTTTTGTATGGTAGATTTCTTCTATTCCAAACGCTTCTTTTAATCCTTCAAAGAATAATCTAAAGTCTAGTAAGCCAATAGCCTGTTTATTCTCTATCATTTTTAATAAATCATTTCTGCTTTCCATCTTTATCCCTCCAAACGTAGTATAAGGGTTAGGTATTAAACCTAACCCTGTATCTTCTATTTACTTACTTCTGTTCCATGCTCCTTTATACTGTTCAATGATAGACTCTACAAACATTTGAGGTGTTGCGTCTTCATATAAACCTTGCATACTCATTGGATTTTCTGTTAAGTCTCTCCTTACATTCAAGTAAGTTTTACCATTAATAGGACTTGTAGCTAACTCAATTGTAGTTGTGATATCATGTAAACCGTTAATGTCAGGTGCATTTCCTACCCCTCCGTGTACGTGATATGCGTTTTGCATTGTACCATACTCTTCTCCTACTTGTTTATGTAGATACAATTCGCTGTTCCACTTATTAATTTCAAATAAATCTCTCTTACTAAATACTTGTTCTTCTAACTGTTCCAAGATGTTATAGAAATCAACTTCACCTTCTTCTTGGTTTAACGGCTTTTCTCCCCAGTCAGGAGACTGTATGAAAGTAGAAAGATAAGTTAATGCTTCTTGTTTACTTACTTCAACACGTTTAGACTTTCCAAAAGGACTTGTTAAAATACTAAAAATTACATCCTCATCTACTGTATTATAGTTTACTTGAATACGTTGATAGTTTGCACTTACAGTGGATTTATCATTTACTAATAACATGTACACATTAGTGCTTCCATCTTTTAGAGGTTTTGTTACGAAATTAAATGATGAACCATTCTTATTAAACCAACCTGCTGATACCTGTTTAATAAAATCTAACTCGTTTTGCTTATCCATACTACCTATCACCTTATCTTTCTCTCTCTAGTATTTTCCTTTAACTTATAATACTATTATATCATAAAGTTCCTTATTTGTCAAATAAACTCATGAAAAAGATTTCATGTAAAAAAGGTAAGCTAGGACTCTAAATTAATAGTCTTAACTTACCTTTATATTAGTTCTTTGTATACAGAATTGTTACTTTCTCATCTATATGGAATAACTGTAATGTGTTTCTATCTAAGTTCTTTACTTGATAAGATGAGTAAATTGGTCTTTCTAACTTTACTTCTTGACCATTTTGTGTTCCTTTTTCAACTACCAACATTAATTGATGGGAAGCTACGTCTGCTTGGTATGTTCCTGTTAGATAGTTATCTTTGTTTGGATAAGAACCATTTGCGTATGATTCGAATGTTTTATCACCCTTTAATACGAGTGTAGTTTTTACTCCGTTACCGTAGTCAATACCCCAATTTCCGATAACTTCTGTACCGTCTTTATAGTTATTTTGTACATTTTTAAACTTGGCTGAATCTTCATCATTTGTATCAATCTTTCCTGTAAAGATTCCAGTTTTAGCTTTGCTATCATATTGTTTTGATTGACTTGAACTTCCCAACGTAGTTGATTGTGTAGGTGTACTTGAACTACTGGAAGAACTTGAAGAACTACTAGATGTTCCTCCACCGTTTACTTGTTTCTCTAACTTTTCAAATACTGGGTTCCAATGTGACCTTGCTTCTTCCATTGCACGGTCTGACTTTTCAATACTTGTTTTAACTGATTCATCTGATGCGTTACTATTTGATAAAAGCTTTTCTATCTCACCAAATGACTCTCTTAAACTCTTAACTGCTTTTAATACTTCTTTGTGGTCTTCTTTATATTTAGAAGGTGCATCTAAATGTTCTAATTTATCGAATATTTTATTGATGTCTTTTAAGGCTTCAATTAGTTCTTTCTTAGATTTACTACCTTTATTGTAATCTTTTAAAGACTCTTGGTAATAATCTAATCGTCTCTTTGCATCTTTTTCTATGTCTAGCATTAATTGTGGATAATCCTCTTCTAAAACTCGAACCATTTGAACATCTTTACTGCTATCTTTCGAGTTAGCTGAATTTTTATCCTGTTCACTTGACTTTGCTTTCGTTGATTCTTGTTTTGGTTCTTCTTTCTTACTCGTTTCTACTGTAATACAACCACTCAATAACATAACTGGAATCGCTAATGTGACTAGTTTCTTTGCTTTCATTTCTCCTACCCCTTTAATATTCATTAGTATAATAAAACGAGTTACTTTTTATAAGCAACTCGTTACTACCCCTTTGTGACTTCATACTATTATAATTTTGTTTAATTTAAAAGAAATCGTCCTTTAGACCTTTTATAGTGTTTTACAAGTAATTTACTTTCCTTCAACTGCTTTTCGCAATGAGTTAGGATTCATAGAGTTCATATCAGAAAAGAAAGGTTCCCATATGTACATTGCCTTGTCTATTTCTTTTAATACCTTATCTACTTCTTCTTTTACCTTTTTCTTATCTTGACTAGAGTCTTCATAATTATCAACCGCTTTTTCTAAGTCAGGCATCTGTTTAACTAAGGCTTCATTTGCGTCTCTAATTTTGTACTCGTAATCTGAATACTTCTTAGGGATTTTAACCTCTAACATATCCGTTAAGTTTTTTCGAAGGCTTCTTACTGTATCTTTTGCGCTTCCTTCATAACCACCTTCTGCTAATGCGTTAGACTCTTTTGTTATCGTTTTTATGTAACTTTTATAGTTTACTAGCTCTCTAAACATAAAGTCTACATAATCAGTTGCGGAAACGTAAACAGAATCTCTAATTATTTTACTTTCTCCACTATCCTCTTTATCAGTTTCTTTCTCTTCTTTCTTACCTGATTTCTCTTCTTTCTTTTGTTCCTCTTCATATTCTAGTTGAGATAATGCACCTCTTAGTTGTGCTTCAATTTGCTCGTCACTATAATGAAGTCTTTCCATATCTTCTATCATTCTATCTGCCTTGAACTCTTTATCTACTTTTCTATATTCTGCTTGTGTTAATCCATATGTGTTTAGCGTACAACCTGTAAATAGTAGAACAGGTAGAGTTAACGCTATTAGTTTCTTTGCTTTCATTTCCTTATATCCCCTTATCGTGTTGTATGATTGTATGTATAATTACGAGTTACTCTTTTTCTTTACTTGTTCTTCCATTACCTTAGTAAATACCTTTTCAAAATCGTCTTTGTTTTCTTTTGCTAGTTGATAAATTGCTTCTTTCCACTGTGGTCTATCCATACCATCTAAGTGAGGTAAATTATTCGTAATCGCTATATTTACTTCGTTTACATCTTTACCTTTTGCTTCTAATATCGGTTTTATACCTTTTCTTGCATCTTCTACCCCTTCTAATATAAGTTTATGGTTAGCTTTATACTTATCAGGTACTTTTACATTCTCCATTCGGTCTAAAGCTTCATCCATAATACTTGCCGTTTCGAATATCTTGTTATACCTGTCATCACCCTTTTGTTTTGAACTTATACCTAGTATAATGTCATCCTTGTTAAAGCTAAACGTTACTAATTGCTCATACATGTAACTTGGATACTCTTTCTCGGATACTGTAGTTTTCAACATTGCTTTACTTGTTTCTTCTACTTTAGGCTTTGTGTCTTTTACTACCCCACAACCGAATAGTAACATAACTGGAACTGCTACACTAACTAATCGTTTCAATTTATTTTCCCCACATTTCTTTTGATTTCTGCAAGTCTACAGAATTTACTTTCTTCCTTGCTTCCTCTAACTTGTCTCCTGCTTCTTTCGTTTTCTCTTTACTTTCATCAATACCTTTTTGGTCTTTCTTTTCTATACTCTCTAATCTGTAGTTTATACTTGATTCATATAAATCTACTGCTTTCAGTACTTCCTTATGTGCTTCTTTGTAGTTCTTTGGAACTTCTAATTTCTTAATTTTAGAAATTGTAGTTTTGAATAACGCCAATCTTGTATTTAAATCCTCTTTACCTGTTTCGCTACTATCAAAGAAATACTTTTGTAGTTCAGTTACATCTATTTCTAATTGACTTGATAATCTGCTTATGTTGTTTGAATAGGATTGTTCTTCTTTCTTTGTTTCTTTCTCAATTGCATGAATTTCCTTTTCATTGTCCTTTGCAAATATCCAGTCTGCTGAACAACCTACATTTGATAATAGCATAACAGGTAAAGAAATTGCTAACACCTTACGTTTCATTTTAATACCCCTCTTCTTTCTACTTTGATACAATGACTGTTTATCTCTAAACTTTAACTTTATATACAAGGAAACTGGTAAGCTATTAACCTACCAGTCTACTTCGTATGTAGCTATTCAACTACGTATTTCAGTCTTAAATACCTTTAATCCACCATTTCCACCATGCTTTTTCTCTGTAATGCATTTTGCTTCACCTCCTTTTAGGTTTTACCTCTGCTTTACTTCATCATTTCCCATAAATTTCTCCACCATGCTTTATGTTTCATTTTGCTTCACCTCCCTTCAAGTTTACTAGGCTTATTTGATTTCTTGCATCATTTTATTTGCTTCATCTATCTTCTTTGAAGCTTTAATGATAGCATCATTGCCTATACTCATTAAGTTTCCGTCTTTCTGCTCGAATCCGTCTTTAATAGATAGCACCGACATATTAAGTAAACCCATAGCTGTTTCCATAGTGAGTTGTACATCTTTATACTTATCACTTGCGTTTAAGGCTTTTACTTTATCCCCAATAGCAAGTAAGTCTTTAGAAGCGGTTTCAAACTCTTTCTGCTTTTCTTCCACTGACTTCTTACTTGTCAGAATGTCACTCACTACTTTCGATTGTTCCGATAAATCTTTCATTAAGTATGCTAAGTTTTCTTTGTAGTCTTCTTTCTTATTCTGCTCAATAGAAACTTTCGGGTCTACTTGCTTTTCTTTTGCACTACAACCTACTCCAATACTTGTTACGAGTAACATTGGAATTGCTAAAGCTAACAACTTACGTTTCATAGTTATAATCCCCTTTATACTTTTATTTCTTTTTGTCTAATTCTTTTACTATCTTGTCTGCTGATTTAGAAGCCGACTCTAAATCTTTTCTAGATGTGTTTACTGCTTCTTTATCCTCGTCTTTTAATCCTATTTCTATCATATCTATCCCTGTTTTAGCTGTAAACATTGCTCTACCTACGTCTTTTTGTAATTGTGTATCTTCTTTCAATGCGTAATCTAAGTTTTCTATCTTCTCTATTAACTCAAAATACGGTTTCTTTAGTTCTTTTAACTTAACCGCCTTTTTATCCATTGACTTCCAACTATCTAAAGAGTCATCAATTTCTTCTGTTTGTTCCATGAATTCTTTTAGCAAATACGATGCATTCTTATTATAGTCTTCTTTCTTATTCTGTTTAATGGAAGCTTCCATTACTTCATCCTTCTTTTTATCCTTTGACTCACAACCTACCCCAGTTATTAATAACATTGGAATTGCTAAAGCTAACAATTTACGTTTCATACTATCATACCCCTTTGTTTATATTATTGAACTTCACTCATGTTTTGCTCATCTAATGCTCGTATTTCGTCTATTGCTTTACCAAACATTTCTAATCCTTCAAACATATAGTTTATGTTTGTAGTTACTTTATTTTCGTCTAATTCGTCTACCCCTTCAAGAATCTTATCAATTGATTTCTCGTAAATGATGAGTGACTTTTTCAGTTCTGTTTGTAAACCCTCATATTGCTCAGGTGCTTTGATGTCTTGTAACTTCTTAGATACTACTTTCACCTTATCAAACTGCTCTTTTACTTCTTGGTGGTTTGTAATAAGTGTTTGGTCTTTTTCAATAATAGGATTTACTTTTTGTACCTCTGTTGCAAAGTCTAACCCTTTATTATCTACTTCTTGTTGATATTCTTTTACTGTTTTCAGTTTAGCCTTATCTATTTTCTTGTCTTCTTTCGTTTGCTTCTCTAAGTCAGCCTTTTCTTCTTTCAACTTATCTAACTCTTTGTTTACTGTTTCCAAAGCTTTCTTATTGGCTTCCGCTTCTATGTTTGCCTTTTCTTCTTTCTTCTTCTCATCTTCCCCGTTTGAACAACCTACCCCTAATGCTAAAGTAAGTGGTAATACAACTGCTAACATTTTACGTTTCATTGACATAATCCCCTTTGTCTATTTACTTACCTGCTCGTCTAATCTCTTCTACTGTATTTTTGAGATACTTGAGTCCATCTAGTATGTCTCCCTTAGTAGACCTTGCTTTCTCTGTATTATCTCTTAGCAAATCATCAAATAGTTGGTCTATATTCATAACAATGATATCTGAATTTGTTTTCAGGTTTTCTTTGAATTGTGGATATTCTTTTGGTGGTTCAATTTCAGATAGTTTAATCGCTTGTTCTTTTACCTTACCGTATTGTGCTTTTAACTCAGCTTTGTTTGTCTTTAATTCCATATCTTTTTGTGTGATTGGAATCGTAGCTTCTAAATCAGTTTTAAACTGTTCAAACCCCTCATTTACCTTGTTTTGATACGCTACGAGTTCTTTCTTGTCTTCCGACATTGTACCAGTAGCCTGTCCCTTATCCGTTGCTTCTTTCTTTAATGTAGGGTTTTGGGCTAAGGCTTCTTTATCCATTTCCTCATCTACAACTTTCATAAACTTCCCTTTGTCTGCTTCTTCTTTCTTTGTTTCAGCATCTTTTAAACTATCAGTTTCTTTAACACTGTCTGCATTCTTATAATCTTCTACTTTTATACTATCAGTTTTACTTTCTTCTGAACTATCCTTAGAACATCCTACCCCTAATGCAAGTGTGATTGGTAAGGCTACTGCTAATACTTTACGTTTCATTGATGTTTGCTCCTTTATTATAGCCCTCTTATTTCGTCTAATACTTCTATAAACTTCTGTGATGCTCTTTCTCGTTGCGATGCATAGTCTACTGTAGATGATTCACTTGAACTCATCAAATAGCTAACAGATTCATTAACTGCAATAAAGTAATCACGAATTGCTACCTTCAGTTTGTCTTGGCTTTTCTTATATTTATCAGGTGCTTGTATGTCTTCTATTTTCTTTGTTAACATACGTAACTCAGATAAATCTCCTTGTACTTCTTTAAAGTCTCCACCTACAGAAGTTTTTCTAGATATTTCTAAGTATAGGTTTGACCACTCATCTGTCATTTTAAGTGTTTCTTTTTGATAGTTTGAAGAAGATGATGAGGACACTGTACCGCTAGAATCATTTTGAGAAACTTCTAAACTATCAGTCTCTTTTACTTGTGCTTCTTCCTTTGAACACCCTACCCCTCCTAGTAGCATGACTGGAATGGTTAAAGCGACTAATCTACGTTTCATTTCTTATTCTCCTTCTGTTGTTTCACTAGTTGTATTTTGTTGTTTCTTTTCTTCTAAACTCTTTTCAGTTGTACCAATCTCGTTACCTCTACGGATATCATTGATTGCACCCATTGATTTCTTGTATATTGCTAATCCGTCTTTTAGTTTACTTGTAGATAACGCTAACTCACTACTTGAAGGGTTATCAATATTGTCTAATTGAATTTGGAAAGATTCTGCATAATACCCCATTGCTCTTTTTAGTTTCTCATGTTGCGTCTTATACTTTTCATCAGGTTCCATATTGTTTAGTCTGTCGAACAAATCTGTAAACTCGTTAATTACCCCTATAAATTCTTCTTTATTCGAGAATAGAGTCATATCATCGCTTGTCAGTTTAGACATCTTTTTCATTATTGTTTCAAAGTCATTAGAGAAACCTATGACTTGGTCTATGTATGCCACTTTTTCTTCTTTACTTGCTACTGCAATCTTGTCTTCTTTCTTTGATTCCTCGTTACCGCATCCTCCTGCGAATAACATCATTGGCACTGCTAAACAAATTAAACTGCGTTTCATATTTTATAAAGTCCTCTCTTTTTGTATATCTAGTTTGTTTGAAAAATCTTGATAAATTTCCATAGAAAAACCTCCACCTTCAAACTACTTAATGGAGGTTCTGTTTGTATATTCCTTACTTGTCTTCTTCCCATGTATCAATGGCTTCTGAAACTTCTCCGCCACTTAACTTATCAATTTCTTCTAATCCTTTTATGTAGTCTTCTGCTGAATCCATTACAGTTTGTTTACCTGTTTTAAAATCAGCACTTTCTACATCTACTATTCCTTGCTCTACTAAATCCAAACCTTTATCTAAACTGATAATTGAATCTAAAAGTTTAGCATGTACTTCCTTATACTTTTTAGGTGGTTCAATAGATTTAAATACATTTATAGAAGTTTTTAAGCTATGTATCTCAGACTTAAATTCCATATCAACTGAATTAAGAGATTCATCTAACTGTAGTAACTTGTTTGCTGATTTATTTGCTTCCTCTAAATCTACCATAAAATTTACGAGATAGTCTATATACATAACGGTTGTTACGGTTTGATGGCTTTTTGGTATCTCTTTCTTCTCGATAGCCTTACCGCTATATACTTGTACGCAACCTCCACCAACTAACATAAGTGGAAGTGCGATACTAAGTATTTTACGTTTAAACATGCTTTAAAACCCACTTTCAGATTTACTCTTCGTCTTCATCTTCCTCATCTTCGTCTTCGATGATATCGTCTTCGTCTTCCTCATCATACTCTAATTCAGGCTCTAAATCATCATCTTCGTCTTCAATGATATCATCTTCGTCCTCTAATTCCTCATCTTCGTCTTCTTCAAAATCAGCTTCGTCTTCTGAATCATCATCTTCATCATCTAATTCTTCGTCCTCGTCTTCTTCAGAATCAGCTTCGTCTTCATCTTCATCATCCGTGTCTACTAAACCACTCTCATCATCATCTTCGTCTAGGATTTCCTCATCCTCGTCTTCTGAATCTTCATCCTCGTCATCCAAATCTTCATCTTCGTCTTCTATTTCCTCATCCTCGTCATCTAATTCTTCATCTTCCTCTTCGAAATCATCATCTTCGTCTTCTAAATCTTCATCCTCGTCTTCTTCAAGTTCCTCGTCTTCCTCCTCTTCATCTTCGTCCTCTATTTCCTCTTCTTCCTCATCTTCATCTTCAATAAGTTCCTCTTCTTCGTCATCATCGTCTTCCGGCTCATGAGTGAACTCTTCCTCTTCCTCATCAATTAATTCTTCTTCCTCGTCATCAGAGTCTACCTTTGGTTCAAAATCGTCTTCCTCGAACTGAAATTCCTTTGCTACCCCTTTACGAGATTTTTCTTTCGCTTCTAACGTTTCTCCTTCTTTCACGTTACCGTTTTCATCAAATTTACCAAATAATTCTTCGATTTTCATATACTCATAAACTCCTTTATGTGTTAGTTAAATTTTTATATCGTTACTACTTTATTTAAGCCGTTTATTGTGGCTTTTGAACCGTTAGACGGAAATCATTTACGTAAATCTCAGTTCCATTCTTCGCTTCTTTATACTTTTCATCTATGATAGTCATTTGTGCTTCTAGGTTGTCTATCAAGTGAATAATGTAAGAATAGATTGTTCTTGGACGTTCTTCGTATTGACCATGATGTTGCGTTATGATAGATATTAGATTGTAATAGAATAACGTGTCATACTTTTCGATAATGAAGTTTTTATGCTCCATAATCATTTCTGCACCTAAGAAACGATGAGTTGCAATTGCAATGTCTGTATATAATCCATTTTTCAGTTCTAAAATCTTACCTATATCGTGAAGCAATACCCCTGTATACATTAAATCAACACCGTTTGAATCTAACCCAAAGTTTTTGTGTTGAACCATTACTAAGTCTAATATTTCCATCATCTTAGTTGTATGATGTAATAACCCAACTGGTTCAGCATCATGCATATGCATACCTGCAAACTCAGTTGCGAAACGGTTTGCTATATCACCTTTTAATATAGCACCTACTACTAGTAAAGCGTCTGGTGTAACTCTGTTTCTAAGAATCTGATTTACTTTACCGTTTAACTCTCTTGCATTTAAATTCACAGTCATAAAATCTGTTTCATTGAAGTTTTCTTGCTTTGGAAATCTAAGTTCTGTAATACTCATTGAAAATAGACCGTTAAATACGTTTCCAGTTGCTTCAAACTCAATAAAGAAACTACTTCCCACCTTTGCAACTGCTTGTTCCATCATATTCATGAGTTTATCATCCCAAATACGATAGGCTACCTTTTCACCGCCTTTTACGTAACAATCACCCATACCATAAAAACCTGTTTTATTCTTTTTGGGTGCTTGTTTATAACCGTGAACCCATACTACCCCACTTATTGACTCTTTATCCAACTTTTGCATTTCTTCTACTCTTACCACTTGTTAGCCCTCCCCTTCCTATTTTAGATACAGGAAAACCAACTGACGTTAGTTTTCCCAAATTTCTTAAAATTATACATATAAGTTTAACAGTTTCATCAGTTAGTAGATTTGTGTTCTACAAATACTGATGTAATATTATCTGTTTCACCTTCTGCAATTGCAAACTGGAATAAATCATTTAGTGATACATGCTTATTATTCAAGTCCACTAACTGTCTATCCTCTAAACTATGCCAAAAACCGTCTGAACATAATACTAGGCTTGAATCTTTATAATCAAAAGTGTTTGTATCAATCTTTACCCCTGCTTTGATTCCTACTGCACGTAGTATAACGTTTCGTTGATGGTGAGTTTTCGCTTCTTCCTCTGTAATGTCTCCATCTTTAATATACTTGTTTACTAAAGTATGGTCTTCAGTCAATCTATTTACTTGACCGTCTTTGATTTGATAAATCCTAGAGTCTCCTACGTGCCATAAATACCCCTTATCAGCTAACAAGACACATGATACAGTTGTACCACCTTTTTTACCTTTTGCCATGTTTATATTAAGAAGCTGTTTGTTTGACATCGTAATTGACATTGTAATAGCCCTTTTTAACTCAGCTATCGTTTCATACTCTTCATTTGCGAAGGTTTCTTCTAGGTTCTGACAAACAGTTCGACTTGCATTCTCACCATCATCTAAACCACCCATACCGTCACATACAACGATTAATGCTATTTCTTCTCCTTGGAATTCACCTACTAAGAATACTAAGTTATCCTCATTTGTTTCCCTTACTACTCCTATATCGGTGAACGGTACGACTTCAAACATGTTTACACCTCTTTTATTTCGTGTTTATGCTTAGTTCCATCTAGGATAGCCCATTTTTCCTCTGACTGTATCTTTCTCAAAGGTGTCTGTATCACTAAAAGCTATCCACCAACCATCTTCTACTAAAGAAGCTTTTGTTCTTTTTGCAATTTCCAAAGGGTCATACTCTCGCAAACCTAGTTGCTTTAATAATTTCTTACAGTCTTCTCGTTCTTTTGGGAAAATACGCCATTCAATAAAGTTTACGATATCACCTAAAGGGATTCTTTTTACCCCTTGTGGAAATAACTCTCTTGGAATGATATAGACACTTGGTAGATGGTTTTCTAATACCAATTCGTGTCTATTATTTACAACTTCTTGATGTGCGATTTGAATATTATCAAACATTAATCGAATCATCGTCTATACCTCCATTACCTTACCAATATAACGCATTCTCCATTTTAAATACTTTACTATAGCGTTTGCTCTATCCTCAGGTAGTAAACTAAGAATAGGAGTTATGTCTTGAATAATTGCTGTATATAATGCATCTAAGTTTAACTTAGGAAATATCTTTTGGTCTACTAATTTAATTTGTTTCTGATGAGTTGTTCTAAATGGTTTTGCTCTATCTAACTTGTTAAAATGACTAGCAAGTTTTAAATCTTTATCGTCTACCCAAGATAGTAAACTTGCTCCATTATCAAAGATAGGTGCTAACCTCTCTTCACCTGTTAGTACATCTACTATGATGTCTATATTATATAAATGACGGTCTTCATTGCCTGTAAGAGCATCGAATACTAACATTTTATATAAAGGTAAAGATGGTAGCACTTGTTTGTATTGTGTAAAAGCATCATCTTTCGTTACCCCAAATCTATCAATTAAGTACCTTTGTAAAGGTCGCATAGTTTGTTGTGGTAACGTAAGTTTCTTACAAATAGAAACATGATTAATACCATGAACATCTAACTCAGGAAAGTATTGCTTTGGTAGTAACATATAGTTTATATGTTCAAAACCTAGTCTTCTTGCAATCAGAGTAGCCATTGCTTCCGAATAAGGGTCGTAAGTATGACCACTTACCATGTTTGGATGAAAGTTACCCTTTACCAAGAACACATCACCGTTTATGTTATACCAACCCTTAGGTAAATTACCCCTTGATGTTGTAGAGTCAACTAATTGAAGTAATTCTATTTTCATACCAGTTTACCCCTCAAAGAATTGGAATACTTCATTAGCGAATTTAATAACATCGCCCTCAGCTAACTGTTCTCTTCTGCCCTTAATAAGTTTCTTCTTATTAACAAAAGTTCCGTTTGCTGAACCAATATCTTCTAATTCAACTACCCCATATTCAAAGTGGAATACTGCATGTTTACGACTGATTAATCCGTTACCTTTGATTTGAATATCTGTACCTAACTTACCGAATGTAGTTTCAGTTTTTAATATACTTAGTTCATATCTTTCTCCATCACTTTCACGGATTAAGTATGGAATTTGTTCTTCGTCATCTTCGTCTAAGATAGTAGTTTTACCGCTATCAAAGTCCTCTTCTTGCTCATCTTCTATGTCATCCATTAAGAATGTAGTCTTATCAGTAGGCATTAGGATTTCATCATCATCTGACTCTTGAATACTCTCTTCAATTTCTACTGAACTTGCAACTTCTTCTCTTGCTTCTACTACTGGTTCTTTCACTTCTTCAATGATAACATCTGCTTCAATATCGTCTTCTTGAATTAATGGTTCAACTAAATCAGGCTCATCTATTACTTGCTCCTGTACAACAGGTTCTTCAATAATAGGTTCTTCCAATACAGGTTCTTCAATTGGAGTTTCTTTTATTTCAACTTCTTGTTTAGCTAGATTTTCCTTCGCTCTTTCTGACGATTCTACCGACTGCTCTAACATAGAATACGTTTTATTTACGAACATGTCTAGCTTATCTAAGCCCATATCTTCTTTTTGGAACATCTTTGCATACCCCTCAAGGAATGTCTTGTCCTTAGAAGACTTTGGTTTTGCAACTTCACCCATTTGATAGAACATGTGTAAGATGTTTTGTTTTGGTGCTAGGTTGTCTAGTATCCATAACGTAAGCTCAATCTTACCGTTTTCTTTGTTTATAAAGATGAAATCTAAGTCTAAATCAAGATAATCAGGTGAAATATTGTGAGAACTAATCGTTTGCATAGCATCTACGATACCTTTTAATAAAAGTACAAATTCACGACTATCTATCGGACTTTGTAACCTAGTTAGCACAGAATATTTACCCGTTAACTTTGCTCTAATAAATGTCTTTCGTTTTACCTTTTCAATTTCAAAAGGAAGAATACAGTCTACATTTTCAGACTTTAAATACTCAGCTAAGTCTTCTCTTGCTTTTTCTTTCTTTTCTAATTCGTTTACAATTACCCATTCATTGTCTTGGGTTAAAAGTTTTACAAACCCCATGAAATCATATCTCCTTTCTTTAACTCTAAATACGGATACCCTTTTGACGGTTCACTTACTAAAACAACTTTTCTTCGTGTACCGTTTAATACCCCTTCTTGCTCATTTACAACGTAATCTTGATTAATCTTGTTGTTTTGTAGGTCTTCTATACTATCATATACATCTAATGCACCGTCTACTAACCATATCATGTAGTTTAACATTGTTTTATCTAAACCAAATGCTTCTAAATTCAGTAACAAGACTGGATATTCTAATGCTTCAAGAATAATCCCATAGTCTTTATCAATTATATAGTTGTTTTCCTCTTCAAAAGATGTACTATCTTTTGTAGGTCTCTTTAACAACTCGTCTTTATCAATCGGTGTACTGAAATCATAGTAGTATTTATCGGTGTCTATTCTAGATGATTGCGTTTCAAGTATAGAATTTAACTTTTTATGCGTATACGATAATGGAGATTGTATGAACTGCATCGTTTCATGGTATAAATTACTTGACAATGAACCTAAATCCAAGTCTGATACTGAAACTGGGTGTACTTCCCATACGTATTGCATTTTGTTTTCCTTCTTAGGATATTCCTGTTTGTAGGAATCTTTCCTGTTATGCCCTTTCATGCCTTTATCTTGCAATTTAACCTCTTTCTTTTTAAAACGCATCATTGTTACTACTCTTGTGTAATCAAAACCTGCTAAGGACAACGTACCCCTAAACTCATAAAAATCATTCTCTACTAAATCGTTTGGTACATATACTACTAGTTCACCTTTTGTGAGTTTCTTTTCTCGACCTTGCTCACCTATAAAATGAACTCGAAATGATACGAATTTACAGTTTGGTGCTAACTCTTCTGAATGAAAGATAGGCGGTTTCTCTATCTTATGCTTCACATACCCACCTACAACGACATCCCTTAGACGACCTTTCTTGTCTATCTCGTTTAAGATATCAAAGGTGGGTATAGATGTATCAACAATTTTCAGTCTGTCTTCAAACACCAATACCCCTACTTTCTTATCTTTGTTTATATTAAATAAAGCTTTCAATAAAGACTTTTGCAATATCAGTCATTTCGTTTTCTAACTCTTTTAATCTAGTTTCGATTTCCATATACTCCGAACTATCTTTACCTTTGTCTATTTCAACTACCCCTTGCATACTTAATAATTGAGTAGAGTCTTCCTTTTTCTCACTATACTTCTTTAGTAATTCTTTCGGATACATAGTAGAGTCTCCTTTCTTATTCTTTTGGTTTACACTCTTTATCTAATCCCGCTTCGAATTCACCGCATACTTTACAAATAGCAAGACCTCCATCTAATACTAAGTTTGCTATTGTATCACTTTCCATTTCTTCGGGACTCTTGTTTGTAAAGTCTTCTTTTGTATATAATACATGATTATTTTTCGTTTTCATTGCTACCCCTCATTTCTCTTCTACAATCCAACCGTTTAACATAGCGTATTTATACTTTCTTGGATACTTTCTCTTCCAGTTTTCCCATTCTTTCGAGTGTCCTATTGTGGCTAAAGGGTCATTCCTTTTCTTCTTTTCAAGAATCTTTGCAACCCACTCAGGAACTACAGGTTTATAAAATTCATTTTCATTCATTTTGACACTCCTTTGTGTCTTCCTCGATTACTTCAACCGTTACTTTAACCTTCTTACCTTCAAAGTTAAACAGGTCTTGTGTTAAATAATCATTAATTTCTTTTATGTATACATCATGGTAAAGTGCATTACTGTTTCCATAATCAATTTCTTGCTCTACTACTTTACCGATGTACGTTTTCTTTTGTGGCATATAAGACACCTCTTACCCTAATGTAGTAAATCCTGCTGTTTTATAGCTCACATCACGGTCTACTATACTAAATTTACTATACATTGCATGAATTTCTAAGTCTTCTTCTACTAACTGGAATCCATACTCACGACACATTGCTTGAGCAATTACTTCATGTTGATTTGTATCTACTTGTTTTACAATTCGATGATATAAGTCTAAGAATTCTTCGTTTGTTATGTCTCCACGAATCATAAGTGTAGAGTAAGAGTATTCACTATGCTCATCTGTTGCAAAGCGTACAAATCTTACTTTAGGTAATCCTTGTAACTTTTCTTTTGTTGTCTCTTCATACTCTAACCAACTCTCTAATAATTCTCTCAGTTGAAATTTTGAAGATGCTTCTAGTGTTGTAAGTAGTTCTTCTCTATCTGCAATTTTAATTTCTGCTTTGAAAATCTCAGTCTTCTCACCTTTTCTCATTTTAGTCATTTCATAAACCGTCACTTCAAAACCTAATTCATCATACTTATTTAAAATCTCCATTTTACTACCCCTATTCTTGATTCTCTTTATCGTTTAACTTTACTTTATTCTCACACGAGAAACAAATGAACCCACACTCTGTTAACGAATGAATTGTAACAGACATTTGTTTCTCTATATTATGCCGTTTATTTTCTAACTCTTTATAGTCTACTTTGTTCTCACACTCATTACAGATTAATGTAAAACCTTTACTCATGTTTAACTACCCCTTAGTATGGTGAATATACTTCTATACGTCTTAAATCGTCTCTTACTACGTCTTCTTTCTTATAATCTTGTACAATACCAAATCCACTCATTGCATGAATCTCGAAAAAGTGAGTTTCTTTTACAAAACCATAACGTTTACATAACTCGTCTGCTATCTGCTCACGATTTAAATTTATACCTTCTGACACCACTTGATTGTACATGGAAATAAACTCTTGTTTGCTTAAATCTTTCTCAGTTAGTAAAGTTATAAATGTATAATCTCCAAAAGTTCCATCTGATATACGAAATGATTTCATCGCCTACCCCTCCTGTTATTTTGTTCTATTCCATACTATTTTTCTAGGTTGTTTCTTTTCTTTCACGGTTGCAATGTCAATATAATCTTTACCTTCTTCGTAAGGAATAACATCGGTATCTGATACAGGTTTATATACTTCAGTTGTGGCTCTAATTTCAAGTTTCTCTCTAGCTACAACTAAATCGAATCTTCTTTCCATTTCCTCTGCTAATTCCTCCAAGTCTCTATACTCTTTATCTTGTACGACTTCGTTATACATATCTATGAATTCCTTGTTTGATATACCTGATAATGATACCATAATAATTGCTTCATAGTCTGCATATTCCGAAAACCCTAGTTTAAAGTATGTTGCCATAACTCTACATCCCTTTCTATTCGTTTATTTCTGTTTCAAACTCTTTTAAATACGCAATGAACTTATTGTAAGATACAAGTCTTGATTGTAAAACATCAATGTCTACCCCTAAACTCTGTAACCCATCTGATTCGAATATCTCGTCTCCGTTTTCTACTCTTGTATGTAAAGACTCAATCTTACGTTTTGCACGTTCTAACTTCTCTTTTAACTCGTTTTCTACCAGTTTCTTTTCTGCCACTACTTTTGCTAATTGTATCTCTACTCGTCTCTTTTGGTCTTCGATAACCTTAACCTTTTTATTGTAATCCTCTATAGTAGGTAGTTCTTTCTCTTCTTTCATCGTAATAGTTGAACCTTCGTTTGCTACTTGTAAAGAATCAGTTTCTTCGCTACCATATACCTCTTTGATTGTTTTATTCCATGATTCAAAATGGTTTTCCTTTGTCATTATGAACATCCTTTCTTTATTACCTGTTTGCACTTTATCCTCCAAAATAAAAATAGTGCTACAAGTATTTTTCTCATTTACTTATAACACTATTATACCATAAATTTATTAATTTGTCAAGTATGTTTCCATATCTTACCTAACTTGTTTCTAAAATATTTATCTATAGTTTAGAAATCTAAATAAATAACTTTCTCTCCAACGTTTCCTTTTCGAATACTTGCACCCTTTAAAGTATATCCGTAGTTTGTTATCTCATTCGTATCACAATAAATTTCTACAATTGGATAACCTACAAAGGTACTTAGTTCTCTTGCTACTTCTTCCATGTTTCCCTCTACTGTAATCAAACAACCATCATCACAAGATGTCAATTGTATAATATCAAAATTTCTAAATCCTTCTTGTTTAGGCGGTAGAGAAATTTGTCTAAACCCGTTCTGATAGATAAAGAATAAAGGTTTCTTTTCTTCACTCTCTAGTTTCTTCTTTCTAGCTTCTTTCATCTTGTTTTTACGTTCTTCTATAAACCATACACCATTTGAGATAAATTCAGGTTCTAAATCAGCCATCGACTCTTGACCGTGAAAATAATAGTTTGTTTCTCCTAATTTACACTTTACATGTGTTTGATTGTTTGCCCATAACTTCATTGCTTTCCACATCGGAACTTCTTTCCAGTCTACCCCAAGACCGAACCTGTCTTTATCTGTATATCTACTTGCTCTACTCATAGTTCCCTACCCCTCTACAAACCATTGACCTTCTTTTACGAAGTCTTGGTCTAATTTATGTATCGTCTCTCCACCTTTAAAATAGTACTGTGAACGTTTCACTTGACATCGAATACTCTTACCTTCCTCAGCCCATAGTTTCATTGCTTTCCACATCGGTACTGATTCCCAAGTTGTACTATCATACCAGTTTTCTTTACTCACCTTTTAACCCTCCTTGTTTAAGCCACCATACTTCTATATACATACCCTCTATTTATTTTCTCTTCCTTACTTGTTGCGTTAGAACATGCACCTACTCGTTTTAATTCCATTTCAAAGTATACATCACCATCTTTAAAAGGTTTATTCTTTACGAAACAAGCATAATGACATAACTCGTGTTTCAGCACATCAACGATTGCTTCATTTTTAAAATGTTTATTTGCAAATGAACTAATATCTATGCTTTTCGGTTTTCTAGTTTCTTTTCCGTTTTCATAGATTAAAGCACCAGTAAATCTTGCAAACAGTTTACGTAATCTACCGTTTATTTTAACAGGTATCGTTAAATCTAAACCCCAATTCTCTTTACACAACTCTTTTGCTAATTGGTTTAAATACACTTCTGTACGTTCCATTTCACTATACCCCTTTCTGAACTATTAAAGCCATATGATAAAACTACTACCTATTATAGTGAAGAATATACCTGTTATCACATTCACTATCTTCATTTTACGCATTTCATCCTCGGTTACATCTTTTCTATTAGAAGGTTTTACTAGAATGCAAACTACCCCTAATATGATGAAGTATAGACCAACCATTATGATTATAGAGTTAGACATCGTTTATGCTACCTTTCTATAAGTTTATCTAGTTTATTTCATGAGTTCTTCTAGTTTACGTAATGCTTCTTTTCCTCTTCTGCTTAATACATCCGAAGTAAAAACAACATTTTTCTTTAACAGTTCTTTTGGATTATGTTCTTCTTGATAAGATTTATTGTACTTAATCCATTGGTTTTTAAGGTCTGTATATCTAAAATCAGATTTACTTTTTAATACAATTACTCTATCGTTTAACTCTATTCCTGCAAAAGTTACTACACGTAACAAGTCTGGATTAGGTAAAGAAACCTTAATTTCTTCAATTAACTCTTCTTTTGTCATTGACATGATATTTCCTCCAATACGTTTCATTTATATAAATAAAAAAAAATAGTACTACAAGATTTACTTTATCTCATAGTACTATTATACCATATGTTTATTAATTTGTCAAATATGTTTACTTTTCAGAACTTCCAAACAGACTAGAGAAGAAGTTTCCAATTGCTGAACCAATGTCTTTAATGAACTGCCATGAAGACTGAATGAAATTTTGACCTGCTTCGCTATCTTTAAAGTCTTTTAATTTACCAAACAGTTCTTTAGAACCTTCTACGATACTATCTTTGTATGTACCGATTTGTTTTACAAACTCTTCACTGTTTGCAATGTTTGAATCTTTAAAGTTGAACATGAAGTTTACAATTATATCTTTTTGCTTATCAGATACCGCTTGTTCAAGTTCAAGGGCTTTTAACTTCTCGTCTACAATCTTTTCAACATCTTCTTTTGTTAATTGTTTCTTTTGGGCTTCATCTAACTTAGCGATATCTTGTTTCATATCAGCGATAGCAACGTTTAATTGTTGGTCAGAGAAGTCTTTCTTATCTTTATTCTGTTCGTTGATTTTACCTAACATAGAAACTTCATCTTGTGCTAGTTTCATATCTTTTTGGTCAAGTTCAACACCGTTTTCTTTAAATGCATAATATACCCCTGCAAGTGCACCTTCACCAGTTGCTTTAACAGAAGAAGCTACCTCAATGTTTACATCAGTTAATCCAGCTGTTAGTGCCGCATTACGATATTGGTCTTGTGTAATACGAGTAATGTTTTTAGGTGTTTTGATGTCTACCTTAACTCCATCACCTTTATCAGTCTTTTGAACTACTACAGAAGAATAAATGTTTGAAGATGGGTCACCTTCACCTAAAAGTTCAACCATTTTCTTACCATCCATAGTAAGTGTTTTAAAGTTTTCTTTTACTGCAAGGTCTTTCTTAACTGAACCTAAATCAGCTTCCTTTAAAGATACCCCTTTTACGAATACTGGTTCAGACCAAGTTTCATGTACTACATCATCTTTTTGGATTTTGTCACTACCGTTTGTTTTTGTAGAGTCAGTTGAAGTTTTTGTGTCAGTAGAAGTTTGTGACTGTTTAGGCGTAGTATCTCCTGTTTCTGCTGATGCCACTGTTAACCCTGTAGTTAAAGTTGGTACTACCAATGATGCCGTTAGTGCTGTTGCAACGATTTTCTTTTTCATGTTTAATAATCTCCTTTTCCTATAAGGCGGTTTGTATATAAGATATTGCATGTTTATATAATATATGAATGCCTTCCCTAATAAACCTTATACACATGTATTTTATTTTAACCGCTATTTTTTTTACTTATTTTAAATCTAATACTATTATACCATAGGTTTACTTATTTGTCAAGTATGTTTGTATTAGTTTAATTTTTCTTTGTACTTTTGTAACTCTAATTCTAATTCAGACACTTTGTTTAATAAAGCTACATAAGTTTGATTACCTGATTCAAGTAAAGTTCTCAATCTTCCAAAAGATAAGACTGGCATTCCACTTTCAACTGACTCGTCTGTTCTATGAAATACGTTTAATTTCACCGTATTTCCCATGTACGGAATTTCAAATTGTTTATCTATCACATTTTTCGCAGATTTTCCTTCTGCTTCACCTCCTAATACCCATACGTCTTTCTATCATAAGTATAGTTTAAAGATGGTGTTTTAGACCAAAACTTGCTCAAGTTGGGTTGTCTGTACAGACAGTGGAATAGAATCTAAGTTAGATAAAATTTTATAAGTTCAATTAAAAATAGCCTAATTTTAACGATTCTCACCCTCTTACCTCAACTTTTATTATCTTTCCGTTTCCTCCTACCCCTTACAACTTGCACTAATTTTAACCTATACTTTTCTTTAAATATGTTTCTTTCTATAATAAAAAGGTATGCCACTCATAGTTTGAATGACATACCTTCTCGTTACTACCTATTCTTAATAAGAACTTAATGCATAGATATATTTGCTATCCATGATTTCGCCTTGTGACATTTCTAGTTCTAAGTCTACCCCTGTAAGAATAGACATCATCGTTTTAACCTGTTTTGGCAAGATACGACCAATTGGTTTTCTTACTTCATCACCCTTCTTTAATGAAATATAAACCGCCTTGTTTAACTGGTCTTCACTATCTTCTGACTTCGTTACTTCTGCTTTTAAAAGACTTACTAAAGCTGTCATTTTATGTTTTGGCATATTATCTGTTAATAATATATTTACAACAGGATACTGAATACCTGTTACTACGTTTCGTGTAATCTTATCTGTAATACCTGCTACTTCTTTATGTCTTACCTCTTCTTCGTATACTTGCATAATTACTACCCCTTCTTTCTACTTGATTACGGTTACTAGAGGTCTGTTTACGCTACCGCAAACATAACCTCTCGTTGTACTGCATTTAAATTCGCACTTGTGATATAAGCGTTTGTAAGGATTTCTTTATCCTTTTCTACATCAATGAATACGACTTGATATCCTGTTTTATCTTGATGAACCTTCGGTTTAATGATTTGCATAATACTTGGAACAAACTTGAAGTATGCTTTCTTCTCTTCTACGTTTAAGAAACAACCATACTCATTTATTTTTGTTAATAAGAGTTGTTTATTGCTTTCAGCGTCTTCCCTTGCATTGTAGTAATATTCACCTTCATGCTCGTTTACTGCTGACTTTGCTTGTTCTTTCTCTACATCAACATCATGTGGTGATAGCAACTGTACAGTCGCTCTATCAATACCCCTGTATTGGCAATAGAAATCAAGTAAAACTTGTAAATCTTCAAAGTTTCCTAATACCATATCTTTTGGTATTTCATTTACATACCACTGTTTGTCCACTTTTAACTTCTTACAATATGCTGTTACTTTCTCATCTAATGTAATTTCATGTGTTTTAGATGGTGGTACAAGTTTATCTGCACGGTGCTTGATAATAGATAATACGTTTACATCGAAATCGTATCTGTTACCTGCTTCTAATTGTGAGAAGTAATTTTTCATTAACTCGTCTTGTACTCTATTGACTTGTGAGTTAATGTAATCATAAGTTACTGCTGAAATAACTTGACCGTTATTTTCTTTATTATTTAAGTATCTATCTGCATACTCTAGTTCGAATTGGTTAATACGTTTTGGAACCCACTCACAGAACTCATCTAAGTTACCGTTCCAATCGAACTCACTTGTTTTACCTTGGATTTCTTGTTGTAGTTCTGTAGGAATCTCAACTGCTTTTGCTTCGTACCATGAACGACCTACCCCAAACCCGATGTATAGAGGACAGAAACCGTCTACTTTTAATTCCATTTCTTCTTTTAATACTTTCATCCAGTCTAGCGGGTGAATCTCCATTGACACTTCCATTAACAGTTCATCATGAATGAAGCCCGGAAGTAATACTTTGTCTAACCAACCTTCATTGATGATTCGTAGGAATAAACGTACAACTGCTTGTTTATAAATGTCTGCCGCTGTACCTTGGATACGCTGATTACCACCTTGACGTTTAATAGAACCAACTGATGTTGTTTCTTTATTATAGTAACGTCTACGACCAAAGTGTGTTTCTGTATAACCATATTTAACTGCATCACGTTGGGCGTTTACGAAGAACTCACGAACGTTATCTTGCCCTTTGAAGTATCTTTCACGTAAAGCCGTTGCTTTTCTTGTATTCTCTTTTGATACCTTACCGAATATTGTCATACCCAGTTTCTCATTACCCATACCAAACGGAATACCGAAGTTAAAGGCTTTCGCTTCACCACGCATGGCTTTTGATACAAGTTCATATGGTATCTGATACATGTTTGATGCTTGTAGTTTATGATAATCCGTATTCGGGTCTTGGAAGGCTTCAATTAATGATAACTGTTTACTCATTGAAGCGATTACTCGATACTCAATACTTGAGTAATCCATGTCTCCCATCCAAAAACCAGGTCTTGGCTTAATGTACTTTTTAACGGTATCATTGTAAGACTGGTAGTTTGGTTTCGAAATAGATACACGACCTGTTTTTAAGAACTGTTTTACCCCACTAAACATGAAACCATCAGGCGTACAGAACTCAGGTAAGTTCTTGGAGAAGTTTTTACGTAATGTGTTTACTTCATTGAACTCTTGGAAGTAGTTAACGAACGGATACTTAGGTGTATCATCAGGGTTTGTCATCTTAGACAAGTTCTTTAATGCCTTTTTATCCGCTGTTAGCTTACCATCTAACTTGTACTGCTCAGGCGCACCAAACACTTCATATATGATTTTCAGTTTTTCCACGTTTGATTGTGGGTTGAAATTATCTGCATCATAGTTTACTTTACGTAATTCATTACGCATTTTACGTTCTGCTTCTTGTAAATCTCGGTCAATATCTTGTACTAGTTGGTCTGTTTCATTTACATTAACGAACTGACCGTGAAACTCACTATACCCTATCGCACATGCGAAGATAGACTCGAATTGTACTACTTTTGTAGCACCCCAGTTTTCTAGCATGTTTGTTTCTAGCATATAATGATATAATGCTAACGTATTATCAGCATCGGCACAAGCATATAGACGTACAAGTTCTTTTGGTAAATCTGCGAAGTTTTGGTCAATTGAACCAAAATCACCATTCTTACATAAATCATCCAATTCCAGTGAATCACGTTTAAGCAATAATGAAATTAAGTGCTTCAAACCAACTGGTGTTTGATATTTTGCATTTAGTGTTAATGAGAATACCGCAAATGTATCTATTACTACGTTTAACACGATACCGTAAATATAAATAACTTTCCAGTCGAACGATGCGTTGTGGACAATGATGTCTTTCTTTTCTAATAACGGTTTCATGTATGTTTCCATGAAGTACCAATCATCGCCACCACATAAGTTATCAAACTGTGTATGTTTGAATGGGAAGTAGAAACTCTCCCCTTCTTTACCTGTTATGATTAAACCTACACACTCATCATGCTCACCTGTTCTTGACTTGAATGTAATGTCTAATCCTGTTGTCTCGGTATCGACTGCTAATACTTTAAATGTATTTAAATACTCAATCGTTTCCTGTAATGTCTCATCTGTTACCATGATATAATTTCTATCTAGTAACCAACTAAAGTCTCTATCAGGATTGGCTTCCATAATCTCTTCAATTGTTTGATAGAATGGAGAATCCATATCATTAATGTTACCGAAGTCTAGTATCTTTTTCTTACGTTCTACGATACCAAAGAAATCAAATAAATCGTCTTTCTTGAATTTAGCCGTTACATTCTCTTTTGTTGTTCTGTATGCTTCTGTATACCCTGTAGACTCTTGCTCATACAGTTTAATATCAAAACCATACCCCTCAAATGAGAACTTTGTGATATTACTATAACTTAATTCAACCCATGCATAGTAGTCTCCTACTTGCACTTCATGTTGTGTTGTAACCCTTGGGTCAAATGCATTACCTACTAGTTTTAATGTATTGTTAATATTTCTACAATTGTTTTTGATGTAACGCATTAATACCCCTAGACGACCAAAGAAATCCATGTTTGGCGTAAATCGTTTACCATCAGGCGCACGTTCTGACTCTACCGCCATTGTAGTTCCTTTAATCTGAATACGCTTTTCTGTATAAGCTAACTGCGTATTATCAGGGTCTAGATACTGCATTGATTTAGTTATCGGATTGCACAATGTCAAATTGATACTACCACTTGTGTCTAACCCATACACATTGTAGTGCATCCCATCGTATTTAATATGTCCTTTTAACAAAACTTACACACCTCTCTATATTACCAACTCTTATACTCTAGTTTCTATTTTCGTTCTTTCACTCTACTACACTTGTTTCTTTCAAATAGCCCTTTATTTGCCTTTATAAAAAGCTATTTACCTAATACTTTCTGATAGACTATGAAACTATTGTTTTATCATTTGTTTCATCCGTTTTGTCTGATAAACCCTTACTGCATAATCTTTATTGATTGTAAATACAAGACTTTTTGGGTTTACACCCTCAATTGAAACAATACCCCTCTCACAAAGCATTGCTAAACCTTCTCTTACCTGTTTTAGTGGGGCTTCTAACTCGTCTGTTATCTTTTCAATGCTTGTTATTACTCGATTATGCAAACCCATTTCTGATAATAGATAACCTAAGATTCCACCCTCATAACTACAACTAGAAATCACTTTTCGTAACTCTTCAAACTTGTCTCTGTTAAATTGAATGACATCTTGCATTGTTTTACCCTCGTTTCATTGTAATTTTATTGAAATTAAATACGAACTGAATAGGAGTACCGATGTGTAATCACTTTACCTCAAGTTATTAAGAAAAGAGTAATGTTTTACACTATCCTACCCCTATTCAATTTGCATTCTTACTCCTTATAACTACGTCTAAAACAAGCCTTACTTCTTTCTTACTGGATTCGATTATCTGAACTAAATGTATTGTTTAACCACTGAATAACCTCTTGTGCTTCCTCTTGTTTCTTTACTTTATTACCATACTTACGTAGT
Source organism: Noccaea caerulescens (assembly GCA_900406465.1). Taxonomy (NCBI): domain Eukaryota; kingdom Viridiplantae; phylum Streptophyta; class Magnoliopsida; order Brassicales; family Brassicaceae; genus Noccaea; species Noccaea caerulescens. Next base: position 259,087 of record OVBC01000004.1, on the reverse strand, counting down.
GTTTCCCCTAAGTCTCTTCTCTTAGAATCAGAAATACTAATCATAATTTGCTCTTTAGGAATGCTATCAGGGTCTTCTAATGTCATTTCTAATAGTTCTTCATAAGACAATCCGTGGTTTTTACCTATCTTTTCAAAATCACAAATACATAACAACATATTTTCTCTTACCTCAGGCATGTTTGCCATGTAAAATAATAGGTGTGGTACTCGACTAAATAAGCCTTGAACATACTTTCGAATGTCCATAATTTCAAATACGGAGTCTGGGATGTCATCATATCCATTAAAAGTAATAATTAAAGAAGCATATCCTCTACTCTCACGTTTATCAATAGTACGAATGTGTTTCATAATACGACTATAAATAGCACCTTCTACTTCTTCTCGTTGCACATGGATAATAATGTAGTCTCCCATGTGAACCTCATGTGTTAACTGTGCATTTTCTCTAGCGAATTCCTTAAAGTCGAAACCGTCTAACATCTTTACACCTTCTTTTCAATTCTTATTTATTACCTTAGTTTACCTGTTCTACCTATTATTCCCTAACGTTTTAGGCTCTTACTTTTTAAACCTATTGAAAGGTAACTACTGTTTGGATAGTTACCTAAGTTTAAGACTTATTTTGATAGTACTGCTTGTAAGAATAGAGATACTTCTCTTATAAAACCTAAACCGTAGTCTAAATGTTCTTTATTTTCTCCATCAAGTTTACCTTCTACATGCCCTTTTAGGCTTGTATTTAGAGTATCTAATGTTGAAAATATCTCTTCTTCAACCGTTTCATACTGGATAGCTGAATACTGATATTCTCTATCTGTTAGCTTCAATAAGTTTAGTAAGATTTCTTCATATGTTACTGTATCAAAACTAACTGCTTTTAAACTACCTAATGTATGTGATAAAGCATACTTGACTGATTTTAAGTCTGAATGCTTGTACATAATCTTTCTGATACCAATAGTAGACTTAACTAACAGATTCTTAATATCCTCTTTACCTTCTACAGTTTCTACTATTTCATCTAATAAATCTTGAAGACCTCTGTCTATGGTAATTATTGTTAACAAGAATAACTCTTGATAATCCTCTTCTGTATCATCTTTTGCACTTATAGTTCCTTTTGGAAGCCTACAGTTTAAATATTCTACAAGCATTCCTACATATTCTTGAATATCTTCTAATTTTTCTACATATTTGTCTACCTTATTTAATCCTAGTTTTACTTTGATTAAATCTTCTTCAACAACGTGTAACTCTTCTGTAATTACTTGCTTGTCCATCGTTTATACCCCTTTCTTAACTTACCCCTCTATAATTTCTTTTAACATAGAAACTACAATGTTTCCTTGTTCTTCTACCGTCTTACTATAACGCCAATCTGCATCCTTCATGTGACGTAGGGCGTCTTCTATGTTACTGATACAATTTGTAAGGATAGAACTCATTCTTTCCTCGACTGTACAAGAGTTATCTAAATGAGGTTCTACCCCTGTTAGTAACTTACCTACAAACTCGTAATCAAACATAGCTTCTGTTATACGGTCTTGCATTAAATCATCATCTGTAGCGAGAAAAGCTAAGTTCATTTTATCTAAAATAGAACTATAATTTTGCTTTAATAAGTCTCTTTTCATAACACTACCCCTTATTCGGCTGATAGGTGGTTTATAGCACTATCTATACTTAGGAATATCTTTTCAATACTCGGTTTCAACTCTTCATACCTTTTTACTTGTTCTTCGTTTCCGTTAAAAGGCTTACCAAATGAGTTATTAAGGGATGTTTTAACTGTATTTAAGCTGATAATAGCTTGTACTTCCAACTTATTATACATTTCTAACGGTTTTGCATCATTAAATATAAAGTTTTTAACTTCTTCTAATTCTTGTTTTGCTTCTTTTACTTTTAAGTTAGCTAATTTATTATTGCTAACTGGCATAATTTCTAAAATACCACTAGCTACAGATATTTCAGCTATTGCTTTTGCTCTATGTTTTGAAATGACAGTTGACATCTTTTAACACCCCTTAGTTTGTTTAGAATAAATCAGCTACACCCATTAATACTTCTTTTTCAACATGTTTCTCGTTTGCATAGTACATAGCCGTTGGATTTGAAGAATTGATAATACTGTATCGGAACGGTAACTCATCGAATACTTTTAAAGTCTCTAAGAATTTCTCTGAATGATTCTTAGGGGCTTCTAACTCGTTGAACCATTTCACTACATGTTCACACTTCATTTCCATAATACAACGATTTTCATAGTCTATATTTTCTTGCTCTGTTACTGTTTTTAATAATTGTAAAGACTTTCTAAATAAGTCTAAATACTTCTCTGTATAATGTTTCTTTACTGCTTTATTCTCGTTCTTTACTTCTTTGAATAGGATACGACCATCCTTTAAAATAACAATGGCTTCATACCCCTTGTTTACGCTAATGCTTAGGTTAATCAAAACTACTCACCTACTAACTCAATTTTAAATGTTTGTTCAAATGGTATACCGTATATTTTAAAGTTTAATACTGGAACTGCATCAGTCTTAACTAAGAAGTATACTTTATCATGTACGACTTCTATTAATAACGCATTCGTTTGATTTAATATGTTCTCTATAAACTGTATCTTGATATGCTCATAGAAGTTATTGAAAGCAAAGAAATTGTTTCCTAAGTCTCTAAAGTAATCCAACCTAGACATGTGTACTTTGAATAGGTTTTCTTTTAGAGGTTTATTTAACATGTAATCTAGTATTGTGTCTACATCTTTTGCTAAGTCAATTGAAAAAGCGATATACCCCTTCTTCACTTCACCTTTTAGTTCACCTTTATAGACTGATACGTTATTTGACTGTCTAATCGTCATTAAATCAGTGTTACACTTGAAATCCTCAGTTAACTTACTTGTTTCTTGAATAGCATGGAATAAATCATGGTTCTCTAAGTAGAAACTAATAATGTAATTTGTAAAATTCGTTCCATACATAATGAAAAATCTTCTTAATTCAAATAAGAAGTCTTTTGTGAAATCCTCAGGTTGGAATTTACTTGCTAGTGTAGACTCACAAAAATGAATGAAAGCATCGGAATTGTTTAAAGCAAAGTGAGTAAAGTCACCTGTCATTTTCTGTTCCTTACGGTCTTCATCCTTTAAAGAGTCTAAATCGAAACCTAGCGTACCTACCCCTAATGCCTTTTGGTTCGATGATTTATTCATTCGAGTTTTTAATATGTTTAGGGCAATCGTATTAATTGCCCCACCATACATTTCTGCTGATACTTTTAACTTTGATATTTCGTTCCCTTTTCCTGTTTTCTCAGACACATTTACACCTTCTTTATACTCTATCGTTTATACTACTTCATTCTTTTCTTCAAATACATCATAACCTTCTTCTTTTGCTTTTAAAATTTTCTCAATAACAATATTAAAAGGTTCGTGGTGAGATACGATAGCCTTCAATTTTTCTTCGTGTCTGCCATTTTCACCATAATAACGAACTAGTTTTCGTAGACTTTGAACTGCGTTTTGAACTCCCTGTAGTGAACGCATAACAAGATGTGATAAGTCTACATACTCTAACTTCTCAAATGCAATTTGATACTCTCTAAATACCCAAATATAATGTTTAACCTCTTCTACCTCATCAATTGTCTTATCATTTACCAGTTTATACCTCGGTCCATTGTTCTTAGACTCTTTGATAATCAGGTTTTCATCTATTGTCTTAGCTGACTGACCTTGACCTTTTGCGTCTTCTGACATATTAGATGTAATGTTTACTTCGTTCTTTTTCGATTTACCTTCAATCGAATTTTTAGAATTACGTTTAATACTGCCATTGTAAAAACGTAAGTTCATCATTGGAATTTTTGTGTTACGATTCAATGTAACATCCATCATTTTTCCAGTATCTAGTTTCTTTAAACTGTCAATGTTACCATCTTCATACTTTTGAATTTGATTTACGAAAATCTCAGTGTCTTCGTAAGTTATGTTGTTTGTAAAGTCAAACGGTCCTCTTAATATGTCCATCGTTTAAACTCCCTTACTTCAATGTTTCTAAAATCGCTACGAGTTCCTTATCTTCTATCTTAAACTTATTATCCTTAGTCTCTACCATGTAACTGTTTGTTTTAAACTCTTTCTTTATGTCTAAATCTTTTATGTAATACCAATTATCATTGAAGTAGACTTGCACCTCTTTTTCTCCGTCTGCTTCCACTACTCTGACCTTTTTCGTTTCTTGTGATAATTGATACGCTCTATCAAGTTTATAAGGATTCATGTTAAACTTTGCGGGTAAAACATAGTCATACCCCACTATGAAGATTCCTATTGCTATTGCAATAACAATGCACCTTACAATTACAGTCTTTACTATTTTCCAAGCTATTAAGATACCCAGTCCTACTGCTACCATCAATAACAAAGACTCCAAATATAAAGCACCTCCTTCACTCTGATATATTACTATTATAACATAAGTTTACGATTTTGTCAAGTTACTCTGTAGGATTATTATTTTGTTTCCATTGAAAATTTGTGAGTTTTAATAAGAATTTAAAATATCTTCCATGCTTAACTTTTGTTTCTTTGGTTTAGGTGTTTTACTTTTAGCTGACTTTGGTTTCTTAGGCTTGTCTACTACTGTACCATCAGCTAACTTTGTTTTCTTCGCTCGTTCACGCTTAACTGTGGACTTCTTAGGTCTATTCTTACGTGCGGTATACTCTTCTAATTCATGGGTTACAAGTTTACTTAGTTCTAGTAATTTTACTTGTGTTACTTCAAATCGACTTGTTTTATTTACTTTTAATTTATTTTCAGTAATAAAGGAGTCTGCAAACATCCCTACCCCTGCACCTTGAATAGCTAACAAGTTTCCACCAATAAATCGTACTTTACTTTCTGTATACTTATCTACCATTTCAGTTAGTTTTCGTAAGTCTACATAATTTTCATGTAATTTAATTACATATGTGTAGACATCTACTGGGTCGACATGTTCCTCTAAAAATTGCTCTAGTTCTAATTCACTAGAAGAATGTTCAAGCATTTTGATGTATAGTATTCCCTGCTTCATCTCGGTTACTTCTTCTTTAACTATCACTGCTTTGACCATTTCGTTTACTTCTTGGTTCCTATAGTTATCTAATACTAAGTAACATTCTTCCTCTTTGCTCTTTAACTTATTAAAATACGATTTTGACACATCAAACGATTCTGCGTCTATTATTGATAAAAACGCCATTCTGAAATACCCCTTTTCTACTTAATTTAGCTTTTCTAAGTTTGTAATAATTTCCTGTAAACTATCTTTTGCTTCTGATAAGTTTACTACATTCTGACCATAAGAAACTTCTTTTAAAACTAAGTCTAATTGTTGTGCAATTTCTTTTAAAGCCGATACCATTAGCTTTTCTTTCGGTTCAGTAAGAATACCTTTTATGTTCTCCATGACAGTATTTACTTCATCTGTTACACTATCCTCGGATGTAAATAGTTGAGCATACTTCAAATCCATGTATAACGCATTTAACTTACGTTCTATCTTTTCAAGTTTCATGTTTACCCTCCTATTTATTTTGTTTCTTTAATTCTAAGTCTAAAAACTTCAGTTCATTTAAAGTATGGAAAGCTTTATTTCGTACCGTTTCCTTGTCTGCTTTATAGTGAATCGTAGTTAAGTCGTTCTTCATACCATTTAATACGAATCTTAGGTTTTCATGGATTGTCCCATCAGGTTCAATCATATCGTAAACCTTACTTAAATTATCCATACAACAAGTTACAACTTGTCTTAACTCAGGTTGGACGTGGAATTCCACGTCTCCCATACCCCTAATAATCATGAAGACTTTCTCTTGCAAAGGTGACATACTATCTAGTAGTTCGCTTACTTTCTTGATACCTGTTTCTTCTTGTAATCGGTTTAAAAACTTAACATACGAATCATTCATTGTTCAGTTCCTCCATTGCAGATTCAATATAATCTAATCCTTCATTTGCCATAACAGAAATTGCACCATCATCTGTTCTACCCTCTATAATTTCTAGTTTCTCTTTCGTTTTCAGTAAATTTTGTAAAATAATTTCTTTATTCATTACTTAACTTCCTCCTAAAGAAGTCTCTCACTTGCACCCTATCATTTTCTTCTTTCCTTGTCATAGGTTTCACATTATCTTCCTTGTCAGGTGAATGTGCTTGCATGATGACTCTCTTTTCTTTTGGTTCTGATTTAGCTTTATTCTCCTTTTGTTTCACTAACGCTCTAGCTTCTAATATCAGTTTCTTTACTTCTTTATTTGAGTTATATTTATATAACATGTAATTAAAGAAGAAGTTTAGAAACTCTAAATCGGTGTACCATACACCTTTTTCTATATTGTCTAACAACCCTAATAGTCTTGCCATACTAATCTCTTTTAATTGTGGAAGATATCGTTGCATTCTTCGTAACTTCTTCATATCATAACCTTCGTTCTCATAGTTCCGAATGTTATCATATATCTCTCCACTACTTAAAATAAGTTTTACATCTATACACGAACGTACTGAACGTTTTAAATAGTTTCTAAAGGTAGACCATGTATACTTTTCAGCTAAATCTACCGCTTCCTTAATACGGTTTGACATATATCTTTTTAACCCTTTATCTTTCACTGGTGGTTCTTTTAATAAACTAAACATAAAATTATCTACTGTATTTGAGTTAATCCCACATATGTCTATAATTTCTTTACGTGTTTTAACTTCTCTACCATCACGTAACTCCACGAATAACTTAAACACCGCTTCAATTTCATTTGCATACCCACGAATTACAAAGTCTTGTAATGTTTTTGTTAACTCATACCCCTTGAAACCGACAACCAAATGACGATATAACATTTCAAAGTCAGCACGTTTTAACCAACCCATGTATAAGTCTACTGTCCCCGGTTCATTCCTTAGTAAATCTTTTACGAACTTATAGTTTCTATAGTTTTCAAACTCGATAAAATAAACGCCACTTGTATTTCCTCTAGCTAACCTTAAAAAGTCTTTCTTAACTGCTTTATCTCCGTTCTTTACGTGAAATAGCCACTTTTGAGATAAGAAAGGAACTACATTGTATAACTCTTTTGTTTCCTGTAATTCCTTCTTAGTTGCTATATCTTTAATACTATCTTTATTAATCTGAAACCTGTTTTTAATCACGTCTTGAACGTACATAGATAAAGAGTTAGAAGGTGTATATAACAAGACAACCTTCATCATACTTTGTCTGTCAAACAATAACTCTAACCCCATAACTCGTACCTACTTTCTACTTCTGTTTCTATCAACTAGAGAGTTTGAAGTTACTGCTTTCGCTTCAAACTCTCCGATGTATACTAAAGTTTTCTTTTCTCCACATACTGCACAATGAGTAAGTTTCGTTTTGTAATACTTATCTGTAAGCGTTATATGACCACAACCTGTTTCACACTTATAACCGTAATACATTACTATCTACCCCTTACTTAGACGATATAATGAGTTTTTACTCTTTCTCTAAACTCGTCTCTTGCAATTGACAAGGCTTGTACATATGCTTCTTCCATTTCGTCTGTCCAAATAGCTGTTTGTTTCAACTGGTGGAATCCAGCGTTCCATGCTACTGTACTTCCTTCATAATCCATTGTATGTCTATAATTATAAGACTGCTTAATGAAGTTTGTTACTGCATTGTATAAGTTCATTACCCCTTTCCAAGCATAAGGCTTAGACTCTTCTACTAAGTTTAGGAAGTAAGAATTATCTACTGGGTTTTCTTCTAAGTCTTTTAGTACCTTCTCATCTTGACAATACTCTCTTACTTGTTCATGTGAGAATGGGAAAATAGTAGAGTTTACACTATTAATCTCTCTATTAAATTCAATGTTTCTGACAGAGAACATGTACCCTTTTCTTGCACATATAGAGAATAAGATACTGTTTGCTATCCATTCACGATATTCATCTGAACCTGTATGTGGCTCGTTAAATGGTCTTGCTAAATCATTAAAGTCATTCTTGTATGTAGATAAGAATGCAAAGCAACCACATACGTCTTTAAAGTTTTCTTCTGTTACAGGAACAGTACCAAGTGTTATCGGTAATGTACCAATACCGTTGAAGTTAGCAATGTCTTTAAATGTACTCTTTACTAAGAAATAACCAAGTGCATTGTCTAACCCTGTTACTGTAGATACTTCTCCATTAGCGTCTACTTTTGGAACACCTCTAACGGATGTAACTGGAACTGTAATACGATTCCCTTTCGTTATCTTACTTTGAATCCAGTTTGGCATGTATTGTTTGTCCCATACAAAATCCAATACCCCATCATCGTAAATAACTCCGTTTTCATCCTTTTTCTTTGCCGTCATCTGAATACTAGGTAAAGTTTCTACAGTTCGTAACTCAGTTGTTTTCCAAATCGTTGAGAAGATACCCCATTGAACTGATTTTTCGATACCTGCAAACTCACTAGCAGGGAATGTAAATCCTTCTAAGTAGTCTGCATGTTCTTGCATTTCTCTTACTGTACTCTCCCAAGAATTCATGATGTAAAGACTGTTTGTACCAATTAACGTAAAGTATGAATTCGATAGTCCATGTATATCTACTAAGTTATATACACGCCATACGAACTGTCTTAATAAATCCGAAGCAAGTTCCTCTTTACCAATCGCTTTTAAATGTTTTGCAACTTGTGTTTTATGAGCATTGGTAATACTATATGGTGGGTTCATTAAGAAAAGGATAGGTTCGTTATTTCTTAACGCTCGTTGTAACCCCTCAGGAAGACCGTCTGTAAATTCAGTTACCCACTCGTTGTAATCAATTCCTGTTAAGAAGTCTAACTGGAATGCATGTGCATGTGGTAGGCGTTTCTGTACGATTTCAGCGTCTTCTTGATGTAATGTGGATACATATAACTCTTTACAAGGTGGTAACTCAGCTAATAAGTTTCCCGAACCACAACTTGCATCCCATACAACATAATCTTCTAAATTCGGAATATATTTTTCTATCATTCTATGAGTCTCAGCCGCCCACTCTAAAGGCGTGTAGAAACTTCCGTCTTCCTCTTTTGTATCTTTTGCCATCAATAAATCTTTATTCTTGATAATCTCGTCTAGAGATACCCCTTTATTCTTAATTAGCTTCGCTATTTGTTTACGTAACCAATCGTTATTCGTTAACTCTTCTTCGTTTACTGTAAGTAAGGAATCAATACCTTCTAAGAACTGTGATACTGATTCACCAGTTACCTCTGTATAATAATTAATTGCTTCTAATACATCTGGTTTAATTGCCACTTAGTTCACCCTTTCACCTAGCTATTTCTCGTATTTCCTCTACCTATATTATACCATAAGTTTATCAATTTGTCAAGTAAAAGCAAAAGGAAGAGTAGTAAACCTTACTCTTCCCACTTGGAGTCTGTCATTTCTTCGTACATATCTATGACTGCTTTCCAAGTCTTCTCATCGTATGATGCATTTAGCGATTCAGCCAGTTTCTTAAAAGTATCAGGTCGAACGCAATGGTCATACCAACCCTCAAATAAAATCTCGTTATCATCTTCTACCCCTTTAACTGTACCATCTGTTTCAATGATGTAAAGATTATACCATTTCATATAATCCTCTGCCGTTAACATCCTTGTCTCATTGGTTTGTGTAATTAGTGCTATACCTCTTTCACTTACAAACATGTTTCTTCCTCCTTATTACTATAATATTGTTTACTGTAGTAACTCTCGTTACTGGGTTTCTTCTTTTCATTACGATACCATCTAGTGTAATGTTTTAAACACATATTCCTTGTCCGACTCTCTCCATCACACCCTTCTACACTACATGTTGTATCTTTCTCAGGTAATAGTTTATCTAGCTTGCCTATTTGGTTATAGTGCTTTCTACAAAAACCTCTTGCATGATGTTTCTCTTCACAACCATCTACAACACAAACTTTTACCCTCTCAGGTAAGGTTTTACCATGTTTGTTTATTTGAACATAATGTTTTCTACAATATCCTTTTGCATGATGTTTTAAGCTACAGTTTTCTATAGAACAATGTGTTTTATACTTTTTTACTTCTCCTACTTTTCTTCCGTTACGGAACTGGTCGTAGTGAGAACTGCAATACCCCTTTGCGTAGCTCTTTTGTTTACACCCAAATAGCTTACATAGTTTAGTATTTAGCATTCTAAACCTTCTTTCTCCTATACCGTTCTTGATTGTAATGATTCAAACATAATCCTTTTGCTTGGTGTTTCTTTGTGCAACCTGCTATTGTACATAACCTTATTGGTTTAGTGGGTCTTATTGTATACCTTGCATTATCATAATGTAACTTGCACAGCCCTTTTGCTCTATGCTTTCGGTTACGCCCATCTAGACTACAAACCCTACCAGTTTGATTGATATACTCCAATGTAATTTCTTTTCCTGCTCTAGCTTGTCTATAATGTCTTGGACAATAGCCCTTTGCCCTATGTTTCACTTTACATCCATCTACACTACATAGTTTCATATCTTACCTCTTATTTTATTAATAGTAATCTTCGTTTGCTATATCAGTTAACTGATTTACATACTTTAAAATACGTTTAGATGCTACTGCGAATTGTCTTTGTGATAATATCTTGCCTTGTAGAATCTGTTCTGCAAAGCTAGACATGATTACACTATCGTTTGCATTAAAACCCATACCGTTTTGTACTTGAGTCTCTCGACTCTTCTTCTCTTCTTCCGTCTGTAACTTATATATTGCAAGAATCCCACTATATACTGCTTTTGGGTTTGTCATTAATAATTGTTTGATTTCGTCTTCATTCCAAACTTTACCGCTTGGACTTTGTTGAATCCTTTTTATTAAGTCTTCCTTACTCATCTTATCTGACATAACGATTACCACCTCGTTTAAGATAATGTTTTACTTAATTAAACTCCATGCTTCTGCATAGAAATTATATTTACTTCTATTTGAATACGGTCTAATTGTAATACCCTGTAAATCTTCCTTTAAATCTCTAGAAGGTATTACCCAACAATGCGGTTTTCCTTTTATATACCCCACACAAATGACGAAATCACATGTATTTCTTATATTTCTCTTTGTTCTTCCACTATCTACTCTCAGTCTTACATCTGATTCCGTGTATCCTGAATTATCCTTATCTAATAACTTGAAGTTTAAACTGTTATTATAGAAAGTGGTTGAAGTTCTTACATCTATACGAATTCTACCGTTTAATAAGAAATCATAAAATAACATATGCGTATGTTGTCTCATGTTTTCAACTTGGAAGCCCAATTGAACTAAAATATTGTATACATACGGTAATGAATGGTCTGTTATGACTTCTTTCGTTTGAATACCGTAACGCTCTCTCAAACTAGAAATTGTAGCGGAATACGTACCATATAAGTTTGCGATTTGATTATCACTTAAACCTTTTTCTACATATAGGTTATATACTTGCTCTTTCGATAAGGAACATCTTTTTCTGTTTGCTTGTATACCAAATCTTTTCCTTAAACTACAGACCGTCTTTTCTGCACAATTATATTGTTCAGCTATTTCTTTATCTGTCATTTTCTGTTTTACATATAAGTCTATCAATATTTCTTTTGGTACTACAGCCCTTTCTATTGCTTCAATCCCATATACCTTCCTCAAATGCGTTACTGCTCCTGCCGTAATACCCCTTAATTTTGCAATCTGTTCGTCCGTCTTACCTTCTTTAATGTATAGCTGTTTTAACTCTTCTTCTGTAAAGGCTCTTTTTACAGGTCTTCTTTCGATACCGTACTTTACTCTCAACCTATGAACAGTTGAATGACTCAAACCAACTTGTTTACCAATTGTTTTATCTGATAAACATTCTTCTATATACAATCTTTCTAATTCTGTTTTACTTAATACTTGTGTAGGGTCTACATTATGTCTACCCCTTGTTTCGATTTCATACTTTACTCGCAATCGTCTGATTGTAGACGTGTTCACACCCTTTAATTCTGCTATCTGTCTATCTGATAAGCCATCTTCTACATATAACTTATACATTTCTTCTTTTGATAGTTTAAATGCCATAAGATAAACTACCTCCTTTCTACTTTCTAGTTTATCTTAATAAATGCCAAGCTTCCGAATATCTCAAGTATCTACTGTTTTCTAGATTAGGGTTTATTGTTATACCTTGTAAGTCTTTTCTTAAATCTTTTGAAGGTATAACCCATGTGTAAGGTTTGTTGTTGTAATACCCCACACAAATAACGAAATCACATGTATCGTGTAGGTTTCTTTTGGTTCTACCGCTATCTACAATGAGTCTTGAATTACTACCTATATAGTTTGATTCATCCTTATCCAGTAATTTAAACTTAAAGAATCCATCTTTTGTTACGTATTCAGTTGCTTTTATATCTATACGTAGTCTATTATTCAACAGTAAATCATAAAAAGAAGCATAGTCTACCCCTCTTATATTGACTACGTGAAAACCCAATTGAACTAAATGATTTCCTACGTCTTGGATTGCTTTGTTTGCTATTGTAAGTCTTGTAGCGATACCATACTTGTTTCTGTATTTTAAAATTGATTCTCTAGTTACCCCAAACAATTTTCCTATCTGACCATCGCTCATTTCCTTTTCTACGTACAGATGATGTAATTGTTCTTTAGTTACAAGAGAAATCGTAGGGTTTGTTTCGATATTATACTCTTTTCTTAACTTTGCAATTGTTTTCTTCGATACTTTATATATGTCTCCTATCTTACTATCCGATAATCTTTGTACAACGTATAACTGGTACAATTGTTCTTTTGTTAGTATTGGTACAGAAGGTCTTGATTTGATACCGTATTCTCTTCTTAAACGATACACAGTTTCGAGTGATACATCTTTTTGTTTTGCTATTTCTTTATCTGACATTCCTTCATCTACGTACAGTTTAGTTAATTCCTCTTTACTAATTGTAGCTCTAGACTTTGTTTCGATACCATACTTTTCTCTCAATCTTCTTATCTTAGTAGGATACGTACCCTTACGTTCTGCTATTTCTTTATCTGTTAGTCCCTCTTCTACATATAGTTTCTCTAACTCTTGCTTAGACATTTCTTGAATATCTCGTTTTGCTTCAATACCATATGCTCTTCTAAGATTTCCTATTGTTGCTGTACTTACTCCAACTCGTTTCGCTATTCTACTATCTGACAGATTTTCTTTTACATATAGCCTTTCTAACTCTTTCTTTGTTAGTATTTCTTTCTTAACTGGTTTTATCAAGTTCCATGCTTCTGCGTAAATCTCATATTTACTGTTTTCAGCGTAAGGACTGATTGAAATACCTTGTAAGTCTTTTCTTAAATCCTTAGAAGGTATAACCCAACAATGAGGTTTTTCATTCAAATACCCCACACATATGATATATTCACATGTAAGATGTAAATCTCGTTTTGTGCGACCACTACTAACTCTAAATCGGATATCTGATGTTTTCAAATTTGAATCATCTGAATCCAATAACTTAAATTTAAGTTCTGTATTGTTTCTTTGTAGAGACTCTGTAGTTCTAACATCTATTCTGATTTTATCGTTTAATAATAAATCGTGAGTAGCGTTATACTTTATTTCCCTTATGTTTGTTACTTGGAAACCTAGTTTTGTTAGTACGCTTTCTACATAAGGTATAGATTTCGCTACAATTGTAGGTCTTGTTTCGATACCCCGACTCTTTCTTAGGTAAGATACATGACTACTTGTTATTCCTATTTGTTCTGCAATTTGCTTATCTGTTAAACCATCTATTGTATACAGTCGGTATAGTTGTTCTTTTACTATTATACTTCTACGTTTTGTACCCTTTTTCTTTGTACCTTTTCTAGAGTGTGCTTTAATTCCGTAGTCTCTTCTCCACTTGCTAATAGAGTCTTTATGATACCCTGTTAATTTTGCTATTTCTTCGTCATATAATCCATCTACGACATATAGCTGATACAATTGCTCTTGTGTTAAATAGCTTCTATGACTCGACTCAATACCATACTCGTTCCTTAAACGAAATATTGTAGTATCTCCTACATTTTTCAGTTTTGCTATTTGTATATCTGTTAACCCATTCATTACATAGAGTTCATATAACTCTTCTTTTGGTATTACATCTTTTAAAGTTCGTTTTGCAATACCGTACTTTTCTCTCAACTTACTAACCTTTAAAGGGTATGTTCCTTTCAGTTCTGCTATCTGTTTATCATTCAAACCATCTTCTACATATAACTTTACTAACTCTTCTTTTGGTATTGTAAATTTAGGTTTCTTTGGCTGTAATGACCTTCTGTATTCAGTATAATGTTTACTACATAAACCCCTTGCTTGATGCTTTCCAACACAACCTTCTACACTACATAGTCTTTCTGACATATTTATCACCTCTTCTCTACTTATATTCTATTTTATTATATGATGATATGCCATGCATCCCTACATACATCGAACTTACTCGTTACCATTGGTGAAATATTAAGTCCAAGGCTTTGAATCGTATCTGTAACCGTACTTGAACGCATCACCCAATAATTAATGTTTCCTTCTTCATACCCCACAAAGATAATGTAATCACATGTTCGTCTAAATAACTTTCTGAAATGACCATTCTTTAGTTTGATACGAATATCTGATTCGACTACCCCAGTAGAAGCTTGTTCCAGTAATCTGAAATGCTGTCTACCTCTGTCTAAAGCCGATGATGTTCTTACTTCTATCTTTATTAAGTCATTTAACAGTAAATCGTAGTTAGCTGTTTTATCATCTTTCTTCACGTTCTTTACTTTAAAACCTAAAGACTCCAATTTATCTGTTACGTCTTTTACACCTTTATCGAATACAGTAAGTCTTGTAGTAATTCCCCACTGTTTACGTAATTGAGAGATACGGGTTCTATCTACACCATACTCTCCTGCAATTTGTTTATCAGTCTTACCTTGTACTTCATATAAATCTCTTAATTGGCTTTCTGTAACTGCTACCATGTTTGCCACTCCTAATTATCTAGTTTGTATAGTTTAACTATGTATATGTATATAAAGCTTAAATTCCTTAGCATAAAGTTTGTTGTTTTATTCTTTATCTTTTTCGTTTAACCTTCATGCTTCTTTTTACCTATTTCTTATAATTCCGTTTCTCTTTCTCTACTAGGGAATCAAAATCATTAACCCTTTTACTTTTTCTACCCTTAAAATGGTAAAATTAACCTACTCTATTCACTCTTTGCAACTTAATGGTTTGACGAATACTACCCCATGAATCTTTGTAATCTAAATACTTACTGGAATCTGAATAAGGTCTAATTGAGATACCATTTAAATCATCTTTTAAGTTTCGTGAAGGAATTACCCAAAAATTTGCTACTCCTTTTAAGTAGCCTACAAGTATTACAAAATCACATGTGTTTCTTAAAATCTTCTTAGTTCGACCATTTTTCAATTGAAGTCTATTATCTGATTCTAGTAAACATGAATTATCACTATCTAATAACTTAAATCTAAAAGTATCTTCTTGTAATGTTTCTGTAGACCGAATATCTAGTCTTATTGTATTTTCTACTAACAAATCAAATATATGATGTGTATTCTTTTTCTTCATGTTTTCTACTACAAACCCTAGAGAATCCAATTTATTTTGTACGTCTTGAATAGCTTTCTTTGATAAAGAAGGTTTTCCTTCAATACCCCATTTCTTCCGATGATAAGATATATTGGCTCTTGTAACTCCGTATAAGTCTCCTATCTCTCGGTCTGACATACCTTTCTCTATGTACAACTCTCTTAACAAGTCTTCTGTTAATTTATCCATCTTTTACACCCCATACAAGATTAATAGGAGAAAAGCTACAGATAGAACTGTAGCTAGTTTACCCCTATATTCGATTATTTATACGTATTATTTTGCTTGGTAAGACATTTTAGAAGGAGAGTTTTGAATCCACTCGTTCGCTCCTACTTTGTACCAACCGTCTTTCTCTGCAAGTACATTGATTACTTCACCTTTAAATGCTTTACGTACTAAACCACTATCGTTTGTAGCTTCTTTATGAATTTCAAGACCGAAATCGTTAATTGTTAATTCACCGATAACTTTATTGTTTTCCATTACGTTTAACATCTTCATTAGATATGCGGCTGACTCACCACGAGTTGTTGTACCATGTGGGTTGAATTCATTGTTACCTACACCGTTTACTACCCCTAAACTGAATAGACGACTTACTGCATCTTTGTAGTTAATAAGGTGTTTGTCACGGAATGGCATACCGTTTAAGTCACCAACAATACCTTTATATTGTAACGCTTTATCTACCATAATTGCAGACTCTTCACGAGTAATTGGAGAGTTAGGGTCAAAGATACCGTCTCCACGACCTTGAATGATTCCTGCACTTGCTGTACGTTTAATACCATCTTGTAATGTTGGGTGTGCATGGTCTAAATCTTTAAAGTTTGCATTACCACTTGGAAGTTGTAAAGAGTTAGAGATTAACTTAGCAAATTCCGCACGAGTTACTGCACGATAAGGTGCGAATACCCCATTACCTTCACCAACCATGATACCACGTTTGTTTAGTTCACGAATATGTGGTTCGAACCATCCACCAGTAATATCATCTATTGGTTGCTCAGGTTTAACCTCAGGTTTTTCTTCAGGCTTTGGCTTTTCCTCAGGCTTTGGAAGTGGGTTTTCTACATTGTAGTTAATTTTGATGTAACTTGGGTCGTAGAAAATCCAACCTTTTTCTGTTTTGTACCAACCGTTTTTAACTGCTAATACTCGGAATTTATCACCGCTGTTTGCTTTACCAACTACCCCATTCTCGATTCCTGCTCCACTACGGATATTAATACCGTAACCTTTTACTACTAGTTCCATAACTGGTTCAGCAGGGTTTACTTCATTTGAATTGTTATTTTCTTGTGTATCAGTCATACCTTCAAGAGTATTGTTTAGACTTGCATACCATTCAATACCTTGTACGAATCCTGCAAAGTTACCACGAGAAATCATGATGTCTGGGCATTTCTTACCTGACCAATGTTGATGTTTTACGATGTTACTTGCAGGGATACCCTCTTTGTTCATTAAGTAACCTGCTAGACGTTTAGCGTTTTCTAATGCTTTATTATAGTCTCCATCTTGGTTTACAGCGATTTCGATACCAATAGACTCACGGTTTCCGGGTCCATTCCCATCTCCTGCGTGCCATCCGTTCTCATTAGTTGGAAGGTGTTGATAGATTTGTTTATCGTCTACTGTAAAGTGCCATGATGCAGTACGGAATGTCCCTTGAGTTGCTTGGTTATATAGGTACTTAGCATGTGCTTCTGCGTTTGCACCTCGTTCAGTGTTTGCAGTTTCATGAATTGTAATGTAACGTGCTTTCATAGGGTTTTGTGGGCGGATATCAATGTTACCTGCTGGTACAATCCACTCTACAAATTTAGTTCCTGCTAACGTACCATAACGTTTAGTAGTTTGTGTAGGTGCAAATGCTAAAGAGCGTTTTTGACGTTTAGGTGTCATTTCACGAGAACTACCGTCACCTTTACCGTCTACATCTTTAAATGCATTTTCTACGTTTTGTACTGCCTCGTTAGGGTCAACTGCTCCCGTTTTAGCTTCTTTCATCTTTTCCATTTCAGCCGATGTATCATGTTTGTGCTTATATTCGTCTAATAAAACCTTTTCATTAGGTGAAATTTCAGCTTCGTTAATTTTCACATCAGGTGTTTGTAATTCGATGTTTGTAAGGTTAGTACCTTGATTTAAATGTTCCCCAGTTGCTACTTGTAATTTGTCTGTTTGGTCTGCTAATGCGTTTACAGGAATACTCCCTAGAATTGCTAATCCAGTTGTTAGTGCGACTACTTGCTTCTTAATTGACTTTTTCATTTCTTTGTTCGATACCCCGACTATTACTACGACTTAATAGAGTATCTCGAACCCCCATTCGTTTTGTTATTTTTTTTTGTTTAACTCGATATTCTCTTGCTATAGTATGAATCTTTGAAACTACTAATATGTTTTCCCAATGTAATACTAGTATTTTCTTTTGTTATCTCTTCTTTACTATATACTTATTATACCATAAGTTTAGCCATATGTCAACATTGTTATGATAAAAATATTGCTAGTTTTGAATATTTATATATTCATTCCATATAATCATAGAGAAAGGCTACAGTTTTACCTATAGCCCTACCCCTATTGGTACTAAATTCTTACAGTGAACGAATATAACTAGAGTCGTTATAAATCCAACCACCGTCTACTTTCACCCAACCATTAGACTCAGCATGTACAGTATATGTTTTACCTTTAGAAGCGTACCCACTAACACCATAGTTTAAACCTGCTCCATGACGCATACGAACACCGCTACCGTTTACTTGAATCTTTTTACCTGCTTGTACTTGGTTAGAGTTACCTCCACCTTGACCTACAGTTTGAATATAACTAGAATCATTATAAATCCAACCTCTAGAAGTTTTTACCCATCCGTTTGATTCCGCTTCTACAGTAAACTCTTGACCGTATGAAACATAGCCTAATACTCCGTGGTTTTGACCTGCTCCACTACGAACACGAACGCCATTACCTTTTACGATAATCTTTTTACCAGTTTGTTGTACTTGGTTTCCACCAGTATTTCCACCTTGGTTCGTGTTTCCACCGCCATTATTAATTGTTCGGATATAACTTGAATCGTTGTAAATCCAACCATCAGAAGTTTTTACCCAACCGTTTGATTCTTCTAATACATCGTAAGTACGACCATATTGTGCTTTACCTACAACACCGTGGTTTGTACCTGCTCCACTACGTAGGCGTACCCCTTGACCGTTTATAACAATCTTCTTACCTTGTTGTACTTGTGGTTGCTCAGGTTTCTGTTCAGGCTTTTGTTCCGGTTTTTGCTCAGGTTGTACTGGTTTATCGTAGGCATTGTAAGTCAATTTAATCCAACTTGGGTTAAAGAATACCCATTTACCTTTTTCAATTTCATACCAACCGTCTTTAATAGATAATACTTTGAACTCACGACCTTTGTTCAGCTTATCTACAACACCATAGTTTTGACCTGCTCCACTACGAACGTTTACCCCATAACCATTAACCGTTAACTTAATGTTAGGTGATGCGGGATTATGTTCGTTTGGATTTACCGTTTCTTCTTTTTCTTCAAGAGGTTTATCAATACCTACCCCTTGACCTGCAAATCCTTTTGCACCATTAACAAAGTTATTCCAGTTACCACGAGAAATCATAATGTCAGGACATTTCTTGCCACTCCATTGTTGGTGTCTACGTAAGTTATCCCCACTGATACCTTCTTGTTTCATTAAATGAGCAACAAGTTTTTGGGCGTTTTCAACTGCTTTATTGTAATCACCGTCTTGGTTAACTGCAATCTCAATACCAATAGATTCCATGTTTCCTGAACCTTGACCGTCTCCTGCGTGCCAACCGTTTTCATTTGTAGGTAAGTGTTGGTAGATTTCTTTATCGTCTACAGTGAAATGCCATGAAGCTGTTCTGAAAGTACCTTGAGTTGCTTGATTGTAAAGGTACTTCGCATGATTCTCAGCGTTTGCTCCACGCTCCGTGTTCGCTGTTTCATGAATCGTGATATATTTCGCTTTCATAGGGTTTTGTGGACGAATATCTAAGTTTCCTGCTGGTACAATCCATTCAGTGAAAGGAATACCTGCAATTGAACCCTTTTTCTGTGTTGTTTGAGTAGGTGCGCTGAAAGCTAATGAACGTTTAGTACGTTTCGGTTTGATTTCACGAGAACTTCCATCACCTTTACCGTCTTCACCTTTAAAAGCGTTATGGATGTTTTGTAATGCTTCAAACTCTGTTACTTCACCAGTTTTAGCTTTTTGCACATCTTCTACAGTCTTATGCTCATGACCTTCTTCTTCATGAGTAACTTCTTCTTGCTTAACTTCTGGTTTTACTTCCTTGTTTTCTTGCTTGATTTCTGGTTTAACCTCAGGCTTAACCTCAGGCTTAACCTCTTCTTTTACTTCTTGCTTTTGTTGAGGTTGTTTCACTTCTTGCTTAACTTCTTGTTTCTCTTCTTTTACTGGCTGTTTTACCTCCTCTTGATTAACAGGTTCAACCTTTTCTTCTTTCTTTACTTCTACTGCTTTGTTCTCAGTAGTAGCTTCTGTTTTTACTTCCTCTTTTGCAACTTCTGTTTTTACTTCTGCTGTTGCCTGTTTAACTTCTTTCTTAACATCCTCTTTCTTATTTTCCAGTTCCAACTCAGAACCATATAAACTATTCTGCTCTACTTGGTCACTTTCGGAAATTCGTAACTGGTCTACCTCAGTTTTAACTGTTTCTTCTGCTAATGCTCCAACTGGCATACCACCTAAAACGGCAAGCGTAGTGGATAGTGCGACTGCTTGTTTCTTAACTGATTTCTTCATGTTGTTTTCGATACCGTAGTCCATCGACTCTTTCAGTATCTTAACCCTCCCTTAATTAGTTTATTTTGTTTACTCTTTTGTCTCATACCCTATTAAACTATGAATCTATGTTTATACAGACAAACGTTCCATAATTGCACAAACCTATTATTTACGTTCCTAGCACACTGTATGGTTAGTTAGTCATATGTATTCTTATAACATTTAATAGGCATATGTATTTACTACCTTTTCTTAACACATACTTATTATACCATAAATTTAGGTATATGTCAATAATGTTTAAGACAAATTTAAAGAGTTTACCAATTTATTTGTAATAGTTTTGATACTTAAATCTATTACAATAGTAAACTCTTAGTCTTTTAATGTACTCTTTGATAATGTTTCGGACAATATCCCTTTGCTTCTCTTACACGGTGACAACCCTCTATTATACAGTAGTCTACTTTTAGTACCTTATCTAATACTCTACCGTGTTTCTTAACTTGATAGTAGTGCTTTCGACAATAACCCTTTACTCTATGGTCTAATTGGCAACCTTCTACTTTACAAACTTTTCTTGGTTTCGGTGGCTTGTCTCCTACTATCTTAGCCATTCTTCTGCTTTGATAATGTTTATTACAATACCCCTTAGCATAGTGCGGTAGATTACAAGTGTCTACACTACATATGCCACGACTTGTATGTAAAGAATTTCGTCTACTCTTTTGATAATGTGTGTTACATAACCCTTTTGCATGTTGTTTCGAATTGCAACCTTCTTCCTTGCAAATCGTCACCTTATCCACCTCTTATTATATAGTTTAATGGAACTACTTATCTGTTCCTGTAGACTTTAACTTCTTTTTCTTTTCTTTTTCTTTTAAAACAAAGTGATAATAATGTTTACTACAATACCCCTTCGAACGCACCTTACCATCACAATTCGGTATAATACAATCAGTTACCTTCATTCGTTCTAACTCAGGTGTTAACTTCTTATGTTTCCATATTTGAAGATAGTGTTTATTACAATACCCTTTTGAGTGTACAGGAATACTACATCCTGCTACTTCACATTGACCTTTTGACATCTAAAAGACTCCTTACCTTATTGTTTCCTATGCTAATTGTACAACTTTTCCTTTACGTCTTACTTGATAGTAATGTTTACCACACATTTTCTTTGCAAGTACCTTTCCGCAACAACCGTCTACGGAACAAATTCTTTCTTGTTGTACTTCCAAATCAGTTTTAACTTCTCCATGTACTTTAAATTGTTGATAATGACGATTACAATACCCCTTAGCGAAGTGCCTACCATCACAGTCTGGTACTTCACACTGTTTAGTAGGAAACTCACTATAACCTAACCATGTTGTTCCCGTTCTTAAATACTGTTGATAGTGTTTGTGACAGTAACCTTTTGCTCTCGTGTTTCTACCACAATGTTCTACTTTACAAGTACTCAAATTATACCCCTCTTTCTAAGTTCTTTGCTATCGTATAATGATTGATACATAATCCTTTTCTATACGCTTTTTCACCGCAATTCATGGTTTTACACTGTTTTTCTTCTTGCTTTTGTAATACATGCTCTTTACATAGTCCGTTTTGATGAACTGGATTTCTACAATATCTTGTCTTACAAGTTCCATGCTTCTTACAGTAGTATTTCTTACCTATCATCATGTTTGCTTCTTCTTTACAACCTGTTTGACTACACCAGTCTTTCATTTCAAAGTCATAGCCCATTTTGATATGCTCCGCATGATACGAACAATACAGTCTTGTATCTCTAGGCTCATTACACTCAAATACATTACATAGTTTCTCAGTTTTCTTCTTGATTTTCTTTGCTATCTTTTCTCTATTTACGAACTCTTCATAATGTGACTTACAGAAACAGGAGTCTTTTATTACCTTAGTACGTTTTGAACGACAATCTTCTACCGCACATCTTCGGTCTTCAAATACTTCCTTGTCTGATTTAAAGTCTCCTAATTCACTTATGTCATTATAATGATATTCGCATAACCCAAATTTATGTTCCAAATGAACACAACCATCTACGATGCAAGTCTGTATAGATTTCTTGTCAAAACCTGTATTGTTGAAAGATTCATCTACAGACACTTGCGAATTTATTAAGTTAGCATGTTTTTCACAAAAATCTTCATCAAATAAAACTTTTGTACAATCTTTTATCCCACACCTATTCGACATTTCTAACGTTACGACTACTTTTGGAGTTTTATCCTTACCTTTTACTTGTTTACCTTCTGATTTATAGTGATTTAAACAATACCCCTTTATTTCTGCTATTTCACTACATTGTTCTTCTTTACAGAATAAGTCTTTCCCTACATCTTCTTCTCTTTTATGCTCAATGTAATGCTTTTTACAATATTGTCTGTATACCCCATCATGAAGACAACCTACTTCCTTACAAAGTCTAACGGTAGGTACAGTCTCGATTGTAAACCCTAAAACTTCTTTCTGTCTGCTATGATACTTACATAACTCATCTTGGTGTACTTCGTTTAGACATCCATTTATTTTACAAATTTGAACCTTTTCTTGTAAATAGTGTAAAGTAGTATGTTTATCACATCTATCTTTGTAGGTCTTTATTTGCTCACAACCCTGTTCCATACAAGTTATAGCATAGTTTTCAATAATTGTTTCTTTTGCCTTTTGACTCTTATCTTTTGTTTTACTACTTACAGACATAAAATGTATATAACAATATCCGTCTGCTATTACTTTTTCTTGACAACCTTCTGTTTTACACTGTTCTGTACACAAATTTGTCACCTACTATGCTAACCCTTTAATTTTACGTACCAATTCTAAGTTTGAAGTATTTAATAACGACTCAATTTCATTCCAATCTAGTTCTTTATTTCTATCTACTAAGTTAAGAAATACATATTTTAATCGTAATGTGATATTTTCTAACTTTAAGTAGTTTTCCGGTACATAATGGTAAAAATGTAAATCACGGACACCAGTTTCCTTATTCATTGTAAGGTAAATATGTCTTGTAAAGTCTTTTAAGATGTCCAGTTCATGACCATCAATAAACTTCACCATTTCTTCGTTTGAACCAAAATTATCTTCATTTGCTAATAGAGATAATACGTTTACTTTAGTTCTAGGCAACTCTTTATCTTTATTCAGATACTCTTCTATACTGTTTAGGATATCTTGTCTTGTCCAAGCTACTGAAAACTTTAGTTCTTCTTTAATAAAATGGAACTTTGCCATTTCTAATGGACTCATGTTGTATTGATTATATCGGTTTCTTTGACTTAAACCAATTGCTTCATCAACTAAGTCTAGTACAGCGTACTTATCCTGAAATAAACGCTCAACTTCACCTTTCATACGTAAAAGAGTCGCATCTAATGTACTAGGCGTAAAAGCCACTACCCCTTTATTCATAAATGAACGAACATGTTTCTCTAAACCTTGTACAATTGCCACTTCTAACTGGTCTGATACTTGATTCATACTTAACCCTTCTTTCTTATCAGATACTTTTATCTTTTCGTTTCATATGCTTATCTTGTTGGTGACTTCTTTTACCTTAACCTTTTCAGACTGCTTTTAAGGACAGTTTCCTACTCTATACAGGATACTTCTACACGCCAGTCTCTTTATTTATATCTTCATTTGTATTTCTTATATAGTACTATTATACCATAAGTTTAAGTTTTTGTCAAGTTAGATAGAATATAATTAAAAAGGTCTACAAATAAGTAGACCTTCTCTTTATCTATTCTTAATAGTCTCTAATCCATTGTGCCATCATTGTTTTTCTATTTAATATAAACTTTCTCTTTTGACTTCTATGTGCTTGTATGTTTTGTTTCTTATCCTTCTCATCCCATATTTGAAGTTCCCAAGGAAAATATACATTGTTTTGATTCTTAAAATAAACATGAATCGCTTTATATCCATCTTTGTCTTTCTTATACCAGTTTTTCAGATTAAATTGTTCTTTCCACTTATCTAGTGTATTTTCAATTAACTCCATTGTTTCTGTATCTACTATTAATCTACAACCAAATATATCATTTAACCAACCATTTACAGGGTACTTATTTTCTCGGTTTGCATATCTTTCTAGTTTATCCATAATACTCTCATGTGTTTTAACACGGTAGACAAAGAATAAAGGACTTAAACCCCTCATCAGATAATCGTTTATACATTCATGTAAATTTAATCTGTAATCTAAAATATAGTCTACAGGTACATGTGTAATCGTTTTTGATAAGTTATATCTTTCTTCCTTATTAGTTTCAAAGTAATCTTGTGAAACTTCTTTATGTAACTGATTAATCTCATAAATAAAATGTTCTACCTTATTTATCATTTGTTCCATATACCACTACCCCTTTGTTCTTATCTTCTGTATTATGTTTCCGACAAAATCCTCTTGCATAATACTTATTCTTACAACCCTCTACCTTACAACCTTCTCTTCTCACCTTATCTGTTTGAATTGTAACTTTACCAGTTAGTCTCTTTTCATTATAATGCGTACCACAATACCCCTCAACTACATGAGTATTACTACAACCTTCTAACTGACAAGTCTTATACTGCTTCTTTTCCTCGTCTGTTATAATTCTACCATACTTATTTATTTGATGATTGTGTTTTGAACAATAACCATGTGATTTATGTTTTCCTGTACAACCATCTACTATACATAATTTAACTCTATCTCTTTCTACTTCGGTATTGATTTCACCGTTTCTATACATTTGTGAGTAGTGCTTTCTACAATACCCCTTTGCTCTCCTTGGAAAAGGACAGTCTTTTACTTCACAAGGTTCATTGTCCTCTACCTCACTAACAACTTGACCATATATGCGTTTCTGATGATAATGTTTCTCGCATAAACCAATTGCATAATGTAAATTATTACAGTTTCTCTCGGAACATCTTCTCGTTATTCCTACTATTTCTAACTCAGGTGTAAGTCTACCATATTCTTTAATCTGATTATAATGTTTCCTACAACAACCCCTTGCGTAGTAAACCAAATTACAGTTTGGTACTGTACAAACTTTATGCTTCTTTGCCATATCTCTCACCCTTTACATTATCTAACTATATTATAACATAAGTTTTACTATTTGTCAAATATATAAAGGTAAACAAAAAGGTCTACTACTTGTAGACCTACGAGTTCTCTTTATTCTTTTTCATCTGATAAAATCCCATGTGTTGGTAGTAATGACTTGAACAAAGACCTCTACTTCTTAGTTTCTGATTACAACCTTCTATCTTACAAATTCCACCGTTTTGAAGCTTTTCTTTCTCAGGTGTAACTCTACCATGCCTTTGTATTTGTGTATAGTGTTTAGCACAATACCCCTTTGCTCTTACTTTGCTATGACAATCTATTTCCTTACAAATCATTCGTTTACTACCCCTACTTTGATGTTATATGTATTTTGTACCTTGTTTAATGTGTTCATTACTCTTTGATAATGCTTCTTACAAAGTCCCCTCGCCTTGTGTTTATTGTTACAACCTTCTACCATACAACCTCTATGTAATCTATAGTCTATTATTTCATTATGTCGAGTTATTTGTTTATAATGTTTGTTACAGAACCCTTTTGATTGATGTGGGCTTGTACAACCTTCTACACTACATAGTTTCTTTGACTTAGACTTCAAACTACCGTGTATTCTTAGTTGTTGATAGTGTTTATCACAACAACCTCTCGCACGTATTGGTTCATTACAACCTTCTGCTTTACATAGTCTTGTTTCTTGCTTAACTGGTTTTACAATGTAACCATACTTCTTGAACTGAACATAATGACCTGTACAATATCCTTTTGCTTTATACTTATTCTCACACCCGTCTACCGTACATAATCTAATCTTACCTCTTTCGATATCAGGTCTTAATGTATTATATTTATATAATTGAGAATAGTGTTTACTACAATACCCTTTACTTAACGTTTTCTTATTACAATCATCAACTTTGCAAATCTTAGTTTTACCGATTCTTTCTAGTTCAGGTGTAGTTCTACCATGTGATTTATATTGCTTATAATGTTTGTTACAATACCCCTTACAGTAGTGCTTTCTGTTACAACCTTCTTCTGTACAAATATCATGTCTCTGCTTTTCTAAGTCAGGTCGTAATTCACCATGTTTTCTCCATTGCGTATAATGTTTTGAACACATTTCTCTTGCTAATACCTTATTTGTACAGTTATCTACTTTACATTGTTTGGATGACAATTTTAACACCTACTTTATCTTCCTAATACGTTTATACTTTATATTCTTGTTGTATATTTACATAGAGAATACCCCTAATTTTCTCTAGAGGTATCTTTCTTATAACTCGTCTGTATTGTATTCAGTATACCCTTCATAGTAATAACTTACGTCAATACCTTTCATGAATACGTCTCTATTCTGAATATCATCTGTTAATGCTTGTTTTAATAGATATCTAATTTCTAAATCGTTGACTGGACTACGTTCCATTGCTGACAAATAGGCTTCTTTCTCTACTAAGTTCCAATCTACTACCTTTTGTATTTCTTTCTTTAAAATTAAATCTAACCAAATACGCATACTTCTGCCATTACCTTCTCTAAAAGGATGAGCAACGTTCATTTCTACATACTTTGCAATTATTTCATCATATGTTGTTTGAGGCATTTTATCTATATAGTCTAAGGCTACACTTAAATACATAACAGGGGCAAATCTAAAGTTACCTTTTGAAATATTTACTTTTCTTTGTTCTCCTGCAAAATCATAAATATCTTCAAACAGACATCTATGAATGTCTGATAAACCTTTAAATGTCCCAATTTCTATTTTATCTATTTTCCCACTATCATATAAAGTTTTTGCTTTTAACTTACTTATACGTTCCTCTTCCCTAGCTAACTCAATTTGGTCTGTTATACCTAATTTATTTTGTAACATATTATTCACCTCGTCTTTGACTATCATAGTAATGTATCGCACATTTACCGTCTTTAAATATGTTATCTCTACATCTTGGTTCGAAACATTGTGCTTCGGTATCATTTTTATGTTTTACTGCATGTACCCCGCAATACTGAACGAGTTCTCTCTTTTCTGAACAACCGTCTTCAATACAATAAAACTGAGGTACAATCTTCTTGTGTTCTTCGTTCGTAAAAGCTTTACCATATTTATTAAATTGTTGATAATGTCTATGGCATAAACCTTTTCCTTTTACAATCTCGTCACAGTCTGATACCGTACATAGTTTTGAACCATTGTCTGTCATGTACTCATCCAACTCTCCGTCTAAAATGAGTCTACCATGTAAAAAACAGTACCCTTCATATTTCGCATCATTTTTACAATTTTTAATACGACACCAATCATCGTTTCGAACTGTTTCTTTGTCAAAAGGTGTAACAACACCTTTTAATTGTGAAAAATCTAGTTTCTCAATATAATGTTGTCTACAAATTCCATCTTTAAAGACTTTGTGCTTACATTTTGGTTCACTACACTTTAACTTATCGTCTTTTACTAGATGTTTATGTTCTTCACAATAACCACCAGTTTTTCTTCTGTTGATACAACCTGATTCCTTACAGAATAGATGTGGTTTGACCTCTTTTAACTCTTTTTCTGAATAGGCTCTACCCCATCTGTATGCTTGGTTCTTATGTGTATGACAGTAACCAACTGCTGTTACGGCTTCTAAATTACAGTCTTCAATAATACATTCGTTTGTACCGATTTCAATCTCTTCTCCATTTAGAAATTGAATTAAATGTACTTTACAGAATCCTTCTCTTAATTCTCGTTTCTGACAATTCTTTGCTTTACATTGTTTGTTTTCTGTACACATAATTACTACCCCACTTCGATTCTAAATAGTTTCTACTCTTGTTTATTGATTTCCATACATTTTTAAAACTAAATCAATAACTTGTGACTCTGTGTAGCCACTCTTCATCAAGTTAGCCATTTCTTGTGCTAGTTGCTTCTTTCCTTCCATTAATGAATAGAAGTCTAATTCTCTTTCTTTCATACCATCTTACCCCAGTTTCTCTAGTTTCTCTATCTTTTCGTCTCTTTGACGCATATAATGATTTTGACATAACCCTTTTGTATACTCCTTTGAAGAACATTTGTTTATAGAACAGACCTTTGTTTTCTTTCTCTTCCATTCTTCAAAATAATGATAGTTACATAACCCTTTTGCTTTTTGCGTTTCTTTACACCCGTTTACTTCACATGGTTTCCCTTTCACACTCACTACTTCATGTAATAGTTTATGTGTACCATATCTGCTAAACCTTGTATAATGTTTGTTGCATAACCCTCTTGCTTTCTTCTTGTTTTCGCATCCCTCTACTTTACATTGTTTTGACTGACACATACCCTTTGTCCTCCACTCTTTATACTTACTATTATAACATAGATTTCTCAATTTGTCAAGTGTATAGATACATAACGTATAAGTCTACTGAATTAAACCCTTCTTGTGGTAATACTGATAATGTTTCGAACAATACCCTTTTGCTCTATGTTCATTATCACACCCTTCTATAGAACAACCTTGGTTTCGTATTTTCTCAGAAGGACTAATTGGACTACCAGTCTTTCGATTCATTCGATAGTGTTTAGAGCAATACCCCTTCC
The DNA here is from genome assembly GCA_900406465.1 of Noccaea caerulescens. Taxonomy (NCBI): domain Eukaryota; kingdom Viridiplantae; phylum Streptophyta; class Magnoliopsida; order Brassicales; family Brassicaceae; genus Noccaea; species Noccaea caerulescens. Next base: position 229,893 of record OVBC01000004.1, on the reverse strand, counting down.
CGTAATGCTTATCTGTACAACCTTCTATACTACAAAGTCTAACTTCTTTTTCTTTACTACTATGTACTCTATACTCATAGTAATGATTGGTACAAAAACCTTTCCCATGATACGGTTTGTTGCATCCTTCTATCTTGCAAGTTTTACCTTTCAAATAGATAAGTTCTTTATAATGTGAGTCACAATACCCTTTTGCATGTACCTTGTTTGGACACCCTTTTATTTTACAAGGTTTCTTTCCATATTCAAATTTCATATAATGTTTTCTACAATAACCTTTACTATAATGCCTATTTGAACAAGTTTCTTCTTTACATAGTTTCATGTCTAAATACCCCACCTTTGAACAAAAAATAAAAACAGGTCTTTTGTAAGAACCTGTTTTATTTATCCGTTATTGTTTACTTTTTAGTTTCTTTTGTATAGCTTTCAGTTTATTTTTGTTAGTTGATGATGTTCTTCACAATATTTACCTTCTGCCTTACGGTTTAAACAACCATCTATATTACAAAATAAATGAGGTTTCTTTTCTTTAAACTCTTTGTCTGTTAGAGCTTTACCATATCTCCTTTCTTGGTTTTTGTGTCTAGCACATAAACCGTCCGTTTTAGACCATTGTATACAATCGTCTATTTTACACTTTACTCTTCCAATTCGTTTCATTTCAGACTCTAACTTATTTGCATGGATTAAAATCGCGTGCTTTGTACAGTAACCATCTATCTCCTGTCCATTACAACAATACACAATTTTACACATTGTTCCTGTACGGTCTTCTCCTTTATCATAAGGAGTTGATACTCCGTTTAAGCTGATTTCACCCTCGTCTTTTATATAATGAGTTGTACATATATTATTAATAAATACTTTTCTTTTACAGTTTTCATGAAGACAAAGATTATCTTTTATTTTTGAAGTCTTTAATTCTTTCATTCCAATATCTTGATGGTCTTCACAATAACGACCTTTAGGTTCTCTTACATAACAACCTTCTGCTCTACAATATGCCTTAGGTGTTTTCTGCTTATGTTCTTCTTTTGTTAATACTCTACCATATCTCTTCATATGTGCTTTATGCATAGGACAAAGAGTTCCATTTTTAACCCACGATTCACAACCATCTACTTTGCATTTCACTGTCCCTCGTCTTGACATTTCCTCTTCAAGTTTACCTAGACTAATAAGAATAGCATGTTTTCCACAGTAACCATCTATCTCCTGTCCATTACAACAATACACAATTTTACACATTGTTCCTGTACGGTCTTCTCCTTTATCATAAGGAGTTACTGTATCTTTTAAGTTTAACTTTTTCTTTTCTATATAATGCTCAATACATAAGTCTCCTTCAACAGACTTACTTGAACATCCCTTTTCTTTACATTTATCCTTAAATTTCTCATCTAATTTAACATACCCATGCTCTTCGCAATATCCTCCTGAGTTGCGTTTGCTTAAACATCCGTCTACTTTACAAAATAAATTTGGTTTTATCTCTTTAAATTCTAAATCTGTAAAGACTCTATCATACCTTCTCCATTGCATATGATGTTTGCCACAATATCCATCATATAACATTTCTCTATTACAATCTGAAACTTTGCACTCTAATGTACCGTCTAGTAATGCCTTTAAATGTTTACGACAATATTCTTTATTTACTACTCTACCTTTACAACTAATAACTTTACACTCGTTTGATTTACACATATCTATAACCTCCTGCTTTAACTTACACTTCTATTATACCATAAAATCATTGATTTGTCAACTATTATTCTTTTCTCTATGTAGTTTGTCTTATAAATAAAAAGTTTCCATAAGAAAAAGACTACCTAAGTAGTCTTAACTTTCTAACGATAATACCCCATCAATGTAACCTAGAAATAACTCTACATCAAGGTCTTTGTAAGTTAATTCCGTTACTTGGAATATCTTTATAATCTTCATTGTAATATCTTCTAGTTTAACCCAACCATAAGGTGCTTGAGATTCTACATAAGGTTCTCTTACCTTACTAAACGGATTTTCCATTAGTAATATATGGTCTGATGATACTGATTTTGATGCAAAATCTTTTAAATAGTTTACTAGACTTTCTACAGAACCAAAATTCTCATCATCTAATAGAATCATAGATGTAGGTCTTACATTCCCAACATAGTAATTATCTAAACTAACAATCCGTTTGACAATTGTTTTTAACTCTATCTGAGACAGACTCAAGTCTACCCCTAAATAATCTATGAGAGCCTTGTACTTGATGAAAGTTTTCAGTTTTAACTCCTGTACATTCAATTTACCTAGCTTGTCTAACTGTTTTGCACGTAGTATTGTATTGAGAATACTTTCTTCGTCTACTAATACTTGATGCATACTATCTTTTACAAACCCATGTAATTGTGTAATATCAAGGTCTTTTAATCTTTTCTTGTCTTGATAGGAAACATCATTATATACTCGATAAACAGTAGCGGTTATTGTATTATCTAACTTGTCTGTGTACCGTATAGAACTATTATACTTCCTAACAATTTGTAATTTCTCTTCTTTTGCTACAGGTACTTCTACTTGGTTACTATTACTCGAAATTGTTGCCATTATTGAACATCCTCTAAGTTACTATCTAAATAGTAGAATATTAAATTCCAATCAGGTTTTGCTTTACTCACATCAGGCATTCTATGGAATACATGTTGTAATTTAACGGATACGTCTTCTACTTTCACATGAGTTGATGGTATATCACTTTCACCGTAAATATCAGACTCACCAGTTTCTCTATGATATGTTAAATAGATATGACCACTTGTGTTTAAATCAGATATTGTCATTTGAGAAGCTAATTCTAGTAGTTTCTCTTTACTTCCAAGGTTGTTTTCATCTATTAAAATCTCAGACAAAGGACGATTTCCTTTTGTAACGATATTCGGTTTTGTAATAAATAGTTTTACTTTATTACGTAAGTCACGGTCTGTTCCATCTAAATCTACGTCTATTAGTTTTACTAATACTTTATACATCATATACACGTTAGTATCTATATAGTCAAGGTTAAATTTTCCTGACCTATGTCTTTCAATAGCATGTTCTAAAGCGGATAAAATACTGCTCCAATCTGCTAATGTAGAAACCACTCTATTCTTCACGTTTTGATATACATATTCAGTTTTTGCTAACGCATCATCGTTAATATACCCCTCGTCTGCAAAGAATTTCATGACACGAGTTACCTCGTTTCGTACAATTGAATCTGCTTTCCTAGAATATATTTTCAAACCTTTACTGTAACGTAATTTCTTACGTTCTTCTAATTCTTGTTTCTCTTTTTCTTTAGCAAGGTCTTCTTCCTTTTTCTTCTGTTCTTCTTCATGTTTTTCTCTTTCAATACCTAATTGTACTTCTGCACGTTCCGTCTCAATATACCCCTCTGCGATTGTTGGACTGATTAATGCATTATCTACTAAGTAGTTTGCATAGTCAAATAGTGTTTTATTGATTTCGTAGAATGATAAATCTTCATGTTCCATTTGATAGGAATCTTTTGGTTTGGAGTATTCACCGTTCTTCATTACATATGTGTAATTCTCTACAAATTTAGGTTTAAATCCTTTTTGAAGTAAAGTAAGGATAAACATCTTTTGTTTCATTACTACTCCGTCAATTCTGATTTTCTTATCTAGTTGTTTTACTGCTTGACCTACTTTTAACTTTGATGGTAACGTTTTCTCATACCCCAAATAACTGTCTTCAATTGTAAAATTACTGTTTACTGTCATGTTTATCTCCCCTTTATCCTCTTATTTCTTCTTGTTTTGAAGCGTTTATGTATAAAATGTGGATATTATTTTGATGGTTGTTCTTTCTTTACACTTACTTGTTTACAAATAAAAAAGCTATTCTTTATTTTCAGTTAAGAAAAATTTAATTATCTTTTTGTGAGCATGTACACTCAATGGTTCGCTTATAGTTACTTAAATTTTTCGAAGTAGCTTACTATTTGTACCTAGTAGTTTAAAGATTTTAAATGGTGTTTGTAATGAGGAAAAATCATAGTTTACAAAATGTGAGAAAGTTTGTGTTTTACTTTCTTATGAAAATAAGAAGGAGCGAAAAACTACCCTACCCCTTCTTATTATACTATTTATTTTCAATTTATACTAGAACGTTTTATTAAAATATTTTTATTTAATAGTTTAACCTAAACTCTCTAGCGTATCTAATACAGATTGACCGTTTGCACTTCCTTGTACGATTTCAATGAACTGATTCGCTGTAAGAATTGGAATCCCTTCTCCTTGCTCATTCCAGTTCTCTGCTTTCTGAACCTTGTTTGTATATCTTGCAGGTGTTCCATCTGCCCCTGCCCAAATTAATACATCCATTGATTTTGTTGCTGATTTACCCCAGTCTATATAAATTTTATCACCAAAGTTCTCATCCATGTACGTGTAGAACTCTGCTTTCTTTCTGAACGGTGCGCCTACCTCGTCTGTGCATACTGCTTTAATTCTAATATCTGCTCTTGTGTCTGCAATGATATTAATGAAGCCTGTACTTAACACGGATTGCAAATCTTTCTTATACTCTAAAAATGTTTCATACAGTTTATAGCTCTTTAAAGAGTTTTCTCTTTGAATCCCTAACTTCTTCTGAATATATGCTACCCCACCTGATTCTAGTTGCTCATAAAACTCATCTAAAGTATTGATATCTTCAAACAGTTTATCAGCACTTGTCTGTACGTTAGGTAGGTTTGCAATTTGAATAAATTGTGTTAAAGTCATATCACGCTTATTTGCTAACTGACCGTATACATCGTCTATCTTACGCTTTAATGACTCATTGTAATTTTCATAGGAAACTGACTGCCAATCTGACGGTTCATAACAGAAAAAGATTAACGGACAATCAATACCAAAAATTCGAATCAGTTTCTTGATTGTAGGTTCTCCAATATCAACTACCCCTAATTGAGTAAACATCGCTACTGTTCGTAACGTAATCTTATCAATACATCTAGGATTACTACAAGTTAGATGTGTTAATACAGGGTTGATTTTTAAAGGTGAACCACATGAGAAACAGTTGTTTGGAACTAAAGCTAAAGTCAATTCATTGAACTGATACCCCTCTGTGTGTTTCATTTCAGATACTAACATTTACTACACCTCGTTTTCTTGTATATACTGCTCTATCTTTTTAAATGTAAAGTTATCCTTTACGATTACAACTGTTTGTAGGTTAGAAGGAACTGGCATGTTTTCCAGTAACCACTCATAGGTTTCTTTTGCTGTTCCTCTTTCCATTCCAAATTGTACACCGTGATAATTGATTCCAATCGTGTCTTTTATATAACCTCGTTCTTCTAACTCTTGGTTTAGAACAGAATCATTATGAGCAAGCCAATGTTCGCCATAGTCCTTATACTTCTCATGTACATCATCTTTTAGGTTTATATTCTTACCTACTACTTCACAAGCGAAAGGTGGAAAACCTAACTCTAAACCTAGTTTGATATGACATGTAAATCTTCCATCATCTGTACACTCTCTCACGAATCTTTCTTTTTGTTCCTCAGTTTGAAAATACAAGTTCATATTAATTTTACCTGTTCTTTTCTGCTTTAAAGGAATAAAAGGAAAGTTTGCTTCTAGAAGTTCCCTTACAGAACTCCATCTTGTACTTGTTAATGCGGGTTTTATCCCTGCTACGAATAGTAATACTTTATTTTCTGCATTCAGCTTTCTTAACTCGTTTAACAGGTCTTCCCTTGTTGTTAGCATGATTGCTCTAACTCTTTCGCATAATGTAAATCGAAGTCTTCATACTTTACAACTAAACGCTTACCGTTTGGTTTATCTAATTCGATTGTAATAACCGTTTCTAAATGAGTTGGTACTGGTCTTTTTGCGAGTAACCACTCAATATCTTCTTCAAAGTGGTCTAAACTTGTAAAGAACTTGATACCATGATAGTCTACTGGATATAATTCAATCATATCTATTGGGTCTTTACCTGTTGATTTTGCAATGTTCTCTTTTAACCCATTTAACTTAAACACTTCACAAGCGTTTGGAGGATACCCTAAAACTGAACCGAGTTCACTTGTTTTGTAGTCTAGAATCGGCTTTTCTACTCTAATGAATGTTCCGTTTAAAATGAATTGCTTTAAGTCTTCCCCGTTTTGGAAGATTAACACTTGACCGAATCGGTGTGGAAAGGATACCGAAGGGAAATGAGTTACTAAACTCTCTACAATTTGACCTTTGTTTCTAAGTAGTAATGCTGGTTTTACACCTTCTAAAAATAATTGAATCTCTTGTTGTGACTCATGATTTTCTAGTTCTGACACTAAATTTCCATTATGAATATCTGAACGTACTCGTTCTTTCGCTTGTGTTAAATCCATTTGTAAAAAACCTCCCTGTATTTTATACAATTACTGGTTTCTTATCCATTAATCGTTTATTCTTACTTCTTACTACCGTCTTACCCCTTACATAAAGATTGATATTCTTGTTTCGGTCTTTAATACAGTAGTGTAAATGCTTTCTTACCTCTTCCGATAATGAAAACTTATTGTATCTATCCAACGTCTCATATAAGAAATAAGGGTCATTATATACTTGTTTATACAGACTTGACCATATCTTGTCTGCTAACTCTACATCTATTTTTGGTTTTGGTATTTTCAGTTTTGCCTTATCACACTCTACAATACCAAAATTACGACAAATACCTGTCACTGTAATTCCATAACTTAGAAGCGGTTTTACAACTTCCCTTACCTCGTCTAAACTCTTAATTACTGTATTCGGTCTTCTTGTTCTTACATTCGAATCAAAATGAAGCGGTATTTCATTGGATTTCAATGTCCGACTTCTTCCAACCTTTTTGCTTAACTCTTCTAGTTCTTTCTTTTCTACTCTCTGTTTATGTGCTTGTAGAACAGAATCACTGAACTTCTCTTTACAATACTTCTCCAATAGTTTACTTTGTAACCCTAGTTTTGCTCCCATATCTTTGAAAGATAAACTCTTCTCTAAATGTAATCTTACAAGACTTAACCCATAGTCTCCTGAAATATAAAGAAGTCTTTCTATTGGAATATAATCTGATTTTTCATATTCTGATATTTGTAACTCTAACCTTACTCGTCTGAAATCGTTATTAAAGTTTGATAGGTATGTACCCATTACCTCTTCCGTTATCACTTTCATTCTCTAACGTTTCCTTTCTAGTTATAAAAACATAATCTAATTAACCCAAATACTAATGCATAAAAATGAATAGAGATAATTGAAGCATAATATACCCCTTTAAAGAAGTCTCCATCCTCTGCATAGTGTAGTTCTACTTTTTCTTGGTTTACCCCGTCTACTACTTCCATTCTATTGTGTACCCCTTTCTCGACTTTCTATATTTCTTAACTATACCTATATTATACCATAAGTTTCCGCATTTGTCAATTAGTTAAGAAATATTGTTCCATAAATTAAAGCATGTTTCTTTATATTTGTCTGATTATAGGATACAAGTTACTTTCTCTATTTACGCATAGAAAAAGACGGTCTACGTATTGTAAACCGTCTCGTTATCCTACCCCTGTATTAGAGATTTGAAATATAATTTGTCATGGCTCTAAAGAAGTCTATAATTACTTCAATGACGTAGAAGATACTTCCGCTTAACAGTAACATAGACAGTCCAATTAATAAAAACTCAACGATAAGGAAATCTCGTAAGTTTACTAACTTCGGTCCGTACTGCTGTTCTTTGTTTCTAAGGAAAGTACTATCTCCTGTAGCTGATGGTGTAAGTTTACCTAATGTTAACCATTCAAATAACTTGAATTCAAACATGGAAACTCTATCAAACATATAAGCTACTAAATAAATTAAACTAAAGACTAACAGTAAGATACCAATTAACATTAACCCAGTTCTAGCATATTTAACCATGTCTATCTTTTCTTCTTGTTTAACTTCTTTCTTCCACTTTTCTAAAGATTGATGTTGGATTGTATCTAACTCACTTAAATGCGCGATTTGTACAGGGTCTTCTTCCCAGTTACGAGGTTTTGGAAGACCTTTAATTTTACCTTCATCCCATTCCATTCTTGCAATATTAATCTTTTCTTGCTGTTCTTTTGTAGGTTGTTGTGGTTGTGCGCCACCTTCTCCAGTTGGTTGTTGTGCTCCACCACCTGTACCATTACCGTTTGCATTTGTTGACGGTGTGTCTGATTCAAAGAAACGAACCTGATTGACTGTAGAACCATATTTTGCAAATAAGTCGTCTTTAGATGAACCTGGGTCCATAAGAACAACTTTGTCTCCCTCGATTCTATCTACTGCTACGAAGTGAGTACCACCGTTTAGCCCTACACGAACGATTGGATAACCACCTGCGTCTAATACTGCTTTAATGGCTGCAATTTTCTGCTCCTTAGACTTACCGCCTACATCTTGTCTGAATGGCTCGTGCGCTCGAAACTTACCACCTGTATACGTGTTTACTCCATCTTTCTCGTTTTGTACTAAAGAATCGTTCCCTGCTAACATATAACCGCCTTTATGCATATGTTCAGCAAACTTCCAAGGGTCGTTATCGGCAGGTCCGGTTCCAGACTTACCAATTTGAATTGCCATTGCGGTTAAGTAACAACCCCAGTCTGCCATTGTTCCCATACCTTTACTCTTGTTTGCCATACCTACATGGTCTCCGAACTTGTATTGACCATATTTAGATACATAAAGCCTATCAGCCCAGTCTCCTTCGTATTGTTTCCAAGTCTTATAATCACCATTATTTGCTGATACAATTGTTTCGTTCGTCATATTGCTGAAAAAGAATAGAAACGCAATTGGAACAACTAACAGTACCTTTACTAGTAAGTTCATTTGATTTTTCATCCGTTTCAAGCTTTACACCTCGTATTTCTTGGAGTTTATCTACCCCTTAGTGAATTTATTACAAAAGAAACTGGCAGACCTTATTGGTTTACCAGTTATTTTCTTACTTATTTCTTTTAAACATAGTCTGACTTCTCTCATACTCTTCTGCTATTTCTACTTCTAGTTTTACTTCACCTCTGTACTCAATAGCTTGAATCTTATTACCTTCTTGTATCTTCTTAAATGTTTGTCTATCTCGTATTTCAGATTGAACTTTCTTTCCGTTTGCATCTACATATACATAGTATCTAATAGAAGCATCACGCTGTCTCTCCATCTTGTCTACTACCGTTACCTCAATGGGTGTTCCTCGTTTTACAAAGTTTATTTCTTTTTGTTGATGGATGTTTATTGTTAATATCAAGGATACTGCAACCATAACGATAACTAATAAAGCAAATGCAGGACTTAGTTTCTTACGTCTGATTAGGATAGGTAGAATCATAATACCTAGTATAGCTATACTCATGATAACATTACCAGTCTGATTATCTTGTAAACTAAGATACAGGTTAAAAGACATATAAAGAAAAGCTATAGAAACCATACTTAAAGCTACAACCTTATCAGTTCTAGTCATTTCTTTATCCATACTATCTATACTCAGGGTCTATACGGTAAGAATCACCATATTTTACTGCTTCTACCCTGTCTCCTACTTTTATTGACTTAATCTTTTCCTTGTTCATTTTTACTTCAATCTGTTCTCCACCAACTTCTAATTGTACCTTTTGGTCTTCTTTTTCAGAGACATATGTTACTTCTGCTAGAATCTTATTACCTTCTGCAAATGCTGTCTTATCTAATGTTTTGTACTTATAACCGCCAAATCCAACTACCCCTATAAGTACAATGAATGCGATTAGTAATCCTTTTCTCATGTTTGATACCTCCACTTAACTTCTTATGTTTCACTAGGTTTGTTTATTAACATACCCCTTATGATTCTTACTTTAAATCATAACTGTCATATAACTTTACTCTGTCTTTATACTGTAACACTTCTAGCCGTGTACCATTATCGACTTTAGAATACAACTCTTCTTTAATAAGTGTATTGTAAGTCTTCTCTCCTACCTTTAAAGTTACTTCATGAACCTTACCTACTTTTGTGTCTACTCTGTATTTCTTATCTATTACTTCTGCTGTTACAGGCTTACCTTCTTGTTTAGGTACAATTTCATTGAAGTTCTTTAAATTTAGGTTTACAAGAAAAACTATTGCTACAATAACTACCACTAGAGGTAATAATGTTTTTATCTTCACTGTCTCACCTCTTTAAAACAAACCACTTAGGTATTGTTGGGCGTTTGCAAAACCTCTTATAATCACGTCTACAAATGTGTAAATCCAACCGTTTAAGAGACACATTGCCAACCCTATAATAAAGAACTGTACCTTACATAAGTCTGCTATCGTTATACCTTTTGAGCCTTCTTGTGGTGCGTTTATGCGATAAGTGGAGTCTTCCTTGTCTTTTACTGCAAACAATCGGTTCTTTGTAATGACAGGTAACGCTTTCCACTCCGTTATCGTGACTCTATCAAAGATATAGGCGATAATAATCAGTAGTCCATAGAAGAATAAAATGATACCTGATAATGAAACTGCGGTTCTAAACCCTTTTGTTACCTTATCAGCAATTGGTGTATCAGATTCTTGTTTCCATTTCTCTAAACTTCTATGTTCTTCTAAAGCTAAGTCTGATTTCTTAGACTCAGGTAGCTTCTCTTCTTCCCAGTCTCTCTTCTTCGGCATACCTTTAATTGCATCCTCAGAGAAAGTAAATTTCGGTTGTATTACTACGTTTTCAGTAGGTTGACCACCGTTAGGGTTTGGTTGTTCTACCTTTTGCTCAGTAGTACCGTCTGCTTTTACATCTTTATCTGTTACAACAACTTCTTTACCACTGTAATCAATTTTACCCGCTTCTTCGTAAGTGAAGTTGTCTCTCTTCCCTGCTCGTACTTCTGATATCTTAGGGTGACGTTTCACACCGTCAGGAAATGCAATTTTATCATATTGAACAACATCGTAATTTGCAACAATAGATTCATAGGAAGTTAGATACTCAGCATTTGTACCATCACCAGGTGGTGCATAGTCTATGTACAATAACTTACCTATTCCATAGGGTGAAGTTGCTTTAATGATGTCTTCATAAGACTTTAATTTCGTTACATAGAAGTTTGTAACGAAGTCTTCCATACATTCAGCGGGACTTGCATACTTTCTATATGCCCCACTACCTTTAATACCATAGAAGTTATTGTTATTCTTTGCAACTGAACTTCTACCCCAGTTTGACTCGAAACCACCTTGTGCTAAAATCTGTGATGGGAAGATACCGTATTTTCTACCTACGTCTATAGCGGCTTGTTTGTTCTTGTTAATGTATTCCTCAACATGTGGTGCTCGTTTCGCTTCTGCTTTATGTGGTACGATAAAGAATAAACCGACTAGTAGAAAAGGAAGTAAGTACCTTATATGTTTAGATAGTTTACTTGAACTCAAAGCCACCCTCAAGACCATCTACCCCTTTATTTAGTTTATATACGACATACTTATCTGCATTGTACTGTTTGATATCCCATTTATCGGTGTTTTCAAGTTTTACCCCTAAATTACTACCTGCCGTATCTAGGTTTATTGTGAAATTCTCACCTGTTACAACTGGAATATACTTGTTGTTTAATTCTCCGTCTTTTACATCTAAGAAGAATGCTAGTATCTCACCATTTGAACCTAGTGAAACGCTAATACCAGTTTCTTTTACATAATACTGTTTTAGACTAATCTTACCTTGGAATAAGTAAGAATCTCCTTCACCTATTACTGGTTTCCTATTCAAAAATGCTTGAAAACGGTCAGATAATTGAGTTAAGGAGTCTCCTTGCTTACCCTCTTGCTCTTTCATAATGTTTGTTCCTTCATCAATCTTCTTCTGTACGTCTGCTTCATACCCAGTTGAGTTATCAATCTCAATGTCTTTACCTACATCTTTCTGTAAGATGACATCTGATTTGGTGTTTACCTTACTTTTCTCTGACTTCTCAACTGATTTTACTTCTACTTTTGTAGGTTTTGTAAAGTAAGAATAAACACCATATCCTACGCCACCTAACAATAAGACAGAAGCGACTGATACCCCTATTAATAAGTTCTTACTTTTCTGTTCAGGCTCATTTTGACCTTGCCACACTTCTCTATCACCTGTCTTTCTCTTATTTTTCCTAGTTTCATAGAAATACTATCATAATTTTATACTCCTACTTGCTCTTGTTCGATAAAATGGAAACCGTCTTTTACTCTCATTTTCATATTTCTTCCAAAGTTTGACTAGACTAATAGATACATAGTGTGGTAGATACTGTTCTTCACCTTACTTGTACATTGGGAATCCGAAAAATGTTCCTTCTTCCTTCTCTAGACTCTCTTTAATTCTATTAAATCGACTTCCGTTTAAAAGGTAGTACCATTCTGACTTACAATTCTCTTGACCAATATTCTCTTCTACCTCTACGTCTAGATGATAATTCATACTATATAGCTGATTTTGTACATGTTTTGGAAACATGTCTAAGAACAGTTTAATACATTCATTTGCTCGTTCATTTGGTACAAGTAAGTTCAATAGACCGAAATGCTTTGAATAAGACAGGTTTACTACTTCTACCCCTTGCGACTCTGCTTTCATGATTGCTTTTTGCAAGAATCTTCTTGTATATTCACGCTTTTCTTGACTTGTATAATCTAGTCTGAAACTAACTAAACTCAACCCTTTATCAAATTTAATGAATTTCTTTGTTTCAAATGTAATTGGTAACTTCTTCTTACCAGTTAGGTTCTGATTATCTACACCTACCATGTTTAGTACGTTATCTAATGACTCAATTTCCTTTAAATAGCTTTTAGCTTCTATCCACTCTAGGAAATCTTTTTGAGTTAGTGTAATTTTTAAACTAGACTTACCTGATAATTCTACGTCTACTTTACCTTTATGCTGTTCAAAGATACAGTCTATAATCTGACGGAAGTTCATACCCCTAACTTGATTTTCATCTACACCGAAGTTCTGTCTCAGTGTACCATCTTTAATAGACTGTCTTACCATGTTTCGGAAATCCTTACAGATAGACACGATGTTAAAACCTCTACCTTTATATACCTTGTCTATTTTAGCTAACATACTGTTATACGTATTTTCATTGATGTTTACATTCTTTTTATATGGATACGTATTATCATTATATGGTTGTACAATTTTTCTACCTTTTAAACTCATACATGTTGTTGAAATCATATGACGTTTCTCTATTTCTAATTCTTCACTTCCATTTTTAGGTCGCATGTTTACAATAAATACCTTCTGTTCTGCGTTTACTAGTTCGTCTATTCTCATTGCCATTGTTACTTCCTCCTGTCTATCTGTAAAACTACTTTCTTACTATTACTCTTTATATAACTATTATACCATAAGTTTCCTAAAATGTCAACATAGTTACATAAGAAAAGGACGCTAGTTTATAACTAACATCCTGATACCTTACTTTATTGCTGAAAATCTGTGGAATAGTTCTTCTTGTTTCTCAAACAATGAACTCTCTTTTATACAATTAAATGGTGTACCTGTAAATACTTGATACCATTTATTTTCTCTGTTCTCAGTCCCTATATCCTTTGTTACTGATACATAAGTATAATAAGGTTCATCGTATTTTTCGATAAATTCTTCTTGTAACTTATATATTCTGAAGAAACTAGCTAACATTCCTTCTATCTTATCAGTTTTACATAGTATAGTGAAATAAGTAAATGTTATTGTATGACTATAATCAACAACTTCTACATCTTCCCTTTCATACTTGTTTGCTTCCGTAATCATTAATTTGATGATATCATTTGATAAATTCTTTCTTACCATATTATGTTTAGGGAGTTCAAAATGAATCTTAGAATAACCCTCTTTTATTTTTATATACCTTGATGTTTCTAAACAAAATGGTATAAAGTCTCTAGAACCTATCTTCTCTACAAAAGTATCAAATCGTTTTACATGTATATGTGCTTGTTTTACAGATTGAAATCTTTCAAAATCTCCTTTTGTTACTGTTACTTCCCGTCTTCTATGGTCTGTATAAGTAACCGAACCTTTACCTTCTTCAAACAACCTGTCTATTACTTCTTGTTTAGATAAGCCTTCGTAATCAGTTAGTGTTTTATTATTAAAAAACAGTCTATGTTTATTCTTTAAAGGGTTAAATAACGAATGTAAAAGTACAGAAAACCTAGAACAATTTCTATTTTGTTCAAAATCATATTCACTTGCTAGTTTCTTATCTGCATTATACTTGTCTTCATCTATTTCAAATTGCTTTCTAAAAGGATAGGTATTAAAATCAACTTTCAGTTTTTCTTTATTTACTTCCCTTAACGTTTCCATAATCAGTTGAGACCTATTCATAGCATCTACTAAATTTTTAATCCCTTCTTGCGGAAGAATAACAAAGCTACTTATCTTTGTCTCTTTTTGATTTGTATTCATTTCTATTCAGACCCTTCTGTCTTTAGTTTGCCTACCCTCTGTAGGACTTTATCTATGATAAACGTATTTTACAAGTATACGTTATATCCGAATAATGTTTCATCTGTAGGTTCTAACATATCATATACAGGTTTGAAGTATTCACCTTCTAACACTTTGTAGAACTCTACTGTTTCCTTATCTTCATTACCAATATCAACAGTTGCATCAATCTCGACTGCATAAGTTTTTGCTTTTAAGTAACTACTACGTTTATAACTTCTAGCAAAAGAGTCTAATACCTCCGTTAGCTGTTCGTTATCACACAATACCCCGAATTTTGCATAAGATTTCATGTAATATAAGTTAACAACTTCGATACCTTCTGTTTTCTCTAATTCAGTTATAAGTTGATTGATAATTATATTCGTCTTTGTTTCCATATCTGAAAATAATGTACTAAAACTGAACTCTACAAACGTTTTATTATCTTCAAACTGGATATAAGGTATTGTCTTCCACATTACAGGAATTCTTTCTTCCTCCCTCATGTCTTCTATCCAATAACCTAATTCGTTTAATACTCTAAATAGATGTTTACCTTTTGAACTTAACTTCATATGGTGAGAATGTAATTCATATTCTTCTTCTGTTATTGTTAACTCTTCACCTGACAAAGAAGTAAACGTAATTGTTTTGTACTCTTCTATTACTTTATTACGTAAAAATTTGATGTCTTTAAATTTATACTTGTCTAAATCTTCTATCTCACTAAAAGGATAATACTGTCCTAAAGTCCCTCTTTTCAGACGGTTCATAACAAATGTATTGAACTGACTAACCCTACGTTTTATATCTTTATCTAATTCTTCCATAGAATTAGAATCTTTATCTGCTTGTTCTAAATCTAATTTTACTGACTTTCTGTAATAATATGTTTTTGACTTTGGTTCTGGTTTTAAACTATTTCTAAGAGAAGTTATCAACTCAAATACTTTAGTTCTCTTTTCAGTTAAAAGGTTTTTATCCTTATGTAGCTTACCTGTTGAATTAAATACAATTACATCTTCCTCTACTGGTCTTACTTCATCTACTTTGTTCATTTAACAGTCTCTCCTGTTCCTTACCTACTCTCTTGTAGGATTTATTTTGCTTACTCTTATATTATACCATATGTTTCTTTATTTGTCAAGTTCAACCAAAAATAAAAGGATAAGTCTAAATGACTTATCCCGTTATGGTTAACAGTTTATTGACTTGTTCCTACAATATAACGACCAAGATATATTGTAACTATTTAAAACCTACGTGCCAATAGGATATTAGGAGTCAATAAACTGGAATACCTAGTTTAATCTAACCTATAATTAGCTTAACCATATCTGTTTCGTATCTTGACTCGTCTTCTGCTCTTAACTCTTCTAAGAAACTTATAACGGGTTCAAATTCATACCCCTGAACAATACAATAGATATCACGTTCATAACCCTCATGAGATAGACTTTTCTCAATTTCAATATTACAATAAAAGTCTTCTCTTATACCTAGGCTTGTTTCTCCATATAAGTTAGTATATAAAAGAGCAATTAAGTCTAACATATCTTGTGCGTCTTTATTGTCACATAAAATGTTAAAATGAATTCTACCTCGTTCTTTTGCAAAGTTAACAAAATCTACTACACCTTCATGTAGTTTATTCAACTCTGTAATGAATTTATTGATTAACTCACTTGAATCGTAATCATCGTTTACTGTAACGCTTACCAAAGTTTTTCCTTTCTTGACCTTAATAAAATCTTTTGTAGCATAGTTAATTGGTAGGTTATTGTTTGTATTTAATCTTGAACGTATTAATTTGAATAAACTAAGTTTATTATCTTCTGATAAATATTTTAAATATCTTTCAACGTCTCCTACTTCAAAAGTATGCTTCGTATTTAAACCTGCTACGTTTAATGCATAATCTGAACCATTATATTTTAAAAACAGTTTTAAGGCTTCTTTTAAATGAACTTCTATATCAGTTCCTTCTTCGATACCCCACTGCTCTAGATACTCACTCTCTTCTGTATCTAATCTTCTACTGGAAATGGACTCTCTTAGTGATAAGTCTAATACATCTAATACCTTTGTATTATAATCTGTTCTAAAGAACTTACAGTATTCCTCAGAACTCTTAATACTTACATTGTCTATAGATACATCTTTTCTGTACATAATAACATTTGATGTGTCTACATTATCAAGAATATCAAATCCTAATGCAATATTCAGTTTTGTTACTAGAGTATTACGAAAACATGTAGAATCGTTTGGTGTTATACGAACTAAAAGACTATTGCCTGTTAATTCAGTATAAGCTACATCATCATGGTTTGTTACGTTTAAGTTTGACACTTAAAACACCTCTTCAGTTTTATTTGTAAAGGTATGGTTTAGAAAGATAACTACCTCTATAAATCTCATAACTTTACTATTATAGTATACCATAAGTTACCTAAAATGTCAAATGTAGGTATAAAGAAAGAGGTAAGTCTAATGACCTACCCCTTATATTATACCAACTAAAGACTTTCTTTCAGCTAGTTTGTCTGCTAATAATTGAGTTAACTTAGGTGTTTTTAAATAAAATCCACCTAACATACTGTTTCCTACTTGTGTAACGTAACCTAGTTTAAGCATAGCCTTCATAATGTCTTCATCGGTTATACTTCTTTTTCTACCATCATATGTGACAGTTAATAATAGAAATGATAGTTCATACCCCTTCAAAGACTCATACCTGTTACCAATACTCTTACATATTTCTACGTAGTGTTCATACTTAGATTCTAGGTCTTTCATGTGAAACATATTGGAAACTGAAATATATCCAGTTGTTGGTGATTCTCTTAGTTCTACATAAACGGTTTTGTCCATTTTAACCACCTTACCTGTTTACTTTCTCTAGTTTTAAACTACCAACAAGTAAGTCTGCTAGAAATTGATTATCTAACACACCGAAACTATTCATTAAACCCTCGTCAGTAAAGTAGTAAGGGTTTCTGATATTCTTTTGGAATATGTTAGGACGCTCTTTTATGATATTAAACTTTTCAAATAAGTCTACCCCAAGTATGATACAAACTTTATCCATGTGATTCATTGTTTACCCTCCTACTTTTATTTATATAATGGATGTGCTAAGAAGTTTGATTCCTGTTTCTTAAACATATCTTTTAATTCTTCGTACTTATTTCCAGTAAAGAAGTAATACCAATCTTTACTATAGTTTTCTTGATGTAAATTTCGTTCTATTTCTACTTCTAAGTTGTAATTGAAACTTTCTTCTGTTCTATATAACTCACATTGACTAATTACTTCTCTTAAACCGTTTAACATGAAATTCTCTTTCTCACTTAAAAGGTTTACATAAGTAGCATTTTCCGTTTGGTCAATGTTCACAATTTCAATACCCGTATCTTTTATAAAGTTTTGGAGACAAGAAATGAATTTACTTGTAATTCTACCTGTTCTATAATTAGATGACTCAAGTCTAAGTGAAACCAATACTTGTTCTTTATTAAATTTAATATAATGCTTTGTGGCTCTGTTAATTGGTAAGTAATCTTCGGAGTTTACATGTTCTCTAACATTGTAAAATTCCATCGCTTGATTATATGCTTTTCGTCTCTTAAAGAATAAATCATATTCTTCTTTTGTAACTGTATGTTTCTTGTAATTTTTATCTGTATAGACTACTTCATTGTTTCCTTGCTTGAAGAACAACTCTTCCTTCTCCTTAAACGTTAAGGAATCGAAAACTTCCTCGTTAAAGGCTTTCTTTATCAGTTTACGTAAAGAAGTATATTTGTTTATATCTTCTTCTAAATAACTATAGGTATAAGACATCACGTCTAAATCTAAAATATCTTGTTTTAACTCTACTTTCTTACGATAAGGAAAGATATGTAGATTCGATACCCCGTTCGAGTGAGTTTCTAATACTTTTTCTGAAAGGTTTTTGCGTTTTTCTAATTCACCTTCCAATACTTGAATGAAAAACCCAGTTTGTTCTCTTTCTTTGCTTACTTTCTCCATTATCAGTACCTCCTGATTGCTTACTACCTTGTAAGCTGAATTTTATTACTCTTCTATTATACCAAAAGTTACCTGTTTTGTCAAGTTAGTTCTACTAAAAGTTAGTAAATAAAAAGACTACATGCTTTTAAACATATAGTCCTTGTATGAAAAGATAAGTTACCTTTAAAATTATATCGTTTAACAGTAAGATTCACCGTTACTTAACCAATACATCGGAAATTCCATGAAATTATCAGATAGAATTTCAAGTTCCCCTATTTGAAACTTACAGTCTCCTTCTAGAATAAAGTAAGAATGCTCATTTTCTAGTGACAGGTTCATATTGTGTACTTGTACCATAACATAATAGTCTTTTAATTTGTTATCACCTGTTTCATCAAATACATGCTTGAAGATTGCAATTACCTCTTTCTGACGAATCGCAGAACAAACAATATCTAAGTAAACATAGTTTTTATTAAATGATAAATCTGTAATTTCAATACTGTCTGATGATTCAAATTCAGTTAAGAAACGTTGAATTAATCGGTCTGTACGTAAATTCTTTTTGAATGTATAACTGTATAAGTATTTAGCTGTTAAACCATTCTTGTTCTTATCTAAAAATGGTAGTGTATTACGGTTAATTGGAATCTTTACATAATAAGGGTCTTCTTTACCTTGTAAATCATTAATAATTCGATATCCCTCTTGTACTCTTTCATACATACGTTTATACTGGTTGAATTTGTACACTTTACTACCTTCTAATTTAATATAGAACTTATCTAAGTTAACTTCTAGTTTACTTGCGTCTCCATCTTTTTCCATAATTAATTCAATCACATAGTCAAGATATGCGTCTGAAAGATTCTTTTTACCTTCTAGTTTAATTCCTAAATTTAAAGTTACATTACCATATGTTAAAACATTTTTCAGTTTCTCACGAAATTCTAAGTAGTTATTATATTCTTTTAGTTCCTCAGGGCTAAAGAATACTTCGGGTTTATATTTTCTATAGTTATCAAATTGTACTTCTACGTCTTTACGAATTGGAAAGAAACCTCTTCTTTCTACTACTCTATATGGAGATAAATGGTCTGCTACATTTGTAAGTCTTGCCATTAATTCTTTATTATCTTGTACATCTATTAAAATAGCATTTGACATATCGTTTCTTCCTCCTTACATGAATGTTGCATATCCAAATAGATTTGCATTTGTTTGTGTTAAATGTTCTTTATATTGGTCTACCATGTTATGGTATTCTCCTTTTGTAACATGCGTATATCCTTTACCAGTTACAAAGTAATAACTACTTTCTGACGTAATTTCTTTGTCTACCCCTCTTTGAACTAAGACAGACATAATTGTAGTTTCTTGTAGAGGGCTTACATTAATTGTTTCTCGAATCAAACTTAGTACCAAACGTATTACGTCTGACTCTGCTTTTTCATTGCAAAGTAAGTTAAAGTAAACAAAATCATTCTCATGTACTTTTTCAAATGCTTTTTGTAAGTCTACAATTTCTAGTTCGTAGTCTGTATTTGTAAATGTTAAAAGTCTATTTAAGAATAACTCTACCCCACCGTTTGTAACTAACTTAAAACTAATTAACGTTTTATCTCCTTCAAATGTAACGTAATTCTTTGTTACATGATTGATTGGTAAAGCTAATCGTTTCGGTGCATTTGAGAAATCTAATTCTTTACTACCTTCTTTATATTCTGGTTTATACCCACTTAACTCAGTAATAAGATTTATACTTGTACTTCCTTTTCGGTATGTTTCTGTATACATTAAATACTTCTGTAACTGTTCAGAAGTAACAATTACTTGCTCTGTTGTTTCTCCACCTTCTAATGGAATTTGTGTGCTTAATGTTATGTTTTCCAGTAAAATGAAGTTTAATATCTCTTCAAAATCTGTAGTACAACCTTCGTAACCAAGTCTTCTTAAATCTAAATCAAATGTGATATGTAATATTCTACTAATCGTAGAATGATATAGTTTCGTATAAACTCTTGCTATTGATTTATATTCTTCTGTTTCTTGATAATTATTAACTGTTTCTAGTATTTGATTGTAGTACTCCCAATTTACTACTACATCTTTTCTTTGTAAATGAACTGTATCTTCTAACAAATCAGCGTTTTGTTTAATATCAGGAAAGTTTTTCTCTAATTCCTTCACGTCTGTATCTTTCGTAACTAAAATTACATAACTCTGTTCTCTACTTGCCATTTTCAACACTCCTTATGTATTTTCTCTCATTTACCATACTACTATTATAACATAAGTTTCTTGATTTGTCAAGTACAGGATAAAGAAAAGAGGTAAGTCTAACGACCTACCCCTGTGACCTACTTGCGTATTTAAAATATAGTTTCTGCATGTCATTATAGAAGTCTTCTCTTGATACGTTTGGATTGTGAATTACTCCATATAATATACTTAATAGTTTCTCATTACTTTGTAACTCTTCTACTACCGATAATGGAATCTTTCCGAAACCCACGTATAACTCTTTCTCATTTAAGTTTAATATAGTTATTAACCGTTGAAGGACATTATCAGAAGGTACTTTCCCTTTATCACCCTTCTCTAACTCAGAAAGGTAGTTTATACTGATACCTACCTGTTTTGATACGGAGTCTAATGATAGACCTTGTTGCTTTCTCTGTACTCTTAATGTTCTTCCTACTTCTTTATATAGTCTTGCTGTCATAAAATCCTCTTTTCTTTCTCTTCCTCATCTTCCCCATCTTCCCTTTTCTTACCTTTTGGTTTGATACTCGGTATAAACGCTAAACCTACTGCCATACCCCACGTAGCACCAATCAGTTCAGACTCGAATAACATATCTCCTACAAACACACCCATAACGCCACCTGCTAGGACTGGATACCAATAGTCTATGCTTTTCTTCCACATAAACTTCCCTCCTTACCCTGTTACACAAGCTACCCGTCTTGTGTAGTTACTTCTTTGTTCTTCATATCAAAACCGTAGTATACTAAGATACCTAACGCTACACTGATTACAATAGATAACTCTAAGTTATCGAATAAGGCTTCTAATAGTAAGTTTGATACAACTACAACCAAAAAGAAACAAACTGCTGAAACTACTTCTATTTTCTTCATTTATCGTTCCTCCTATTCTTTAAATTACACCTTCTAGTCTAGCTAGTACCCAAAATCCTGCTACCCCTCCTAGTAAGGACAAGATAAAAGATATAATGTTTAGGCTACCTATTAACCAATAACTGAATATATGACCTAGTGCAAATACCCCTGTAATCAAACACGCTAACTTACCTCTTTCGTTCATGTGTGACCTCTTTCTTCTGTCTTAGCTGTTTACTTTGTTTTCTTTTGCGTCTTTTCTACATATATTACAAGTAATAAACCTAGTATAGCTAGTAAACACCCATGAGTTAGGCTTCTACCTCCTACTCTACTATAGTCTATAATAGTTGCAAGACTTAACATAGAAAGAATAGAGATTATAATCATTCGTTTTGAAAACATGTAATTTTCCTCCTTTATCGTTTAAAAGAAGACCACCTTACGTTTTCATATAAGGTGGCTTTCTAACTTACTTGTTATAGTTTGAATCAATGTATTTCTTTGCTTCTTCTACTGTACCGAAGTTTAAATGTGGTTGGAATGGTGTATACTCACTTGTGAATGCGTAAAAACTACCTATCACATATCTACCAATCTGCGGGTTTAATAAAATTGTATACATTGGTACTTTCTCACCATAATGTTCTATTGTAATATGGTGACTGTGGTATTGTTCAAAGTTTGGTTGCTTAACCCATTTTGTTCTTGCCATGTTTATCTACCCCTTCTTGTGATTAAAGCCCTAGTAGTTGCTTTTTCTTTGCTTGGAATTCTTCTTCTGTAAGAATACCTTTTTCTTTTAAATCGTTTAACTTTACAATTTCGTCTGATATGCTAACGGATTCTACTGTACTTGCAACTTGTGGTTTACTTTTGTTAGCAAGGAAGTTTTCTACATACTTCTTAATTTCTTCTGCTTTAGGTTGCTCTTTCTTCGTAAACATAACTGTATTTTCATCTTGAGTTGCTGCAAATACACCCTTCTTGCTCTCTTGACTACCTACAAAGATAAACTGAATATAACCGTTTGTAAGTCCTGCTTTCTTCATTTGAACACCTGTTACGTTATTCAAATCTATTGTCTTCTCACCGCCTAGACCGTGATTCATAAGGTTCATAAACCCTTTACGAGATATACGGATGAAATTACCGTCTATTACTATTTTCGATTTCCCTGCACCTTTAAATTCAAACTCTTTATTCATTATCGTTGTTCCTCCATTGTCCCCTAATTTCAGCAAGAAAAGAGATAGTTTCCTACCCCTTTACTATGCTGTAGTTTCTTCTTTCTTTTTATCTTCTCGGTCTTGTTCATATAAAGCAAAACCTTGTTGATTTTCTTTATTTCCTTCACCTGGCATACGATGTCTTGTACCTGACTTAGCTAACTCTTTTCTTTGTTCGTCAGTTAGACCTTTATTCTTACCTGCCATGATAGCAATTCGAGCATAATGAAGGATATTTTTGATTCTCCATTGGTCTTCTGGTTCATACTCTTTAAATTCTTCTTCTGTAAGAGGAAGCCTACCGTTTCGCTCTATTACATGAAGTGTGATGTGACAAGAGTCGCAAAGTGTTAAACCGTTAGCTACAGTATCCGGTCCACCTGCATGAACAGGAACGATGTGATGGAAAATTATCGTAGATAAGAAGGCTTTCCCACCAGTTCCGCAACATCTACAACGGTAGTCATCCCTAGCTAAAGTCTGTTGTTTGATTATTGGGTCAACTGGTTTACGGTTCTTCACATCTTGATGTGTAACTTCCCCAAACATGTCTCCCATACTACCGAAGTCATCAGGGTTTATCTCTTTATCTAGTGCTTCTCCCATTTCAAGGATAGCTAATACTTCATCGTTAGACAACTGTACCTCAGGTTTTTCTTCCCCTTCTACTACATCTTTTGCCATATCACTTGTATCAGCGAAACCAGTTTGGTCTTCAATCTCTAGTGTATTTTCTTCCTTACGTAGCTTTTGTAAGTTTTTATAACATTGTTCTAGAGTCTTTTCATTAGAAAATAACTCTTCTTTGACTTCTGTATACTCACTTAGTACTACATCTTTCAATTTCATAGCGTCTCCGCCCTCTAATTGGAAGAGTGACTCAAATGTGTTTGGTTTAATTTGAGTTTGACGTTCTAAGATAGTATATAAATCCCAAATCTCAGACCATGTTCTCTTTTGTTGACGGTTTAATGTAAGACCTAAGATAAGTGCGGCTTGTCTACCTTTCTGTTTATCTTTAAAGTCCCAAACAATTGCAGGTATTGTTTCTAAGTTATTCTTAACAGAACTATAGATACGTCTTAACCCATCAATAGTTTGATAAGCTGGCATGTCCGAATCTTCATCTTCATCTGCGGTTTCTAGTTTCATTAAATGAATTGGCGTTACTACCCCTAATTCACCGATTGACTTCGTTAAACCGACAATTGTTGATGCTCTACCTTTCTTCATTGGCTCACTAATCGCTATTTTCGTAAGTTTAATATTATTTACGTAAGTTAGCGTGTAATTTTCCTTTTCTATACCCATATCAGATAACGTTTCAGAAGTACTACTTAGTAAACTCAATGTTTCACGAGACTCAGAATCTTCAATCTCGTCTGTATCCATATTCTTTTCTAATACAACTCTAGGACGGTCTTCTAGGTTTTCACCAGAGTTAGCATCTAATACAATACCACTTCCTAAATCAACAGAAGGGTTTTGTAGGAATACCTCACTCGGTTCTTCTACTGGTTGAAATATACCCTCACCAATAACAGGTTCATCCTCAATTTCTTGACCTTCCTCTTCTGATTCTTCTTCGATAGTTTCGTCTTCTGAATCATCAAGTTCGTCTTCATCTAAATCATCTTCGTCTTCTTCTAATTCCTCATCATCTTCTTCGTCAAGGTCTTTGTCCTCTTCCTCGAAATCCTCTTCATCTTCCTCTAGGTCTTCATCATCCTCTTCCTCGAACTCTTCGTCCTCGTCTTCAATAAATTCCTCTTCATCGTCATCTTCTAGTTCTTCGTCTTCTTCCTCTTCGATGAACTCTTCATCGTCTTCTTCATCAATTAATTCGTCTTCATCTTCAAAATCTTCTTCATCACCATGTACCTCTTGGTCTTTTAACTCTTCAACTGACATATACTACCCCTCCTTACTTAGTAATTATTCGTTTGTCGCTTGTGATTTACTTCGTTCTTATGCTTGTAGTAAATGATTACATCTTCTGTTTTGTATCCCATTTCTTCACCTAGTTTTAGGTAAGAAGATAACATGTTTACATACGCTTTGTGACTATGCTGATTTGGTTCTGTGTCACGGTAAACATATACCTTGTTTACTAATGTATTGAATATCATAAACTTTTGATGGAATGAACCTACTAAGGATTCTTCCCCTAAAAACTCTGTTCCATATACTACATGAATGTCTTGTTTTGTATCAAAGCCAAGTTCCAAACCAATTGATAGAATGAAATGTAATCCGTCTACATATTCTTTCAATGATTCTTCGTATTTGTTCTTCTTGTTACTCCAATACTTAAACGTCTCAGGTAACTCATTAATCCATTCATATAACTCAACACTTAACGCTAAGAACTTCTTACCTAATCGGTCTTCACCTTCTTGAATCGGATGTTCTAATACGATACGAGTGTCTAACACTTTTTGTAATGCGAATAACTCTTCTAAGTTAACTACTTGACTCATTTCTTTTACCTCTTTCCTGTCTATTAATATATTAAATATAGTTTCATAAATTCATTATAGTAGATTTTACTTTTACGCTACTTTATACCTCTTATAATTTCGTCCAGTATTTACCTGTATTTTCTTCACTCATATTGGTAAATCTATAAATGAAGAAACCGACTACCTCTAATTGATAGTCGGTTTCTTATAAACTCAGTACTTACATTTGCAATACTCGTTTAAACTAAGGGGTAAACATTCTATACACTCTAACGCTCAGTTCTATACATCAATTTTTGGTTTTAGGCATTGATGTACCTAACCCCATACCGAGTTTACCCCATTCTCGCTGAAGGATGATTCTTTACTGACATATGAAGAATTGTCCGAGTTCCTTCACATAGAGCCTATAGTCCCTTTATCTTAAAAGAAAAGATATTGGTCTATAGGCTCTTTTTCTTACCAATCTGCACTATAATATAATGTTTCTTTTTCAAAATCATGATACTCTAGTATGAAGTCTAACCATTCTATAGCTTTTTCAATGTACTCGAAATAACTTTTATCGTTTTGAGAGAATCTACCCCTCCAGACTTTATTGAATGGTAATTCCGTATAGCCCAACTCATGGTCGTTCCATACTCTTTCACATGTGTCTCGTAGTTCTTGTACCATTTCTTTGTTAATTTTAAAGTAATCATAAGAAGGTTCGCTGTTCATTACCTTACGAATAAACCATTGATATATGATTCCGTTACCGAAAAAGTCATATTTCTCTGTAGCTTTTGTTTTGTAATGTAATCTGTCTTCCTTCTCTAATTCCTTGTTGTTTAATGTATAAAAACCTGAATGTAAACCCATTTTGATAACCTCTTTCGTTTTGTAGTACCCCAGTTCCAAGACCGCCAAGTCTAATAGGTACTCAATTAAAAGCTAAAGGTGTAGCCAAGTAAGGTAACATATCTCTTAAAGTCTCAGGCATAAAATAAAGTAGACCAAAACCTATTATAATTACTAGTGTAATACCTAGTTCATTTACTTTATTTGTTTTCTTATAATATAAAAGAGTTTTAATACACATATAAAAGTAAACAAACAATCCTACCCCATACAGTATCTCATACATAAGTTTAGCCCCAAATCGTGTTTTCTAAGTTATCATCCTTCTTACTACCGCCATTACGATAAAAGTCTACAGATTTATCAATCACTTCTGTATGAACAGTAATGTACTTTTCAATGAATGACTTTGTTGAAGGGAAATGTTCAGCCACATAATTAAATGTGTTCTTAATGCGGTTAGCATCGTTTATAAATTCATTTAATTCGGGTTCTGTAACTACATGTTCGTTTTGTGCAATACCCCTAATTTCTTTAACGGCACTACGAATTGATTCTGCTTTTAGTTTCTCACCCTCTAACTTTAGCATAAGTTCTACTACTTTTGCGTAATCTTCCAAGGAAACTAATCCATCAAATACATCACGTCTTGAATTATACATTTGTATTACCTCCTATACTGTTTATATTATATTAAACTAGGTTTTATCCTAGATTTTACCTCTGTTTGGTTAAAAACTGATGAAAAATCTTACTCGTTTTCTTCTTTCCTACAGACAGTAATTCATAGGTAAAGTTACTTAAATTTTTAAAATATGTTCTCTTTTCAATTACTTCATCTAACCTATTATACTTATCTGTTCTTTACGTATAAATAGAGTTCAGAAGCTTATTTCGTTTATTAAAATTTTTCTTTGTTAAGGTATTTATACCTACCTGTTAGCAAATTTATTATTTTTCTTTCAAAATTATGAAAAGTTTTAAATTGCTATTTTTCATGGTAAAATTACACCTTAAATCAGTTCTTACATTTTATATAAACCAAAAACGAGAATATAAGTCGATAGACCTAGTATTAGTAGTTCGACAAAACTAAATCTTCTCTCCTTATATGCCCGTCTTAGAATAGATAAACAAACAAGTGTGAAAATACCTAATGTAATACATCCATATGAGTTCATGATGAAATACCCCTAATTTCTTATTCTTTCTCTACGTTATATACACTGTCTATAAGAATAAAGCTACTGTCTACGTATTGAAAGATTTCTACCTTGATTGTCTCAGCTTTCTCAGATATAAGTTTCTTTGCATAAGACTCAGCTTGTATTGTGAAGTCAAAACTCTTCACTAAACCCCTCTGCTTACTTCCTTCTAGATGTATAACAAACGTAAATAACATACCTGTTTCACTTCCTTTATGGAGTTACTATTCGCATAAAATCATGAATCACTGGTAAACTTAAAAAGTTGCTCCCGCTGTTTTGAATAATAAAATAGTTGTAAATAAAGAAACCTGCTGTTGCTAATGCAAAAGTACTAATTAAATGATTGCTGATTGTATACAGATTTCTTAGTTTCAAGTAAATGAAAAATACAGTCATTACCCCTGTTAAACTACCTAACACGTAGAATAATGTTTCGGCATGGATTGTGTTTATGTAGTTCATGTTTACCCTCCTGTTTTAATTAAAATAAAGTAAATGGAATCCAATTACTCCTATTGTCAAAAGTAAAGACTCAACAATATGACGAGTCTTTACTTTATCTTTATTGTGTCTTTTCATTACAACTAAGTTTAACGTAATAGATGTTAGTATTAAAGAAAGTAGTAAATATACATTTTGCATAGTCATATACAACAACCTTTATCTTTTACTTAGTTTTAAAGCTTTCAATTAGTTCAATATGCTCATTAGACCATCTATAAATGTAGTCTAATACCTCTACCCCATTATTTCCAAACTCTTCAACAAGTTTTAGAATATCAGTAGGAAGATGGAATGCAACTTCTCGAACCTGTTCATCTGTAATATATTCGTTTAAAGCTTGTAAAACAGCTTCACGAATAGAGTTTAAATATTCACTATCAAATGTTTTCTTGCTTTTAATTAACTCTTTATTTTCACATACCCAGTTAGATAAAAGACCGTTTACATCAGAACCTTGTACATCTAACTCGAAACCTCTTGTCACAATCTCTTGTGGAAGTTCATCTACTACATCTTTTAAGTCATGTATACTTAAGTCTAGTCCAAGAAATGTACGTATAAATTGTCCTAATCTAATTCTAGAATGTATATCAAACGTTTCGTCATTCTTTCCATCGTCAAAGATAAGTAAACTTACTAAGTCAGGGGAATGGTAATAGTCATGATAAGGATGTCTTGTTGTTTCTGTAATTGGTAAGTCTTCTGTCAATTTATCATTAACCATTGTATTCTTTTTAAATATATGACAGTGATTATACTCTTTAATTTGAAACAATACCTTATCTAACTCACCTGTCTTTGAATGGAAACCTAGTTCTAATACCTTATAAATCTTACCTTGAATATTAATTTTAGGCTGTTTCATAGTCTTCCTCCTTTACCAACCATTGGTTTTTACGAACATAATCATAGTTTAATTTAGAATAAATAGGTGACATATCATTATCGTATAAATCTCTCCAAACAAGTTCAGATTTTAATTGATACTCTTGAATCTTCACATAACTGTCTAAAGCTGGTGTATATAACTTGTGACCTTTTATAACAAGTTCGACTGCTTCATTATGTGTTACTGTTTTAAAACCTTTCACTCTTGATACTGGTAACTTGTTGTTTGTAATTAATACATCACCGCCTAAAGGTACAGACAACAACTCTTCTAAATCATATGTCTTCTCTGTTTCGTGGTCTTGTACCATCCAATTACCTGTTATATCATCTAAATATAACTTTACTCGTTTCATTTCCTACACTCCTTCATCCACCACTCATTTTTACGTACAAATTCTAAGTCTAATACCTCTCCCTCAGGTGTCATATCTTTACCGTTTATATCTCTCCAAGATAATTTACCGTCTGGATATGGGTGGTTTCTATGATAATTAAGATACGTGTCCGAATTCATACCTAACATTATATCTCCTGCTAATAGATGTTGTACTGCTTCATAATCAGTTACTTTTACAAAAGGTTTTGACTCTTCAACCTTAGGTTCTAAAGTTTCTTTTACTACTTCTTCTTGTTTGCTTATAAAACCTGTAAATTCGATTTCTATACTCTCACGATTGAAACGTTCTTCTAGTACATGACTTAAAAAGTCTTCTTCACTTGTTTTTGAGTTTTTAATAATCCACTCATCAGTTTCCTTATGAAAATACATTTCAAATTTTGTAATTGTCATAGTTAACTACCCCTATTCAGATTTGATTAACCAAAACTTACGAGTTACTTCGTCCATTCTGTAACCTGACTCTACAAGTGAAGGACTATTTCGATTACTATACAGTCTACCTATTCCATTATTGTATATTAATTTCATACAACCTTCTAAATCAGTGAAGTATAATGTTTCACCTTCTTGTAAATGATGTTCTACGTCTCTACCTGTTACATATTCATAACCCTCAACTACTTCTAGCTTAGTACCGTTTACTGTAATAGAAGGAACTGTTTCTTGTGGGATAAGAATAAGTTCTTCTTCGTGACCTGCTTTCACTAATTCAGAAAATGGTAATGTATCACCTGTCTCTACGTCTCTGACCATTAGTATTCCAGTTTTACTTTTAAATACTTTGATTTCTCTTGACATACTTATCACCTCTTATTTAGACTTAACTAACCAATATTGAGTTTGAATGAAACTCATGTCTAATTCTGTTTCAATATTGTTTCTATAAATAATACCTTTACCCCAATATTCTTGATAATATAATACATCTTTGTTCTCAGGATTAATCAGTTCTTCACCTTGTTCTATCGTGTCAACTCCATATACTCCTGTTACAAAATCATATCCCTCAATTAGTTGTAACTTAGTACCGTTTATTGTAACAAACTTAGGTGTTTATCCTTCATTTGTAATTGAAATCTTTACTGACATTTAACTTACCCCTCTCTTAACCATCGTTTTGCTTGTACTTTTTCTAGTGCAAACATTGTCTGCCCACGTTGTGGTTCTTCGTCTTCATACATTGGAAATGGTTCTGTTGTAACAAATACTTTCGGTTCTCCATAGTAGTGTTCAAATGTTAAATAACTACCCATATCTTCAAACCATAGTTTTCCACCATTACGTAAAAAGTCACTTGCTTCTTTACCCGATACCTCTACTAAACCAGTATGACTTAATACGAATTTTTTCGGTTTTGATGGTAACTCACAAGGAAAATCTAAAGGTAATCCACTGTTTTCATTTACAAACCAAGTTTTACCTCCATCAGTTGAAAATACACGACCATTATGTAGTCTAGCTGAATAGTTGTCCCAATCATCTTTTGTAAGGTTTGAACACTTCTTGTTTACCATTACACCATTTTCGTCTTCTTCATGCCACTCTTCCCATTCTCCTGTTACTGTAACACCTGCGAATGGTTTTAAGTTTTCCTCTACTACTGCTAACTCTACTACTTCCATGTTTCCTACTCCTCTCAATATCTCTTTGTTTTATCTTTTCTATTTACTTATTCCCTTAATTTATACTCTTATTATAACATAGATTTCATCATTTGTCAACATAGTTTGCTATATTATTCCTTTATATAAGAAAAAGGGTTTGCTATTTCTAACAAACCCTCTAAGTCTACCCCTTAATTACTAGTATTACTAAACCTACCGATAGAATTAGCCCTGATAGACCGAATACACTCGTTTCTAGTATATCTATTTTGCTTCTCTTGTATGCGGTTCTAATAACTAAAGCCCCTGATACAAGAAATGCTCCTAGTGTTATACATAAAAAGATGTCCATACTTACTACCTCTCTTGTTTCATGATGTCTTCTACAAAGTCTTCGAACATTCCTAAACGGATTCCAGTACGTAGACCAGTTGTGTTTAATGCTAAACAGCGGTTCTCTTTCATAAAATCATAAACAAACTTACAAGATTCAAAGTTTTGTTGAATATACTCTTCTGATAACTCAAATCGTTCCATTGCTACAGAAAGATATTCCAAGTTATTGAATCTTTCTTTGTTTGATAAGATAAAACTATGAAAATCTGAATCTTGTTTTCTACCTAACACTATCTCGTTATGTAGCGTAGATAATTCTTTTAGGAAATCGAAATTTAAGTCTTCCATTCTTCCACCTCCGTTTTAATTATGTTTCTATAAAATACTAGTAAATTTAAAATCTTACTCGTAAGTAGCCTTCTGCTCTTTGTATTCCTCTAAAGTTAGACCTTTTTCGAACAGGTTAGTAGCAATATCTCCTACATATCGGATATGCCAAGGTTCATACTCATAACCAGTTACATCTTCTTTACCTTTTGGATAACGAATGATAAATCCAGTTTTATGAGCATTCTTCGCCAACCACTTACCTTCTTTTGTTTGTTCAAACTCTTGCTCTAACTTGTTATCAAATGATTTAGCTGATACATCCATAACTAAACCAGTTTGATGCTCACTATGACCAGGTTTTGCTGAAAACATATCAGCATGGTCTTTTCCATCTTTCTTTACATTTCCATTATAGACTTTCGTTTGATACTCAGCCGAACGGAAACCTGATACTGCATTTAAATAGATACCATCTTTTTCTGCAAGTGCAAATAGTTTCTCTAAGGAGTCTGACGCTTCTTTACGTAAGTGAGACTTCTCATATACCCCGTCGTAAGCAAAAGATACGTTTGGTACAACTAAATCTTTTGGTTTATAATTATCAGGTAACTTGTTCTTCTTGTTTACGACTACTTCTATATCATTAGCATTCTGTCTCTCTAACCCTTGAGCGACTCTATTTGGCGTAGTTGCCGGTTTGATATAATCTACCTCTTCTTTATTCTCTTTTGGAGTAGGTTTAATGTAGTCAATTTCCTCTGATACCCCTAGATAGTCTTCTTCGGTTAAAATTTCATTTACTTCTGCTTTTGCTGTTTGTTCTTTAATTGGTGAATCTTTTCCACAACCTGTAGTTAACATAGCTAATGAACAAACAATAGCTAGTCCACTTACTGTTTTGGTTTTCATTACTTGCTACCCCTCTCTAGACTTTGTTTACTAATACTTTTAAGTCACTTACCTTTACCACTACTTTATACTCGACTCCTAAGGGGGTCTTTTACAATGTCTCCTTCTTTAACATCATACTTCTTAATGAAAAATGAATATACTCCGTTTGTATCATCAGCAATTACCGTTATAGCTTCTTTATTCTTGATTAATTCTTCAACACGATACGTTTTTACATCACTACTTAATGCTTTTAACTCGTCTTCTGTTAGTTTCTCACACTCTAAAGTAACTTTAGGAGATACGTAACTATACGTTTGATATCCATTTGAAGGTGGTGCATCACCATTATTTGAAATTTTTCTTCTACCTACTTTTCTTACGCCCATTTGTTTACCTTCTCCCTAATTGGTTTTGATAATGAGTCCACCATGTATTACTTTTCGATTCTTCGGTCTTCTTTTTCTTTCTATTTGTTCGACCACCTAAAGCACCATAGTTTTCTCTTTCTAATAACTTTTCTTTGCGCTTTTCACACTTACAGTTTGCTCTATGTAGTTGACAGACCTTACATTCCTTTAAGCTTCTTGCTTCTTCCTCACAATGCATACAATAAAATGTATATAAACCACTTCTTTCTCGTCTATACACTACTCTATCGTATGCTCCTATTTCTTTATTACATACCCCACAATAGCTTGCTTGTTTAGGATACGACTCTATTGTTTGGTTCACTTATTTACACCTCTTACTCTTCTTTTTCTAGTTCTTGTAACTGTTTAAATCGTTTTTCTAACATAAGAACCATTTCATTATGAGAAAATAGTAAGTTTTGACCATATTTCTCCCATAGTCTAAGAACACCTTTTTCTCCGTTCTTTTCTAGACCTTCTATTGTTTGGATTTCCTCTATCATTGTTTCATGCATTCTCTTTACGATTGGAATACCACCATTTGTAATGAAAGTAGGTACTAAGTCTGGATTTTTGTTCGTAACTTCTTCTTCTTGAACCTTTTTATCATCATATGTAATTAAGGCGTCTCGAACTGGGTTACCGTTTACATCATGATAGATTGTGTAATGTACATCTAGTAACTCATAACCATGAGTTGTAAGGAAATTATTAATTTCTACATCTAAACCAGCCTTCATACCCCTGATTGCGCCTGTAAAACTCTTTGTTTTCTTCAAAGTTTTAACCTCCTTATTTGTTCTTTCTTTCCTCTACTCGTCTTGTTAATTCTAACTGGCTTTGAAGATTATGTACTATCCAAATACCATGTTTTGCCCATAATAAAGGTATGTCTAAACCTTCTATACTACTTAATTCTTGAATATCCAATAATCTAGACTCAATTAGTTCTGATAAAGACATACATTTTAACTCAGTATCTTGATTTGCTAGTTTTAATTGCTCTTTTGATGGCTGTTTGACTTTATCATCATATGATAGTAATGCACGGTCATATGGGTTTCCTTCACTATCTATACCAGTTGCTAACTCAATACTGATTACATCAATATCATTGTTTGCGATAAACTCATTTATTTGCACATCAACGTCTAAATCATCGTAACCTGCTACTCCATTTTGTTTCGGTTTACACATTGTTTTGAACAACTTTGTTTGTTTCATAACCCTTTTCTCTCCCCATCTGTTTGATTATTTTCTATGCTATATTTTCTTAACTCTTAATACTATTATACCATACATTTCTAATTTTGTCAATATAGTCTTCTAAATAATCGAACAAAACAAAGAAAAACCGAACACTTCTGCTCGGTTTGTTTTCGTTTGATTATAACCCTCTACAGATTAAGCCCATTCTTCTCCTTCTTCAGAACCTATAATGTCTTCCTCTGTAAATAATCCGTCTATATAATTAACACCTTTAATATCCTTGATTAAAGAGCCGTCTTCACGACAAGGCACTACCCCTGCTTCTCCACCGTACTTGAAGTATAAAATAGAGTTTGGCGTTATACCAAGTAAAATCATGTTTGCTACTTCATATAATGGAACCCGTCTTACTTTATTTCCACTTGCTGTACCTACTCCTAAGTCTTTGTAATTCTTAACACAGTCAGCTAAGTTGAAGTTTAGAGTTTCGATATCGTGATACTCCATTACTTCGTCTAAACCTTGATATATTTCATCGTCTATTTCGAATACTGCTTGGTTTGGCTCAGTACCTAAAATTGCTACTGGACTTAGTTTTGATTTCCCTTTTGAAAAGTCTATATACTGTACATATCCATAGTAATTATCTTGTGACCATGCTCCTACTTTTAATGCAATGTTTCCTTTATTATATTTACCTCCATCATCACCTAAAGCATGGAATGTAGCATAATCGTCTATCTGAATAACTACCCCATCTGTAAAGTACTCATACGGTTCTGCTTCATTGAATACCTCTTCCTCAATTTCAGCTAGTGTGTCTTCTAGTACTTCTTCTAGTTCATCTATTGTTACATCTTCGATTGTCCAGTTTAAAGGAACTTCGAAACCTAGATACTCCTTCAAGTACCTGTACTCTTCTGACTTAGATTCAAATTCTAGGTCTTCGTGGATTATTGTATAGGCTACGAAATCAAGTAAAGCGTTTTCCTCTTCACTTGCACTGTCTCGTGCCATACTTGCTACCCCACTGAATGCACTTACGATGTTTGGATTGTATGCTCGTGCTTCATCCAAGTTGTTAAAAGATAGTAATAACTCACCTCGTACTTCAGCTAATCCGTCTGGTACATCTTCTAACGTTAATAAACCTTTCTTTTCTAATACAACTCCAACTTGCCTTGTTAAATCTTTACCTGCACTTGCTCTCGCCCTTGAAGTTGCTGATACATATTCACCGTCCATATAAGCAATACGGATACCCCAACCGTTCTCTTTTAAACTACCATGTAATGTAACAGGTTCATCCTCAGGATAATTGCTTTTAAAGATACCCATTTCAGCACTATTAAAAGACTTAACCGTTAAGATAGATTTCATCGGGTTTTTAACTAATAAATCTGTATACTGATTACCTTCAACGTTATCTTCATCACCAGTTTCCCACAACTCAGTTAATAAATGTGAATCCGGTTTTACTTGACGTAAAATAGATACCATTTCATTATAAATAGCGTCTACAACTAGTAACTCACCAGTTTTCATGTTTGCTATTGTATTGGCTTGTTCAATGTAATCTTCTAACTTCTCAACTTGACTCATTGTATAGTCTGTTACATCAAACTCACCTAGAAAACTACCAATTTCAAACTCAATTCCTTTTGACATGTATGTTTATCCTCCTAGTATTAAGTTCTATTAATTTTCAACTTGTTTATAATTAAGCTACCTTTTTCTTACTACGACCTCGATATGGAACACCTCTTAGTTTTATCTCTCTATATAAAGTTTGACTAGATATTTTTGTTCTTTCTAAGATATCTATTACTTTTATACCCGTTTGCTTTCGGTTTTCGTATAACTCAATCGCAAGATTAATCGCTGAATCATTACTTTCCTTTAAAGTTATATCTAATCTATGTAACTCTTTATATAATACAGAATGTGGTACGCCTGTTTTCTCTAAAACGTCTTTTACATGTAACCCTGTTTCTTCACGAGTTAAGAATAATGATACTGCTTCATGTACATCTTTTTGTGTATAAGTTTTACCTATACTTCTACAGTCAATACCTCTGTTCTTTAATTCTGCGTACAAAGTACTTTTCGATATACACTCTTTCTCTACAATTTCATCCATTGTTAAACCTAGCTTATAACGGTTTACATATAAATCTACTGCACGATTTAATTCCTTATTAATAGAAATTAATCCAACCCTTACTAACTCTTGTTCTAGTTCGTCTACTGCTACTCCTGTTTCTTGACTGATTTCCTCATTTGATAATTCTAAGTCTTTTCTATAAACCCACATTGATACTGCTTTTCTTAGCTTGTTTGACTCTTTCTTACTCATTTTTCTCTCCCTGTTTCTTCTTTAATTCTGCATATAAAGTACTTCTCGATACCCCTGTTTGGGTAATGATTTTACGTACTGTTAACCCATTTTCTTTTCTATTTTCATATAAGTCTAATGCTTCATCTATCGCTTCTTGTGAAGTTTTCCGATTCCCGTTCACTACTTCAATACCCCTGTTTTCTAGTTCACGGTATAAGGAAGACTTCGATACCCCTGTTTCTAATTCAATATCTATTAATCTATACCTGTTTTCTTCACGGTTTAGTATTAATTCTATTGCTTTTTCCATATCATACTTATAGTCAGGTGTAAGACTCTTTAAATCTAAAATACCCCTTCTCTTTAATTCGTTGTATAAAGCTGAACGATGGATGCCAGTTTTGTTTGCAATATCCTGTACTGACATTCCATTCGTTTCTTTACCTAAATGTAAGAGAATTGCTACGTCTAACGTACTAGCTGCATACTTTTGAAGTTGGTTTATTTCTAAAGGTATACCTAGTCTAACTAATTCATCTAGTATATCCTGTTCTGCAACCCCTGTTTGCTCTACGATATCTTCTAGTTTTAAATTATAATCTTTTCGATACAAATACATAAAAACTGCTTCTCGTAATTCTAGGTTTGGCTCACTCATTGTAACCTCCTACTTTAAACCTCTTCTGTTTAAATGCCAATAGATTGTTTGTCTTGGTACTCCAGTTCTTTCTGCAATTGCTTCTCCTGATAACTTTAGTTCTTTCTTTCTTAGGAATAAAGAAATCGCTTCTTCTAAATCTTCTTGTTCAAATTTACGACCACATGTTTTTAATTTGTATCCTCTGTCTCTTAATTCATTATAAATAACACTTGCTGATACTCCAACTTTGTTTACAATGTCTTCTACAGTCAACCCTAGTTCTTCTTTTTCTAAATACAATTCAACCGCTTGATTTAACTTCTCTTTATCTACCCTTTTATTCGGTTTAATTGCTAACCCTAGTTCTCTTAACCCTTTAT
Organism: Noccaea caerulescens; assembly: GCA_900406465.1. Lineage (NCBI taxonomy): Eukaryota > Viridiplantae > Streptophyta > Magnoliopsida > Brassicales > Brassicaceae > Noccaea > Noccaea caerulescens. Next base: position 192,544 of record OVBC01000004.1, on the reverse strand, counting down.
AAAGCGTGTGTAGAGGTATTCCAGTCTGTTTACATATTTGTCTCACTGTTAATCCCGTTCTACTTCTATTTACGTATAAACGTATCGCTTTATCTAAATTAGTTTGTTCTTCTAACGCCACTTACATCGCCTTCCGTTCTCGTAATCGTATACCCCTATCTCTTAATTCTGCAAACAATGTGCTTTCCTTAATACCAGTCTGCTCTGATACTTGAGCAACTGAAAAATTATTCTCTTTATTAAGGATTAAACGTATTGCTTGGTTTACTAGTCTAATAGGGTATTTTCTATTTGTATTACCCTTTATTAGTTTTCTCTTTCTTAACTCTTTATGTAAGGCGTTTATACAAATACCTGTTCTATCAATAATGTCTGAAACTCCTAACCCTAGTTCATGACGGTTCTTATATAAATGAACTGAAGTTTCTAAAGACTCTTCGGTATAAGATAAACGATTACCATGTCTGATTTCAATACCCCGTGATTCTAATTCTTTATATAATACACTTCTAGAAACACCTGTCTCTTCGTAAATTTTCTTTAGTGTAATCTTTTCTTGTATCGGTCTTTGATACATTTCAACCGCTTTCTCCAAAGATTCTTTTGTATACCCCTTGCCGACAAACTCAAAGTTTACCTCTCTTGCTTTTGCTTCTACATAAATAGTTTGTTTGGAAATACCTGTTTTCTCTGCAATTTGCTTAACAGTTAACCCTAACTTATCCCTGTTTATAAATAAGTCTAATGCTTCCTCTAACTTCTCTACATCTATCTTTTTATCTCTAGGTTGATTTCTTAAATTGTTTGCTCTAAAGATACGGTATAACGTAGACTCAGGAATACCAGTTTCTTTTATAATATCCTTAACTTTCATCTTACTCTTATATAACTCAATTGCTTTAGCGATTTGTTGGTCTCTAGTAATCTCCACTTCTACAAGTTTATCCGTTTCTAATACTTTAACCATGTTCCTCACCATTCCCTTTATTAGTCTATTTTATAACCTCGTTTTCTTAATTCCCCATATAACGTTGTTGTACTTACTTTTGCTATTTTAAGAATCTTGGTAACAGTTAAGCCATATGTATCTTTGTGAATGAATAGTTCTACCGCTTTATCTAAGTTACCTTTTCGTCTCATTAATGAATTTAAATCTTTTTGTTCTTTATTCTTATCAATACTAACAATACCACGTCTATTTAACTCACCATATAAAGCTGTTTGTGTTACGCTTGTCTGTGCTAATATATCCTTAACCTTTAAACCATTTGTAGGTCTATTTATATACAAGTCTACTGCTCTATGCACATCTTTTTCTGTATATTTTCTTCCCTTCATTCTTGGTTTAATACCTCTAATATCTATTTCTAAATACAATCTTGAAGTTGGAATACCATATTTAGATGCTATACTATTAACAGTTAGACCGTTACTACCCCTATCTGCGTATAACTCTAAAGCTTTTTCTAAGTTAGGGTATTCTGTAACTTTTGTTTTGCCTTGCAACTCAACTTCCTGTTCTCTTATAGTCGAATATAAAGCACTTGAAGGTACGTTTGTCTCTTTTAATATATCTCGTAACCTCATCCCATTGTTTGCTTTATCTTTATATAGTTCTATTGCTCTTACTAACTGGTCTTCTGTATAACTAGCCAACCTTCTCACCTCTACTATTATTACATTATTCGCATATTATAATAACTTCGTTTGTAAGATTCTATGAAATCTTCAACTCTTCTAATTCTCTAACTCTTTTCCAAAATGCGTCTAGGTTTGCTAAAGACTTGTCTATATAAAATGCTACCATGTCTGTTCCTTCAATCCTACGATTCAATCCATCGAATACAACTTCTTCGATATGACACTTAATACCTAACTCATCACAAGCTTGTTTGAATAATTTTTCATCCCCGTTTGATAAGTTAGTTAAGAAATGACAATCTTCTATCATTCTTCGACCATGTAAGTCTCTTCTAAATCTAGCTCCTAGTATACTCAACACCATCTACACTCCTTTTCGTTCTTTTAGTTTGTTCCAAAATAACTGAAAGTCTTTAAAGTCTTTATCTATATAGAATCCTACCATTTTCCTTCCCAAAATAGGTCTACCCCACCTATCGAATGCGATTGCTTCTACATGATATTTGATTCCCAAATCATTGCACACTTTAATATATCTGTTTTCTCCACCATCACTTACGTTTGATAGGAATTTACAACCGTTTATAAAAGTAAGTCTTCCTTCAAAATCACAGTCAGAACTACACTCTTCTTCTTCTTTTTCTTCTTCAAACATACTCGTTTACCTCCCTTACTTCTAATAAAAAAAATAGCTATATAATTAAAGAATTCCTTCCTTAACTATATAACTATTATACCATAAGTTTAACAATTTGTCAAGTATAGTTACTTTAACAAAAATATGATTGTAACTATATACCCTGCTAAACACACAATAGAAGACAGTTTGTATGCTTTATTTCTATGCTTTGAGAATCGAGTAGTTACCTTTTTCTTACTTAGTTCAGTACTGAAAAACATAGTAATAGATATAGCTAGTAATGTTCCTACCCCTGATATCGTATTGTATGGTAAGAAGTGTAGTTGTGTTTGTACAAGTCCCATGACAGATACAACAATTAAACTTATAGATGCCAGTTCTAAGCTATACCTTTCTACTGTATCCTCCGTATCTACTCGTCTATACATATTTTCTAATAGGTTTTTGTTTATAAGGTATAGACTAAAGACCATCATACCTCCAAGTTGAAATACCATGTAAATACCAAGAAACACGTAATCCAAGTTTACACCCCATTTCTACTTTAACATACCCCAAAGTTCGATTCCTTCTCTTACTAACTGAACAACTAAAAGAATGTTTCCAACACCCCAAATAGCGATTAGTAATGTAATAAATGAGTTTAGTAGTTTCGCTTTACCGTTTTCTAATACCAATGTGATGATAACGATGATTAATAATGTATTGATTGTTCCTACTACCATAAGACCGTAAATAGATACGTGCATAAGTTTTGAAAGTATCATAACGAGGATAAAAGCCCCTAAAGTTATCAAGGCAAAACCTCTATCGTACTTTAACTTTCTTAGATGTCTATCTTTAAAGTAGTCTTCCGTAAATCCTTTTAAGATTATACCTTGAAACACTAAAATCATTATGTTCACAAATAAGTGAAATAATGGCTCTATGTTTGTCCCAATAAAACTCCAAAATTCTGTCATTGTTGGTTATCCTCTCTTATTTAAATTCATGCAAAGAAACTGTTTATTTTATCTCTATAGTTTCTCCTTTCTACTTATTTGTTTAGAATCTGTATATCATTTTCTCTACTGTATGGAAAACAGTTAAAAGGATTAAACCAACTGCCCCTAGAGAAATGATTATTTTCAATACTTTAGTATATAAGTCTTCCTCTTGACGTATTGCTTTTAACTCATATGACATAAGAATCATTAACAAAATTGTAGTTCCTGCTCGTAATACTGTTAAAAATAAAACCGAAGCAAGTCCAAAGAAAAATGAAAAAGTTACAAATATACAATATATCACCGATAATTTGATTAATTCATTTTTAAATCTTCTCAAGTTTTCGTATTTAGAATTGCTTGTTTTCTTTCTAAAAGCTCTGTCTACAATCATGTAAAATAAATCATTTTTCACGTAGAATAGCACAATTATCATGTATATGAGTATTTGCACGAACGTAAACAAAGTTAGCCCAATAAATAATAAACCACCTAGTAAAATCAATCTGTCTTACCTCCTGTTGTCAATAACAAAACCAACCTTTACACTTTGTACAATGAACACCTCCACCGTTTGAAGGTTGAATATCATGTTCGCAATCTTCATCTGCATTGTATAAAGTGGTTTCAAAAGGACTCAAGTTTGCTTCTTCTTTCATTTCCCTTTTAAAATCTTCATTTACTTTCCTATCCAAGTTTACCCCTCCTAAAGTAATACTTTAACTCGATTTAGTTTTCTTAGTTATACTCAGTTTAACTTGTAAATGAACAAATTAAAGATGCGACTATCAACCATACTACACAAAAACACATAAGTTTAATTAACGGTTTCTTTTTCTTTTCTACCTTGTCTAATAACATCATTTACTCCTATCTTACTTAAACAAATAAGTAAATCCTTCTACTAGTTTTACTAAGGGTCTATAATCGTCTGTCATGAACATAGTCAAACATACCGAAAAGAGTACTACCCCAACTATATCTTTAATAATCTCGTTTAACAGTTTTAAAGACATCTTATCACCTTGCCTACTCTTGTATAATTGGTTTAATAACCATAATTATATGCAATAGATTCGAGAACATGAAAAATACCATCAATGCGTCTCTTATAATCCAAATTCTTCTTTTCAGTATTTTTCGTCTTTCTTTTCGATACATCTGTCTTGCTATACAAATAGCAAATGCAAATACGTTTGAAACGATTCCTAATATAAGCGGTACTAAATATTCAGCGTTTAAGGATAAACTGATACTTAGTAAAACGACAATCCCAAAAGTCATGTATACTAATAATCGTTTGTGGTTTACAAAATCTTCATTCGCCTTTAATCGAAACAACTTAATAAATAAGATAAGCTGTCCAATAAATACAATGAAGTTTATGATAATAGAAAAATCAGTCATATTACGCATGATTTATTCCCACCACCATGAAATAAAGTTTATATAAGGGTATGGTATGTCTGTTATCTCCTTCCATACTGTAAACATCATATTTATAAGTTCACTCATAGGATAAAATAACACAAATATAGCAAAGACTGGAACAAGATTTGAAAGTAACTCATGTTTCTTTCTTAGTTTTAAAAAGACAACAGGTACTAAACACATAATAATAGTTATACCGATGTAATAACCTATTAGTTTTAGTGATATCTCCATTGAACCTGCAACAAAAGAAGTTCCCGTACACATAATAAACAATAAAGTTACTAAAACTACTGCTGAACCCTTCTCTTTTTCAGCATCTACCCCTTCTTCCTTACTTGCTTTACTTAATACTGTTCTTGTACTATAAACGTTTAGTACGCTTACAAGAAGGGCAATTATCGTTAAGACAATGAACCAAACTGTTTGCACTTTACTACCCCTTTCTATAAGATAATTCTTGCTACTAGAAACCCAAAACAGACGACTATCATAAATCTGTTTATATGTAATTTAAGTTTATACTGCATTAGACCTTCTAGTTTTACTTTTTCTCTGAAATCTATTCCTACTATCATTGTTATTAATGCAAAAACAATAACTAGGTAATTGATTAGTAAGTCTTTTTCTTCATTTATCTGTCCACCATCATATAAAAGGAAAAAGAAAACAATAGCTGATATAGTACTAATTGAATATCCTAGTATCTTCTCTACTTTGTTTCCCTCATTCTTTGCTGTTTTACCATAATCGTAATAACATCTACTCATGAAAGTGACTAAAGCTACTATAATATAAAATATAACCGTTTGCATTGTTTCCCTCTCTTTATACGTGGTGTACCCATGATACGTGTGTCTTGAATATCATAATACCGACACAAACAAGAATTAAAATTCTTCCTACATTCAAATGAAGTCTAAACTCTCTTAACCCTTGAATATGCCACTTGTAACGCATAAATAAATTTAATACAGTTAATGCTAAGAAAGAAGCTAATACAATGATTACATGTAGACGGTCTTTTGAAATGACTACTTTGTCTATATCTATTAAAGCTAAAGAGGATATAATTGCAATTAGGATACCTATAAAGAAACCAAACATTTCTTCTCTACTGTTTCCCTGTTTTCTTGCTTTGTAACCGTAATAGAAATAAACGAATACTGTAGCTACTGTTAAAAAGATAAGTACGTTTACTGATGTGAATACCATAGTTCATCATCCTTTCTTTAGTCCTTAACCTATTACTTTATACACATTAAATCCAACTATAATAATACAAGTAATAGAAACCAGTCTAACTAACATTACCCATGTTTTATACTTACTAGACTTCGTTAAATCGTACATACCTCTTACCCAAATAGCTAACATACCGTTTGCTAAGAAAACAATAAGAATTGAAAGTAAAGATGTTTTCTCTTGTTGTACAGTTATGTGGTCTGATATAACAAGTCCTAATGTAGTTATAAGGAAAATAATAAATCCAAATATAAAAGCATAAGCTGTTTCATTTTTATTCTCTGCTGTTTTCATTGTTTTAAAGTAACCATAATAAAGGTAACTTGTACCTGTTAATAAAATAACTACTACCCCGAATAATGCGAAGTTTAATTGATTCACTCTTTACACCCCCTAAATGGAGTTTAAGAAGATTAGTAAACATACTGTATTCCCTACTAACCACATAGCATACAATACTTTCTTCATTACGTTTACTTCTCTTCTTTCTCCCGTTTTACTTCTTGTAATACCTAAATATACGAGTAGAAATACGTTTGTTACTATAGCGGCTATCAGTTGCTCATATGGATAAAACCCCTTATACAAACAGAATACCGTTAATACCCCAATGTACTCTAGATTTAATACGGTTACATAGACCATGAGTGTTTTGATTTTCTTCTTATCTTGCAAATGAAAAACAATATAGAAGGTACTACCCAACATAATTGTCTGTAGTACATTTACTACAATCATAAATAAGAATGTAGAGTCTGTTATAAAGCCCATACCCTAAACCTGTTTGAACTTCTCTGACAAATTTGTAAGTTTTCCTTTTAACACTAAATGGTCTGATGTATTTTTCTTTTCTTTCTCTTTCTTACGTGTTTCTTTTATTAAATGTAACGTATTACTTAAAGTTGCGAAGTATTGCTCAATTGCATCTACCCAAGCACCTTCATGAATCCATCCATATGTTTCAGTCCAACCTAATTGACCACCTGTTACACCATATACTTCTAAAGCTGTATCTTTAATTTGTTCATGTGCTTGTGTAGGGTCTTCTGTAATAAAGATACGGAATGTTTTACCTCTAGCGTGAGTTGCTATAACAAAAATTAAGTTTCCATGAAGGAATGCTTCTGAATCCCCTCCGTTCCAACCATACTTTAGTTTTAATTTCTCTAACTCCCCTACCCCTTCTTGTACTGCTTTTGTAATTAAATCATACTTTTCATTTGCGCCTTTCACGTTTAACTTCCTCCTTAACTCAGTTTTGACATTGGATTATGTACTTCTTCAAAAAGACTAATATCTACATTAAATACTTCATGGTGCGTCCAATCTCCGTCTTTATCTGTAACTCTGTAGTCCATATCATCATTAAACCAATGTACATACAACTCGTATTTCCAACCATAAGGTGTTTCAACTCTTGTGTATTCGTCTAATTTTCCTAAATGCCTTGTTAGTATTTCTTCTACCTTTTCTAGTAAGTCTTCTTTTGTTTTCACTCTATAACTCTCAACTACATATCCGTAAATCTCGTTTGTGGCAATAAGACGAGAGTAGTACCCTGTAGTACCCTCTCTGTCTATTATTTTCTCAGTTGCTCTCATATAGTAATGGTCTGGATATACTTTTTCACTCATTTCTACCCCTCCTTGACTTAGAATGTATTATTAATGACTTGTTTTGCACTTGAAATACATTCTGTTAATGTTTTACGGTTTAATCTTGCACCTTCCATATGCTTTTCCATCTTATTGAGTAAGTTTAATACTTCATTTACCGCTTTTCGTTGGTCATCTAGTGAACCCTCTAATGCACGAAATTCAGTCTTTAAATCCTTTCCACCTGTTTCTTCCTCCATTAAATCATAAACAGGTTTTTGAGAATCGTGTGGTAACAATTCAATAAAATCGTGAATTGTGTTTAGAAAATGTGTTTCACCATTTAACTCAATCATCTTTGTCATAATTACCTACCCCTTAGTTCAATTGATACTTCTGATATTTAATACTTCTTTTCTATCTTCGCCAAGTTTTACTTCTACTTTATGTACGTTATACTCTAAAATGTGGGTTGCCTGTTTTTCTGTTTCAACGTCCCAAACTGCACCATCAGGGTCTTTAAGAATATATTTTATGTATCTATAACCAAATGAAGTTTCTTCTTCTTTCATTGATTTAAAATCAGGAATAGCACGGTTTAATTTTAATATCATTTCTTTCTTAAACTGTTCTTCTGATTTAAATGCATGTTTTGGCATAATAAACAATTTTAAATCTAAGCTTTCATGCCACAATCTCATTGCTAATGGTTTATTACCAAATTTATCATGTGGATTCTCTGTCACCACAACATATAAGGAATCTTCTTTTTCTTTCATTTAGGTTTCCTCCATATAATTACTTGTCTGTACTTGCTTTCTTTGTGTAGACCTGTTTACAATGCTGACACACTTTAAAATGTATCGCTTGTATCGTTTCTTTCCCACAGTTCTTACACTTTATATAAGGGACATTACTTAATTTGTGTTCCATTTCTAACACCTCTTTCTTGCTTCTTTATTACTACTTTATTATACCATAAATTTCTTCATTTGTCAAGTAGTCTACAAATTCTTTATTTGTTTGCATAAAAAACTCCTATTTCCGTTAGAAAACGATGAAATAGGAGAACAGACACACAAGTAATATGAAAGTTAGTAATAAAAGTGGAATCGTTACTTTCTTCTCATCCGGTCTTTTATGCTTCATTTCGTTCATAAGTAGTAGAAATACCGCTACTTCTAACAAAATTAAAAAGAAGAGAAAGGTATAGTTTAGTTCTAGTATATCTATCATTTGTTTACCCCTTCCTATACAAAACAAAAAGCCTTACGTGTAATAAGGCTTATTTCTTATACAGTCACCCAACTAAACATGAAGTTTAATAAGTAGATTCCGTATAACCCAACTGCTAACGACATAAATAGGATAACTCCTACATTCGTTAACAATTTAGGAGAGTTCTTTGCTTTAAAATGGTCTCTAATCCAAGTAAAGATATACATTAAGATTAAGAATTGATTGATTACAACTCCGTTTACTAAAGATGCTATAGAGAACTCATTAATCTCTAAACTGTTTGATTGGCTTATTAAGATATAATATAAAACTACTGTAATGACAGAACCAAAAGGAAGTATCTTTGAATCTCCTATAGTACGTTTCTTTCTCTTTAAGTAAACTAACATACCTATGAAGAAAGTCTGTACTAAGAATACCCCTATTATGATGAAATAATCTAACACACTCTTTTCTATTACTACTGTTTCCACTTTAACACCTCTTTGTTTTATACTATTTAAAACTAATAACAAAATGATAGATTAGCATACCATATACTAGAGTTAATATTAGGAAAAAGAAAGTTCTAAATGCTCCTAACATAAACTCTAAATACTTAGGCATGTATCTATGTTTGTTCCTATAGTTTCTCTTTGCTAAATATGTGAAGAAGTACATTGGAAAGAAGCTACCCATCATTAATCCGAAGAATATCATATTAGAAGTTTGCTTTGACCAATCTATTACGTCTCCCATATAGATTAAAATAAAATATAGTGGTATTGTTAAAACTGTAGGAATCCAAACTCTCTTATAATCTAGTAAGTCTTTCTTAAATAAAAGTAAACTACTAATACTCAAAAATATAACTGTTTGTACAACTAGTATTCCTACTCTTACTATTATGTTTAGTACGTCTAGTGAAACTGTAATCTCCATCCCCTTTTATCCTCCTACTATATGACTTGCTACTTATATAAATAAGTCTGCTATTGCGACTAAAGTTAATAGAATTCCAAACCCTAGTGCTACATACTTTAATAGTAATACACCATACTTTATATAGTTTTGATAAATAGCTTCGTTTCTTTTGTGCCTTTCTTCTACCCAAATACTTCCGAAATACAATAGTAAGCACTCATTTGATGCTACTCCTGTAGCTAATGTGTCTGCTAAGGTAGATGGTAAGTTTATTCTATCACCTATGAAAGTTAAGAGTGCAAATACAAATAAAGCAATGAAAGGAAACATCCACAACCTCTTTTGTAGTTTGCCTTTCTCTTTCACTACCATAGATTGTATGATAGTTAAGATAATCAATACTTGAATTAATACTACCCCTAATTGTGCCATATACGAACTATCCAATGGTTTCACTTCCTTATATAAAAAATAGCTAAGTAGTAAAACTACCTAGCCTTAAATGAACTCTCCTGAAAAGATAAGTTTAAATACAAAGTATACATAGAATACGGAATACCCCATACATGCGAATGATATACTAATACGTCCTAGTATCTTTGCATATGATTGAATTAACTTACTATCGTCTGGCTTTTGTGTTTTAAATGCTGACGCATACCATAATAAAAATAGTACGTTTATTTGTAAACTACCAAATAGCAAATCGTTTGTGTATCTAGAATCGTAAATCCACTGTCTACATAGTAGAACTACCCCTAACAGGATAGAAACCATGATTACTTTGTTCTTGATACTTTTTATATCTCGGTTTCCTACAATTTTTCTCATAAGTTTCGTTTGCTTAATTTCATTCTTCTTATTCTCATTACCTCGTTTAATGAGATAATCCATGATTAGTAAACCTAACCATATCTGTATAACGACACACGGTACAATGACCGCTAAATCCCAATAGTTTATCATGGTTACACGCCCTCTGTTACGTCTATGAATATTGTTAAAAGACCATCCATCCTTTTGTCAGCGAAAACATAGTCACTTACATCGTTTAAGTCTACTTCTCTAGTTGCTTCTTTTGTTTTTAAGTTTACTGGTTTATATCCTAAGAAAGTTATGTAATCTAGTAGGTCTTCTAAAGGTAAACTGAAATCTTCCATATATTCTTTATTCGTTATTACTGTATTATCTTTTACTCTTATATAAGTTACCTTCTTACCAACCTCTCGGTTTGCTGTTAGATAAGCCCTTAATCGTACATACTGTTCTTCTTCTGAATATTTAACTCTATTTATAATATAATTTGTAGCTGATGAAGTTATTTGTTTCTTACGTAATAATTTAGTTAATCCTTCTGTGCTAAGTGTTATATAATATTTATCTTCGTTTAATAATGTTTTTATAAAATGGTCTCCATTACATTCAAAGAGTTCATCTACCCCTAGTATGAGTGACCTTCCTTTACCTTCTAAAATGGAACGATAAAAACTGTTTGACAGGCAATTACATTTAGGTACGTGACACACTCTATTTACCTCCTATCGGTTTAATCATTATGTCCACCATACAGTTCAATTATCTTCTTCATTTCATCTGTATTACGTTCTAAGAATACTTTTTGAGCGTCTATTGGTTCTACCCCGTCGCGGATTTGACTGTAAATTAGTGTTTTAACTTCTACAGATAGTGCTTCTTTTCTAGAATCTATGTCTTTGTCTACTAGGTTTACTGTTTCAGTATCTTTTTTATAAACAAATTTAGGTTCTCCTCGACTTGTTCCAAAACGAAAATGAATTGTGTTTACTGTTTCATTTGTTAAATCCCAATTCTCTTCAATAATCGCTTTTACTTTATCAGTTGTGTTTGTCATGTAATTCTCTCCTTGCATTTTCATTTATTAGTTTCATTTAGTTTTAATTTGTCTGTTATCTACGATGTCTATTTCAACTTACTCACGTCTCTCTATCTCTCTACTTTTACTTTAACTTACTATAAACACCTAATTGTTTAGATGCTTAACACTAAGCTAAAATAGGGTCTTGCCTACCCTTTCGAGTAGGCTTTCCTTATTTATTGAATGTGAACCTTGTGGTACGTACAGTTTGGATAGATAATATAATACATTCCGTAACCATGTGTACAAATACCTGTAAATTGTTTATAGTCAAAGAAATCTAAGTTATATGGGTCGTTATTCAGTTCTATATAAATACGATTTCCATCTTCGAAAACTCTTGTGATAATACCTGTCTTAATACAAGTTTCTCGTTGATTCTTTAGCGTTTCAAGATTTGTAATGTCACTTCCGTTGTAAATTGTATACTGTCTACCTACTCTAGTTGTTAACCAGTTAAAGAACCAGTTTGTATCAATTGAATTACCAATTGTGTTTGTAATTAACTGTTTCGTATGTATGTCTACTTGTGCTAAATTCATTATCTACCCTCCTTATTTCAACTTACCTGTTAGTTTAGAAGTTCCGTCTTCGTAGTTTATTTCTACCCCATCTTGTACATTATGACAAAATACGTTGAATTCTAAATTTTGATTGTTCATTGATTTTGCTTTCATGTTTACACCACGAGCAACCTTTTCACTTCCAATGAATACGGGTTTTACTTCATATAAGACGTAGCTTCCTTTTTCTACTTCTTTGTCTACCATGTTCTCATATTTTAACATGCTCTTACGATTAAAGTCTTTTGTACCTGTCATAAGGTTTTTCGGGTTATCGTTTTGTCCTGATAACTGGAATCCAATTAGATGACTTCTATCATACAAGTAGCTACCATCACTTAGTTTCTTTTGATGCCAACCTGTAGGTTTTGTATTTAATCTATCGTCACGCTTTTCCTTCGGTTGATTCTGCATTCCAAGTAATGCCGTTGCTACCCCTACTCTATTCATATTATCTAAATTCGAGTATTCTTGCCATGTAGGGTCAGTTTGAGTTAATCTTACCTTATCTAATTGGTCTTGTGTAAAGTCTGCTTTATTGTTGTTAACTGTTACTACCTTTTCACCGTTGTAACTCGTTGCGATTTTCTTTAAATCTGTAACTTTTGGTTTCTTCGCTTGTGCTACCTCTTCTGTTTTAACTCCGTGGTCGGCTTTAAATGTTTGAGTAGCTTGGTCTACTAAGTTATCACAACCAGTTGCAAATCCTAAAATCCCTGTAGTTAAGGCTAATGTTTTTACTAGTTTACTGTTTAATACTTTACTTTTAAACATTTTAAGTTTATGCCTCCCAATAGGCAATGCCATTACCTAATCCGTTTCTTTCGTTATTGGCTTTTAAATGAGTTAATAAATATTCTAAGGAGTATGCATTATTGTCTACCATTAATGTACTGCTTAATTCTGTAATTGTAGTCAGTCTTCCCATACCCCATCCTGTAACTACATTCTCTTGTGGTACGTTACTAGGTGCAATATATCCAGTCCAACTACCAGTTTGTTTAATTGTTTTCTTAATGTGAGTTTGATTTACTTTCCTCATTAGCTTGTCAACTCCCAATAAGCTACCCCTGTTCCTACTTCGTTGTTACAATTATGATACTGGAAGTTTTCTAGATATCTTGTTAATAAATGCTGTCCACCTACAAATAAATCCCCGTTATCGTTTGTCATTACGTTAATTTGTACCCCTAAGTGCCATCCTTGGTTCACATGAAACTCTGCTACCTTGTTTGGTGCTACATATCCATTCCAACTTTTGTTCTTCTTAACCGATGCTTTTACTTGTGCTAATGTTACTTTCTTTAAACCCATATCTACCCCTCCTATGCTAACTGCCAATATTTAATGTTTATTCCGTCTTCTTCATTGCAATTGTGGAAAATGAAGTTTTCAATAAACTCTTCTAACTCTAACTCTTTCCCATATGGGTTTCTAACTGTCTTTACTAATGTCTTTATCTCACCATTCGTATATTTTATCTTTTGAATCAATACCTCAGTACAAGAAGGGTGATTATCATTTACGTAGGTCTTCCTTATCTTGCATGGTGCAAATACGCCTTTCCAATACCCATCATTGTCTACTACTGTTAGTAACTTTTTCTTTGTAACTAACTGCAACAAAACCACCTCACATCTACAATTAATAGCTATATTTTAGTAGAATTGTTTGACCGTCCACCGTTTGTTCTTCTCTTGTTATTACTTTTCTAGCTAATAAAACAGTAATAATGGAAGGATTTATGAAGTTGCAACGGTCTTCTAACTCTAGATATGAGAATAGAACGGTTTCTAAATCCTCACTTACCCCAACTTTGATGAACTTTGAAGGGTTCATTTTCAAGTTTAAATGAGTTTGTGTGATTTTGCCGTTCGTTATGAAATCTAATACCATTAGTAACCTCTCCATACTCCTTGATTTGGTTGATGAGTAGGTTGCTGTTGGCGGTTATTTTGTTGTTGACTATAATAGTTTTGACCTTGTTGCGGATAACCCTGTTGTGGATACCCTTGTTGTTGCTGATATTGTTGGTTTGGATATTGTTGATTCGGATACCCTTGCTGATACTGCTGATTTGGATATTGGTTTTGATGTGGATAACCTTGACTCATATTTGTTTGTTGACCCATATTCGGGTTATACATGTTTTGTTGCTGTTTATTATTGTTTGAGATATCTATATCTTCTTTATTTGCACTATAATACGTTTTGCCACAAGCCATACAATTCCAATAGTAACATTGTAAGTTTCTAATCTTATTTGTACTTAGTTGATATCGAGTTGTAAGTTCTACTCTAGGTATAAACGCTACCCCATTACGACATATGTGTTTTACCTGCGGTGAATCTGCTGAACCATCGTCAGGCATTTTTACCAGTTCTCCTATTTTGTATCCGTTTGATGTTGCTAAATAACTTACAACTTCTTTCTCAGTTGCCATTTGAACCCCTCCTTGTTGTCTGCTTACTTTATTTTAATTCATGGTACATGACAATGTGGTTTCCATTTCTGTAATCCGCAAGTCCATACTCTAAACCCAAGCTACCTAAGGAGTCTTTACACATATAGTACTTTTTCTGTTTATCTTCGTTGGACAGTCCTTCAAAAAAGGTTTTAACAGAAGATTTTAAGTCCCCACCTAGATTTATCGGGGTTAAAGTAGTACCTTCATGATATTTTAACAGTTCTTCTGCACTACTATAATTATGTATACGTAACTTGCTAGGTTTCTTTTTATTTTTGCCAGTTAGGTTATTATTTTGACGTTCAAGTCCTACACCAATTAATACCCCTGTAGAATCTAATTGGTCTTGATATCCATCTTTTTCTTTTACACTGTTCTTTTCATTACGATATAAGTCTACTAATGGAAAATCCAAGTAATCTAGAATCATTTCAATCTCTGCTTTATCTTTTAAAATCTTCTTGCCAGGCTTTAAGGTTCTTAACCATTTCTTCCAAACTGTATTACCAATTCGTTTGAAATAATCACAAGTTACGTTTCCTTCCATGATAATTTTATCTATTACACTATTAAGAAGGATTAATTTTCGTACTGTATCATAGTTTTCCCCTTGAATTGAATCTTCTATACCTATTACATCAAAATGTTTTCCTTGTAATAAAGACTTTAAATCGTCTTCTAATGCCTTTGTTAGTAGATACCAATGGAACGGTGAGTCTTCATCATATTCTATTACGCATTGATATGTTTTAACCGTTTCTCCATCAAAGATTGTAATACCTGTTGAAGTCTTAGAAATATCTAATCCTAATCCACTTTCCATTGTGTTTTGTAATACATTTAATACGGTTGGTTTCTGTATTGATGCTAATTCGAACATTTTATATACCCCACTTTGTTACATTACTCGTAGTTTCTCTACGTATTAATTATCTTTATTTTCCGCTTGTCTGATTGCTAGTTTCCACATGTTTATAACTACATCTAAGTTTTCACTAAAATCACCTAATGACATATTTTCTTGTTCCATTCTTAGTTTCATTAAGTTACTACTATGTGAACGGAAGTTATATTGACCTAAGTTTCTCTCTACTTCCAATTCTCGTTCAAACAGTAACGATTTTAAGTGTTCTTCGATAGCTTCTTCATTTATTTCAATTCCATATAAGTTTGCTACTTCTTTACTTGCTACCTCTAATGAGATATTTCTATGTTCTGTAATGTTAATAAGTCTTCTATGGAATTGAACGATGTCTCCACCTGCTCCACAACCGAAACAGTGAAAGATTTTAACTTCTTTATCATGTTTATCTCGGAATAAACCTAACGATGCATCATTATCATCATGGAAGGGGCAAATACATAGTTTATCTTTTGTAAAGCTAGTTTTCTTGTATTTTGCCCCCATGTCATGCACGAATCTATCGTAGTAATCTTCAACAGTTGCGATTACCTTCCCATTCTTTCGACTTGTAACGACCTGTCTTTGTAAGTCCATTATAACTACCCCTTTACTTCTACTTTGATACTTTTACTTATAAAGTTTATGTACTTTATACCGCTTAACTAATATCGCTTAATTCAATTGCTTTAATAAGTTCTGTCTGTAACTCACCATGACTAAGACCTAAACCTCTTGCCATAATATCTACTAGTAGTTGGAAGTCTATATCTCTTGTTGCATCATGTACTATCATGAAATCGTCTACCCCAACTTTGATAGCGACTTGCTCACTTGTTACACAAAATGTTAAGTTACCTCTTGTCAAATATACAGTTCGTAGTGGAAATTGTGCGCCACCTTCTACTTTCATAGCAAATGGTTCTACATCTATATTACTCTTGAAACCATAATTGATAAGAGAGTCTAGGAATAAACTATTTCCTTCTAATCTTTTATCGAACTTATATAAGTCTTCTTTATCAGATATATCTAAACCCCACTCTAACATGGCGTTTGCGTAATCACGATACGAATAGTGAAGAAATTCCTCTCCGTTGATAAATTTCTCTATCTGTATCTTTTTACCTGTGTTCTTATGATACTCTTCAAAGTCTACAGGACTTGTAAGAAATACCACCCCTGTACATTGTTTATTGTTTAGTAATGGAATAAGTTCTTTTGGCGTGGTTGCCAATCCAGTACAGAAGCGGTCTTCGTTGTACCCTAACGCCCTGATTGTAGGGTTACTGAACCATGCTCTATTATACACATCGTATATAGCACGTTTTGATTCCTTAGACATTCATTATTACCTCCTTTGTTTTACAATCTACTGGAAATAATCTCCTACTTACTATGTATACGTCTACCTATGTATACCTAGTTCTTAAAACCTTTTCAACTTAACTCCCTAAGAAAAATTCCTTTAAATTTTCTCTTTCAATCGTTAATGCTGGAGATAAGAAGTCTAGGAACTTTTCTACATCAATGTCATGGTGGTAATCATGAACAATGATGACATTAGAGTTTATTGTCTTGTATAACATTTGATTTTCAAAGGCATACAACACTACCCCTTCGAATAACTTGATTTGTAGGTAGTTTGCTGTCTCACCTGATTGTAATACAATACTATTTTCTTTCGTACTAGGTTTCATTCTTTCTTCTATACTATTTGTATCAAGGAAAGTCTTAAAATTTAATACAAACTGATTATTACTTGCTACCCCTTGTGATTCTGCTTGGAATACTTTGTTTACATGTTCTTCGAAAGCGTTACCTTCTTCGGGTTTTTGTGTTTCAAATTGATACTTGTATTGTCTATACAGTTTCTCTTCCAAAGATACCTTCTTATCTTCAATCTTTAAGGGTATAGCTAGATTTACGTTTTCGCCCCATAACATATGCTTTGCTAATTGACCTCTAAAGTCTTTACCATATATCATGTCTATTACTGTATTATTTTCACTATTAATTGCTATTACAGGTCTTTGAGAATTAAACCTACTCTGAACGAAACGTTGTTCCAGTTCAGAGTAGAAATGTTTCTTTGTACTTTTAAATTCTGTTAGGTTTAAAATTGCATATCTGAAGTTCATATTAATTACCCCTTATTCTGTAGACACTTTACAAGTACATCTTTCATTATATTTTCGTCTACATTCAATACTCTAGCCATAAATGTTGAATAGAAGTTAATGTCAGTGTCTTTAGTAGAGTCATGAACAACTAAATAGTTTGGACTTAAAGTTACAACTGTACCATGTTTTGAAACTCTAACACGACAACCACTAAGAGTAATAACTGCTTCATATGTAGAGTTATGACCACTTACAGGCTGTTCTGTTATACAACCATAGCTTGCATCTATTTTATCCAAAAATTCCATGAAGGGTTCTATAAAGTTTGTATTCTCTCTAATCATTTCATCTATGTTAGTGCTGTACTCATATAAGTTATGATTTTCTTTTTCTGTGTAGTCTTTTATATCCCCTGCTCTACCTTTTAAAGTCTTATACTTTTCTCCTGTTACAAAGTCATATCCAGTTGCATGAGGTTGTGTCATAGGAAAGATAACCCCTGCTATACCCTTCGTTTGTATGACTTCTTTTAATTGTTCTTTTGTTCTTGCTACCCCTGTTACCTCGTAGTTCTTGTTGTAACCGAATACAAGACTTCCATTATCTGTTTGTAAAAACTTACCTAAAGTTGTATATGCTTCTTGTTTAATTGATTTTGTCATTTTGTTTCTCTCCTTTAGTTTACTGGTACAATCCTTTTGCATTATAACAGTCGATAATTAACTGTTTTGCTACGTTAAAGTCTATATTTAATACTTTACATAAAAACTCAGCGTAAAACTCAAACTCTACGTCTCTTGTAGAATCATGTACAATTAATACATCTGTACTTGTTTTCATATACGTTTGATTCTTTGATATGGTAGTCGAACACCTGCCGTTATAGACAGTTATCTCATACATGTACTTGTGTCCTCTTATTGGAGCGTAAGTTGAATCATTATACGATATATTGTTTTTATCTAAAAATTCCATAAGCTTTAACATAAAGTCATTATTCTCTATAACAAGTTTATCCGTATCACCGTTTCCGTAGACAGCAACTTTTTCTTTATCAATATAGTCTGATATATGACCATGACGTTCTGGCATCCCAAAGTATTGTTCACCTTTAATGAAGTCATACCCTACTGCACAAGATTCTCTATCTGCTATAATGACTCCTGCGATACCTTTTGTTTTTAAGACCTGTTTCAGTTGTGCTTTATTCTTTGCAATACCGATTACACCATAGTCTTTATCATATCCAACTACCAGTTCTGAACCTATCTCTTCTAGTTGACTACCTAGAAAACTATATGCATCTTGTTTTAATGTTTTAGCCATTTGTTCATACCTTCCTCTATTGTTTGGTAGTAATGAAAACTACCCCTGTAAGTAATCTTTCAAGACGATATACTCATTGTACCCTATACGTTCTTTAGAGTAGGCATAGTCTATATCGTCTTCTATTTGGTTTCTTGGTATATTCAGAAAACCCTCTTTATATTCTTTTACAACTTCTCGTAGTTGTTTATATACTCTCAATGGGTCTGTTTTCTTTATCACTATACATACCCCTTTTATCTAACGTTTGGCATGAACAATCTTTGTACTTCTAACTCAGGTACGAATAACAGTTTAGACATAATATTCATATACTTACTTGTCTCAATATCATGATGCATATCGTGTACGATTAAGTATGTTTCATGTAACTGAATATAAGTTAGTTCTTCTGTAATTTCTATTTTTATGTTACCCATCATTAAGTTAATCACTATAATGTTTGTGTTATCTCCTGCTCTGTCTCCTGCACTTTTAGAATGAGGAATTTGATAACGCATACAGAAATCTTCAATACGTTGAATTAATTCGTGGTTTTCCTGAGTCACCAATTGTTTGCTTTTTGCATTTTTGAAGATTTCCTTGTATTGTTTATCAATTGTTTTAGTATACAGTCTGCCTAATACAGAATCGTCTGTTCTGACAAATTGAGATTTTTTCTTGAAATCATAACCCACCATAAAGATATCAGGATGGTTAATGACAACTGCATTAAGTCCCTTTAATTTTAATAAATCTCTTAACTCAGTTGGTGTAGTTGCAATTCCCATTACAACGTGTTTTGCATCAAAACCAATTATCATAGCGTCTTTATGCTCTTTTAATTCGTCTCGAAAATGATTATAACAACCTTTCTTAAACTCTGCTAACTCACTAGCCATTGGTCTACCCCTTTCTTATCCGATGAAAACTTTCTTTATTTCTGATTCGTCTACTTTTAAGTGTTTTGCTAGGAATGGAAAAATAAAACTTGCTTCTACATCATGTTTTGAACTATGTACAATAAAGTTACCACACTCAGTCATTAATGAAATTTGACTCTCTGTTATACAAAATGCTAAGTTTCCTACATATACATATAAGAACTTAAATAGTGGAAACGTTTCATCGTCACCCATAATGTAGGTAGATTTTAATTCAAATTCAATATGTGGTTTACCTTGAAATACCTCTACAAGTCTATGATTAAAGCGATTGCTAGATACAACCGCTTTCTCGAACTCACTATAACTTGAAATAGTATTCTTTATATCTTCAACTACAAAGTCTATTAACTCAGGTACAGGTGATAAGTTTGTACTCACTACACTGCGTTTTGTTTTAAATACAAATCCGACTGAACCGTGTTGGGTATAGTCTGCTACAACACCTTTTACATTTGAGTTCTTTAATAGTGAACCTAATTCACTTTTATTTGAAGCGATATCTACTACAGTTCCTGCATCTGAAAATCCAATTACTTTTGTAAGTGAGTTTTCTATTTCTACTTTCAATTCATCATAAACACTTTGTTTAAATCCTTTTGTTTCAGTCATTTGAATACCCCTATCCCAGTTTGATTAAATACCGTATGCTTGTCTTAATAGATTAACAAAATCTTGATGTGATAGATTAAATGTCTCATGTAAATAACTTGCAACTTCTTCTAATGTTAAGTCTCTTCCTTGACCGTGTACAATGATGTTACCATTTTTAGTTAATACTCTTATTTGGTCAGCTGTAATAGAGAATGCTACGTTTGATACTTCAAAATTAATTGTATGTACATTACCTTGTACATATGCGATTGCTTTTGGGTCTAATTTCTTTATTAATCCTTCTAATCTTGTAATAAAAGCAAAGCTTTCTTCCTCTGTGAAGTCTATTAATTCATTTACTTCTCTTTGGTTTGGAACAAGTAAAGCATCAGTTGAACTTGCTTTCGATTTAAAATGAAAACCTACCGCACCGAACGTAGTGTCTGTAGCAACTACCCCTTTTGTATCTTTATTGTTCATTAAGTTTACTAATTCTTTTCTTGTTAAAGCTAACCCAGTTAAGTGACCTTCATCGTTAAAACCAATAATTGGAGTTACGATACTTACTTCGTCTTTTAATTGATTAAATACCTGTTTCTTAAAACTAATTGGTTTTGTTGCTGTCGCCATTCTATATCCCTCTTTCTAATTGTTTTGTATTTTATACTCCATGTCTCTATTCTAAAATCCACCTAGTAATATATCTTCTATTTCTTTCTCCGATATACCCCATACAGGAGACACTATTTCAGCTATTTCATGTGCATATAAGTCTTTACCTTTACCGTGTACCATGAATGTTCCACAATATGTTTCTGTACTTAATTGTAGTTCAGATAAGTAGAACCATATACCGTCTTTACCTATTTTCAAGGAAACTACTTTTGGAAGGTCATGTAATACTTCCTTCTCGTCTTTTAATGTAGTTAATGTTTGGTAATTCATTAAAGACTTATGTATTTTATCTACATATTCGTTGTTTCTTTCAATCAATTGATTTAACTCTGATTTACTTAGTTTTGTATCATTAACGTACCTACTACCTGTAATCTCTGTTATAACGGGATTAGATAGAGGTTCTATTTTCGATATATTCTTTGAAACTACAACTTCTTCTGTTTCTACATTAAAACCTACTGTACCTATTATAGATTGGTCACATACTACACTACCTACAGTTTCTTTATTCAGTAAAGTTTTTAACTCTTCTTTTGTAGAAGCAACTCCTAATAGATAACTGTCTGTATCAGATACGACTGCTCTACGTTTCGGACTTACTTCTCCTTTTAGTTCATCATATATGATTTGTTTAAAAGACATTTCAACTAAACCCCCTTTCCGGTTTATCGTTTACCTTCAATCTTTATTGGAATTACCATACAGTTTCTTGTAGGTGAGATAGAACAAGCATTAATAAATTCTTGTCTATCCATACCACTATCAAAGTATTGCCATTGGTTCTTGTTGTTTAGGAACTGTACTTTATAATTCATAAATTCATGGAAGAATGTGTCTACCCCAACTTTGAAGGAAGGATACGGAACTTGACTGATGGTTACGGATTTGGAGTCTGTTGTTTCGTTGATACCAAGGAAGCCTTGATATGATGAGTTATTCTCAATCCATATACGAAACTGTACTAATGCTAACTGACGTTCAGCTAATGCACTCTTCAAGTCTTCATTATCAAAACCTACATTTGGTAGCTTAGATAATGCTTGTACTAAGAAGTTTGGTTCTACTTCAATTAATATACCACCTCGACTTTTTAAGACACTAAAGTTTGCTACCCCAACTACTTCTTTTTGGAATGTTGGTAAATGTCTTTCGTAGTCTTCGGGAGGACAAAATCCCCAGTTCGCACCTTCCATGAAGTTTTCACCCATATGTGTAAGTACGAATGATTCTAATGGAGTTATCATAATTATACCACCTTTTACAGAGATGCCCCTACTAGTTTTTACACTAATAGGGGTCTGCTTTTGTTACTTATTTACCTGTTCCTCGAATTACAAGTTGAACAACAACCGCTGTTGAGCCTTCACTTGTTAGTAATTTACTTGCGTACTGTTCGAAGTTTGCTTTTACTTGTGAAGGTGTTACTATTCCACCTAAGTTAAGGCGAGTGTTGTTATCGTTCATAAGACCTAACACTGCTGATAATGGTAATTGGAATGCTCTTTCACGTTTTCCATTGAAAGTCATTGTTTCTGTTTTATTTACAGAGTTAAAACCGATGATTCCTTGGAAACCTTCTTTAGAAGCTTTTGCATAGAACTTCTTAAATGATTCAATACTATCTTGTACTTCGTCTTTAAACTCTTGTACAAACTCATTATTTACAACGCCTGGAACTACCTTTTGTAACGTTGTTAATGCGTTTTGGTAGTTTGATTCTACCATGTATACTGGATTTGTTTTCCCTGCACGTTTTGATGGTTTAGGAGCTAATGAATATACTTTTGTAAGTTCATTATTAAACTTCATTGGGTCTCCATAAGCTTCAACCATTTCTTTTGTCATAAAGCCCCAACTAGAGCCGTTTAATAAGTTTTGAATACAGTTTGCAATTAAGAACTGCTCATTCTCAGGTAACTTAGCTGTTCTTTCATTGATTTGTTCAATCATTTGTGGATTTAAAACAGGTTTTGTTTTAGACATCTTTTAGTCTCCCCTTCTATTCGTTTTGATTACATATATCTTATTTGAACAGGTATGTAGTGCTTATACCCCTTCAAAATAAATATAAAACTTATAACCTATTGAACTTGTTTTGGTCTAGAGGAAAAGTTATACAGTAACTTCACATCTAATCTACCTTATTGTTTCTTAAATTCTTGATTAAAAATCTTATATTTACTTTGAATACCACTAGACAATGGAAAGGTAGTGAAGTTAGATAAATAATAGAAAAGTCTTAGCTTGCTCTACCTATGTACAATTTTATACACATTTTGGTTAGGAACAAACTAAGACTCGTTTTATTACTTATTACCAATTTATATCTGAATAGAAACAATACCCCAAATCCACATAGATATCACGCTTCTCAAATGGTCTAGCTACACGAGAAGGGATACTTAGTAAGGATAGTTTATTATTGTCAATATCGGTAGGTGTACCGTATAAGGCTATGTTTACATCGGGAGTACGTACAATCTCTGCTGACTCACCGCCACCTAATCGAGTATCTACGTCTCCACCCTTATCAATCTCTTTTAAGAATTCCTGTTTGAACTGTGAAGGACTGATAAACGCTACTTGATACTTACCGATGAACGCTAGGGTTTGCTGATATGCAACACCGATACGCTCATTCTTACTCATTTTATTACCTTTACTACCCATTAACTGTAGGTAATCGACTACGATTAACTTTAAGTTATAACGCTTTGTTGCTAATGTTAATTGATGAATATAATGTTCAATCTCTAAAGGTTCTTCAATGAAAATAACTTTACCGTGGTTTGGATTTGTAAATAAGTCTGCTCGACTAATTGCTTCTAACTCACGATATTGTTGTGAAGGGAAATTATCATCTAAGATATCTTGACCTGATAGTTGAGCATAATCTTCCCCTTGTTTCTCATTGTAATAGTAATCAAAGTGAATTGCTCTCATTTCTGCTTGGGCTTTTTTACGACCACCCTCGTTTGCCCAGAATCCACAGTTTACGCCATACTTAACCCTAGCGGTATGAATCGCTCTATAACAGAACTTAGACTTACCACTCTTAGGTGGAGCCATGATGTTATAGAAGTAACCAGTTTTGATACCGCCATAATGTTTGTTTAAGAAATCTAAGTAGTGGAAGTCACTAACAGTTACAGGCATAACTCTTGATGAATCATCCATACCGTCTATTGTATCATCTACGAAACCTTCACTTGCATCACTGTTGATTAATGTATTCAGTTTCGTCATTTGTTCTTGATAGTATAAATCACTATCTTCTTGACCACTATACGTTTTATACCCTACTTGTAGCTTATCGTTTAGAATTAACTTCGCACCGTCTAACACCTTTGTTTGGTATATAGTTTTGAAATCAATTCGGAACTTTTCTAATATTAAATCTATATTTTGTTTTGAATAGTCTTCACCCTGTAGTCTTACTAACTTGTTTATTGTAGCACTAATAAATGAACTTACTACATCATCCCCTGTATCACTAAATAAATCAGCTTCTATGTTTTGTGGGTTTTGTGTAATTAATTTCGTATTACGAGATAAATACATATTTAAAAACTCTTTATCAGGAACAATACCCCTGTCTTTGAAGCTATACATAACGGAATAGATTAAGAAATTCTCGTTTGTAAATACCTCAGGTTGTAATTGTGTAATAATCAAGTCTCTATCATCACTTGATGTTAACATTCTGCTTAAAATGATGTCTGAAAAATACTCCAGTCTTTCTGTAGGCTCTAATGCCATAATACTACCGCCTTTCAAACTTAAAACATTGCCTAGTTTTATCTCTTTATTATCGCTGTTCGCCTATTTATCTATCTGTTTACTTAACCTTTATACGCTCTTATAAAACTTCTCATATTGGTTTGGACTCTTTACTTTATGTGTTGAAAACTCATTAATCCCACCATATGCAATACGATTGTCTTCATTTTCATAAAAGATAATTGTTTCTAATTTACAGTTTAAACTATTCTCTTTATAATCTTCTATCATAAGTAATAAGTTTTCATGCATATCTGTAGCTTCCATACCGAATACAACAAAACTTGCTTCTGTTAACATTATGACATTTAGTATACTAATCAGTCTGTACTCTTGGTCACTTAACTGCTTAATATCAAACATGTCTTCATACTTCTTAATTAATGTTAAAATATTGTACTCAATCTCTTTTCCAGTATGTTGTTTCTCTTTTGCTTTATCGTTCTTAATAACATGCTCATCTGTTACAAAGATAGCTGACTTTGTTTCAAACTGCTCTTTATCTACTCGTAATACAAACCTATTCGTTGCTCTTGTACGGTAATCTAATACTTCTTCTTTCTTAGAAGTTACTGTATCAATTACCCCATTCTTTGTGAATATATTTTGCAAAGATGAAAATAGTAAATCGTTTAACTCTTTTGAACCTGTAAACTTATTGACTTCACCTAAGTCTAAGGTAGTAGCTTCTAACTCATTCTTACTTCCAACTAATTGCTCTACCGTTAATAACAACTCAATACCCCTTTCTAACTTATAGAAGAAACTGGACTCGTTTCAATCCAGTCTCTTCTTGTTTGTTCTGTAAAATTCATTTATCTTATCTGTACCATGTACACTTAACTGCTTGCTAATAGTTCCTCTGAATTTTCTTCGTATACCCTTACTTCACCCCATAGGTTCATTTCACCATTATACATTACTGGCTTCTTATTAAATAGGGTCATGTAATTCGGAACACGTTTTGAAATTTCATTCATTGGAATAATTGCTGAATCATATAGGTTATCCGTATACCATACACGAGTTCTTGCTGTTCTAGACTTCATTTTAATGCTGTCTAGATGAGCGCAAGCATATAACTTGTCGTGAGTTTCTACTACGATAACAGAATCTTCTTGGTACTCTCTCACGTCTGTTAGCTTGTCCGCATGTGCTGAAATACCGTTTCGTAAGTACTTAGACTTAATTGCACCTACTAGGAACTCAGCCGTATCTAGGAATCCAACAAATCCGTCTTCATATGTTAATACATATTTCTTCTCATCACATACAGTTGCCCAAATCAGTTGTACATGTTGAGCATTTGCTAAACCGGAATACGTAGGAATGTAAGTTCCGATATCGTTTCCTGTTAGGTAATTAATATCGTTTCCGTAAATACGGAAGATTTCACCTTCACTAGATAAAGCAATGATAGTAGAGTTTGTATACCCCTCAAAGATGATTCCTTCACCTGATGTTGGTTTAACGTGAAGTTTACGTAAGAATCCATCTTTAATTTGGTAGTAACACTCACTTACAGGAATCTCAATTTCATCCTCTTTTACTGTTTCTACTTCATATACCTTGTTTGTAATTTCAGTTCTACGTTCGTGTTTCTTAGATACTAATAAATCAAATCTATCCATATCTTCTAGAATTAACGTATCAATGTTTTCTAGGTACTTTTCTAGTTTAGCAATTTCAATCTGATAGTTTGCATATTGATTAATATACTTATTATCATTTCGGAATTGGTTTAATCTACGTTTGATAATCCATTCCGCAACATCACGTTCACATTGAATGTACTCTTGAATACGCTTGATAGCATCATTGTCTGATTTCTTAGTAGTAAGTTCTACAATCTCGTCTCTAGCACCTTCAATTGCTAGTAAGTCGATGAAACCTTTTGTGTATTTTGCACTTTCTACTAACTTAGCTAAATCTAATCGAGTTTGACGAGTTAAAACTTTTCTACGCCATTTTACCCAACGGTCTATAATACCCCATACCCCTGTGATAACTAGTTTTTTGCTTTCTACTGCTAACAGGTTTGAGTTGAATTTCTTTTGTAATGAAGTCTTTGTGTATAACTCCATTAATACTTCTTGTACACGGTTTTTCGCACGACAAGTGATTTCAAAGTAACAACCATCTTTACCTGTTAAATCACTATAGCCGTTTGGTGTAATACCTTGAATCTCAGCCTTTTCAATTTCTTTCATAATCTTTTCGACTGTTACCCCTTGTGGTACTTCTGTAACTACGATGTTTTTACCGTCTATAAATACTTTACCACGAGTCATGAAACTACCTTTACCAGTTTTCATTAACTTTTCTAACTCTTTCTCTGTATAAGAAATGAAGCCACCAGTTGAGAAGTCTGGTACAATCATAGTAGAACATTTACCGTCTCTAATGTACTCACGTACTAGGTTTGTTACATCTTGTGGTAAGAATGATGGTGATTTCGTAGAGAAACCAACTGCGATACCGTCTGCATACTTCATTAAGATGTAAGGTACAGATGCAGGTAACACCTCAGGAACACGTTCTGTATCATCAAAGTTCCATACCATATCAATTCCGTCCATTGCGGTAAACATTTCTTTTGCGTTTTCATGGAACTTAACTGACGTATAACGTGATGCGGCTGGACTACCGTTCGAGAACTTTTTACCTAGTTCACCTTTACCAATTAAAAGTGGAACGTAAAATGTACCGTTTGATTCTACCATTTTTGTTAGAGATTCATAAGCCGAGTCTGCATTATGAGGGTGATACTTTAGTACCCCTGCTCCGACTTGTTCTGACTTAATCATGTCTTTGGCTTTCTCTTTAAACATCCAATATAATGCATAGCGTTGTACTGGTTTTAAACCGTCTCGAATATCCTCTAAAGCACGGTTTGTTAATACTTCTCGTGCATAATCAATGTAACCTCTAACTAGGTACTGAAAACCCGAATTATGCACGTCTGAACCTTTTGTATTTTCCAAGTGTAACAGTTTAAATAAATCCTCTTCTGTTAAACTATCAATGTCTTTCTCTTCTAATGTGAAGTTTTCAGCATCATGTAATTCCTTTACCACTTACAACAACTCCAATCTTGTTTACTACTAGACTCTTACTCTAGTTTCCTTTTCTTTTTCTATACTCCAAGTTTCTATATGTAACCGTTTGAGAGATTACCTACCCCTCTTTTAGCTTGAAAACAAACTTCTGCTCTTATTTATACTACTATTATACCATAAAACAACCCATTTGTCAACCAAGTTACATAAGTTTTTCAAACAATCATACTATTATATTTAAGTTACGATTATTTTATTTCGTCTCTTATGATTTATATAAAAAGAAAAGGAAGTCTTAAATGACTTCCAATTCGTTTTCCTCTTCTACATCGTCTGCATCTAAAACATCTACAATGCTAAATTCTTCTTTTTCGTCTGTATCATTAAACATATCCATTGCATCACTACCCAATACACGTAACATTGTTTCTTTACGCTTTTTATACGGGTCTTTACCGAATAATGTTTCAACAAACTCGGATAAAATGTGGTCAGCAGGGTCTAATTTAATCTGAATTAAATTACGAGTTTCAGGGGCTAGTGTAGTGAACCCTAATACATCAGCGTTTACTTCACCTAAACCTTTATATCGCTCTACTTTTACAATCTGACCTGCATATTCCTTTTCTCGTTCTGCTTTATCAACTTCATTGATAGCATATACCATTTCACCATTTGATAGTTTAATACCGAATTTTGGTGTTTCTCCAATATAAAGCATACCACGTTTGATAATCTCAGGTGCAAGAACCCAAAAGACTACGAATAATAACACACGAATTTGATATCCATCTTCATCGGCATCCGTTCCGATAATAATTTTCTCAAAACGACAAGCATCAATATCGAACTCATTATCATCTAACAGTTCTACATCCATACCAGTTCCTAATAGTGAAAAGATGTCTCGAATCTCTTCTGACTCCATTAACTTCTTAAATGAAGCTTTTAGGGCGTTTGTTACTTTACCCCTAACAGCGTAAATCGCTTGGAATAGAGGGTCTCGTGCATTCTTAACAGAAGTTTTAGCCGAGTCACCCTCTACAATCCATAGTTCCGACTTCTTTACTATTTTTTCTTTAAATAGTTTTGAAGGTAAAAACTTCTCAGGTAGTTTACGAGTACGACTTGTTTTCTTAACTTCACGTAACATTTTAGCTTGTTCTTGTAAAGTGATACGTAGTTCAGCTTCTTCAAGTACCTTATCAACAAACTCAATGATGTCTTTATTACCTTTATGGTATTCTGTATTAATAAGTCTGTAAATGATAGTTTTTAAATCACGGTAGATAAAGTTATCATCTACTTCGTCTTTCGTTTGACCTTTATAAGAAGCAACGTTTGAATAACTCTTAACGACTACCCCTAATTTTCCTTCGAAATCACGCTCGACTACTTTTACACCTTTTGTGTTTCCTAAGCCGATTACAAAGTCTGCTACTGCTGAATCAACTGCACGATATTGCGCTCCACCCTTCATTTTAATTGCATTGTGGAAACATACAGTTTTACCTTTTTCTCTTGTTCTTACTACAGATACATCAGCTTTAAATACATAAATGAAGTTTTCATTATTTTGTTTTACATTACCATGTGTAATATCATTGTCTTCATATACAGAAGGAGAATCCTCATTTACTAAGTTTTTCTCATTTAAAATTAAGTTTAAATCACTGATTGTACCACTTTGATATTCATGCATTGTATCTGTTGCTTCATCATATAGGTTTACATCTAAACCACTAATATATGCTACAGACTCACATACGTCTTTAATCCAACCAAGTGTGATATCAACATCAGAGAATACTCTAATATCTGGTTTCCAGTGAATGTATGTACCGTTTTCCTCTTCTGTTTCATAAGTTTCTGCTACGTATTCTTTTAATACGATACCATGTTCTTCTAATAGTCTCTCTTCACCAATGATTGCATGTACTTCATTACCGTTTGCATCTTTTAAAATAGGATATCCACCACGGAATTCCATTTTAGTTGCAATACCGTCTGTAATAGAGATTGCTTCAAAGAACTCACTCGTATACTGGGTTGATGCCGCACCAAGTCCGTTTAGACCAATTGAGAACAAGTAGTTATAATCAGTTGGATTAAATGTAGACCAGTCTTTAATTGCTCTTAGTTCTTCTTGGTAATCTTTATATTTACCACCTGCATACATTTCATTGAAAACTAAGAACCAGTTTGAAATTCCTTTGTTTTCGTTATACCCCATTGGTACTCCACGACCATAGTCTCTAATAGAGATACTTCCATCTTTGAAGTAATTAATATCTAGTTTTGAGCCGAACCCTGCTGTTCCTTCATCTACAGAGTTACCTACAATTTCAGTTACACCATGTCTAGCACCCTCAATACCACTAGAACCTAATACCGCCGCAGGACGTCTACGTACACGTTCCGCACCCTCTAAACTGTCTATACTATTATTACCGTAGTTTTGTGACAAAAGAATCACTCCTTAAAATTTCTACATTCTATATAATTCCGTCTGACTAAAATTTAACGTTAACCCATTTAACCTCGAAAAATTTTAACAGACTTACTCTTTCAACCTTATACTAATATTATACCATAAGTTACGCCAAAAATCAATACTTATTTTACTAGTCTTAGCATTTTCTTCCATAGTTACAGTATCTTTTAAAGAAACAAACTTCCTAAGAGGTTACTCTAAGGAAGTTATGTTGTTTATGCCTATTTTCTTTTGTATGCTTTAGGTAAATTATGATGTAAATAACCATTCTTAATTGTTATTGCTTCTTCATCTTGTTTCATTATCTTGATTTGCTCTCTCATTAAATCTAAATTCAGTCTCCTTACTCCTGTACCCATAACAATAATACCTTGTTTGTCTTTTGAATTGATACGTCTTACTTCCATAACTACCCCTCCTTTAATCAAATATATGCTCTATTAAATGTTTTAATGCTTTTAATATACCTTTGAAGAACCAACCTATCAGTCTAAAGAATCCTTTAAAGAGTAAATCGACTAATATGTCTGATATAATATAATCTAAAACATGTAAGAAACCTTTTCCTATCTTTTTACATCTATGTTTGAATCTCTCCCATTTCGTTCCTTTATAAATATACATCGACTACCCCTTTATGGTAGATACACATCTATTTTTACGTTGTGTAATTCACGTTTTGATAGTTTTCTACTTCTTAGTTTTGCATTTAGATTCATACGGTTTTCACACTTCTTACATAACACTGGATTGTTTACCATTCCGTAACAACCACACATGTAACCATCACAACATGTCTCAGGCTTATAGTCTTTTTCTACTAAGGTAAGGTTTTGACAGAAATCACATAACCAACTCTTTGTATTCTTTGTTTTACGCCATCTTTGTTTCAACTCAACTACCCCTATTCATATTTCTCTTCCATTCTCTTTTTACACTCTCCGTTTATATCAACACCTAGCTTGTTTGCAATATCCATTAGATTCCACATCGCATAATATAAGTCTTTACTTACTTGTTCCTTATTCTCTTGTGCGATTGCATCTGCTAACCTATCAGTCTGCTTAAATAAATGGTTCATCCTCTTTTCTACTGACTCATCTTCATAACAATTCACTCTTTTAAAATCTGCTACATAGTTTTGTAAGTCCTCTATTGTCACCTTATCTTTAATTGAGTCTGTTATGTAATTACCTGCTGTTACCCAGTTTGATTCTTCGAAAATAACTGTACCTAACTCATTTACTTGCTTCACATCTACAGAATCCCAAAGCTGACCTTTTATGTTTGCTAAATAGATTGTACCTTTACATCCTTCACGCTTAATTGTTTTTAACATACTTTCCGTAGCATGTATACTCATATTTACCGTTTCTTCATGTACTTGCGTATTATGTCTCTTATAAGTTAATATGATAGGGTTTTTCATGCTTTATTCCTCCTATTGGTTATATAAAGTAATTACCCACATTACACCTTGTATTGTGAGTCCAATATAACAGATTATCCATATAATATTGAATATCTTCTGTCTCTTTGATTTATCCATGTTTCACCTACCCTTTAATCAAACCTATCATTCTCTCCTAACACCCATAAGAGTGCAGAAATACCTGCTTGGTTTTCTCGTATGATGTTTGGTAGTTCTTCCTTAGGAAACTTTCCGTTTGCTACTGCTTTACGATAGTTTTTAATTGTGTTTTCAAATGACTTGATTTCCTCTTCGATTTCTTTCTTAGTCTTCATAAAAACCTCCTAGTTACATTGAAATAGAAAGAAACAACCCCTTAACAGGATTGCTTCTTATATACGTTCTTACCAAAATCTTTTGCACGAACAATATCAATCAGTTTATGTTCTTGATTTTGTGTTAACGGTGTATAATCTCCATCGTTTGTACGGTTTACAAATAATACTTTACCATATAAACGAATCGTATCTCTAGGTGTGATAACATCTACATATGTTTCCTTTGTATGAATTCCTTCTTCGTCTACTAACATATCAATTGTCTCACTAAAAGGAATCGGTACAAAATATTTTGAATCAATCAAACGATAAATTTCTTCGTTTGATAATACCCCTTCGTTTGTGAGTGTGAAAGGCTTAGGGTCTGCTACGAAATGTGTTTCTTTTGCTTCTAACACAACAACTGCTTTCGGTTCTCCTACTCTTAAACTAAGGGCTTTATCTACTGACTCGATTAATTCTCTTTTCTTTACATGACGAGATTTCAGTTGCTCTGGTGTATCCCCTCGTTTAACTTCAAAAGTAACACCATTAATTGTAGTTACAATTTCAAGACTACTATATCTGTCAAATAACTCACTGTTAACCCAGTCTGTCATTTCTTTATAGATGTCTTCATTGAATGCACTTGAAGAAATCATTTCCAGTTTAAATACTCGATTCTCATCGTTTCGAAATTGTTTTAAAATTGATACTCCCATCTTACTTCCTCCTATTATGTTTTCCATGTATATTACCGATTGTTGTACCTTCTCTTGTTTCATATCTATTATCGTACATGTTTAATAACTCATACGCACGTATCCCCTCTTTAAATGATAATAGACAACCGTTTACGTTTAACTTGAATAAATCAGCACGTAGTTTCTTAATCTTATCACTTCTAATAAAGCAAGCTAGATTTATAAACAAACCTTCTAAGAAATCATAATCTGTGTCCAGTTCTACAATCCTTATCTCATTTTCTACATACTGGTCTTTCACTTTAATTTCAGATTTTATTCTTGGAATCTTAGTGCTTACATGACTCATTAGGGTTTACCTCCCCTCTATCTTCTACACGTAATAGAAGACCTACATCACTACGTTTTCTCATACTCTTAAATAGTTCATTTCTTGATTTAGCTTCTACGACTTCCTGACATACATCTTGGTTTGGCGTTTCTGCACTAATAAATTCCGTAAAGAATCGTTTCATTACATACACCTCCAGTTTTTATGACAAGAAAGGGATAGCAACCCAACTACCCCAATTATATTCTTGCTCTTACTTAATTCTGTTTGCTTCCATAACCCCGAATTTCACAACGCTCTCTCATTTCTTTTATTTCTTCCTCAGTTAGACCAATCGGTTCTTCATCTACACCATGTCCTACAAAGATTCCTACCCCGTAGACTTTTGCTGTATATTCATATGGAGTTTTAATAGCAAACCATGTTTCGAAGTTATTAATACCTTCCTCATCATAGTATAAAGATGAAGTTTCTAATGCACACATACCGCCTACATATTCTCCACCGTTTATTGCTTTTACAATAGTTTCATGCTCAATAAAACCTTCTTCATTTGTTTCTAACTGAATAACTTCCCACTTTAAATCTACATCTTCTGTTACATATAACTTTAACACGTTTGCTTTACCTTCTGCCACTTGCAATGTATTATCTGTACTCATTTTTACAACTTCCTCTCTCTCTTTTGTATTACCTTAACCTTATGTATTTATTATACCATAAGTTTCTTTATTTGTCAAATATATTTGTGATTTATTTTAGTAGTTTGGTAGAAAAGTAATAAAATTTTTGTCGGTTATTAGGAAGACGAGTAGACAATGGTGAGATAGCAAAGTTACTTAAAATTTTAAATAAACTCAAGGATACATTAAACTAGTTTCTTTATTCTTAACTATTTGTTTATATAAGAAAAGGAAGGTGTATAAGCAACCTTCCTTACTTTTTCTACTATTTTGTTTCTTATTATAAAACTATCTGTTTCTTAGCCTATTTCACTATCTCTAGACCTTTAAAGTAAACTCAAAAATATTCGATTTGTTTGAGATAGCCTTTTATTGATACTTTGAAAACTTTATTTAACCTTGATATAGGAGGTTTTCACCTTTCGTAAGAATAGGTATGTAATTCATTATTAAGTATATTTGCTCGTTTGTTAAAGCGATATACTCTCCTTCTTCGTTTACCCCTACAAATAAAGCTTTTCCATACACAAACCCAACTGTAGGTTTTGGATAGTTTGGTGCAAAATAAGTTTTCTTTGTATACGTACCATTCTCTTCTGTTAAAGCGATAATATTTTTATGTACAGAAGTTTCTTTTATACTATCAAACCAACCTAATCGGTCTATACCTACTTTACTTATATTATCATGTGTGTTTGGCTCTAAATATACTACAGT
Organism: Noccaea caerulescens; assembly: GCA_900406465.1. Lineage (NCBI taxonomy): Eukaryota > Viridiplantae > Streptophyta > Magnoliopsida > Brassicales > Brassicaceae > Noccaea > Noccaea caerulescens. Next base: position 157,898 of record OVBC01000004.1, on the reverse strand, counting down.
TTTATTTACATCTAATGTTTCTTCTTCTACTTCTATTACTACTGCTTTTAATTTCATCTGTTTCCTACCCCTAACATGGATTTCCTTCTATAAGTTCTTCGCTTCCGTCTGTATAGAAATCTCCGTTACATTCTTCATGACTCTTACAAATAACATCTTCAACTGTTTCAAATTCTTGGTCTTTACCAACTACTATATTGTTTCTTTCTATATAAGCTTGTCTTTCTTTTTCATCATTAAAACCTTGCCAGTTTGGACATTTATATTCAATACCTCTTTCTTGATAGTCTTCTCTACCGTACAATCCTGTATACCATGTAGTATTATAGTCTAAACTCCCTTTACAATATGGACATTCCATTTTCAGTCTCTCCTTATATTTTATTAATCTTTCTTTGTAAATTCTGCTACCGTAATTGAACCTATAATCGGTAGTGGTTTATCAATATAACTCTTTAGTCTTTTATCTTTTACAGAAACAACTTTATAGCACGACAATTACTTATTTTCTTGTATGTACGAATGTTTAAAGTTACAACAGTTCCCAACCAAAGTTCGCTAGGTGTTTGTGTGATTTCATATGTTCCTTCTGTACTTTCTTCTGATAGTAACTCTAATAGGTTCATAAATACCTCCTGTTTATAAAGAAAAGAAGGAGTTATCTACCCCTTCTTTTCTTTAGTTTTCGTTCTCTTCTTTTATAAATTCTGCTGAAATAATTGCATCTATTAAAGGTACTGGACAGTTTAAGTAGTATTCTCCTACATTATCTTGTGATAAATCTGTTATATAAACAGATTTTGTAGGTTCTTCATTATGCTTTATCTGTTCTTTTACTGTTACTTGTACATCTACCCAGTTATCTGCCGATGAGTTAACAATACGGTACTTTTCATCTTTCTTACCGTTTTGTATGATATCTACAATAGATACAGGTTTCATATTATTTACCTACCTTTTCGAACTCAGCTGTAGTTACTGCACCGACTAAAGGTAATGCATTGTTTACTACGTGGTTTATTGTTTGGTCTTCTACACCCTTAACAATAATGTAACGATAATTACCTTCATTTATGTCTGTATCCTCTTGTACGTTTACTACTGCTCCAATCCATGACTCACTAATTGAATGTGTAATTTTATATAAACCCTTTACGTTTTTACCTGTTAATAATTGAACGATATTCATAATAACCTCTCCCTTTTCTCTATTATTTAACTTATATACTTATTATATCATATAGTTCTCCATTTGTCAAATAAGTTACTACATATTTTGTATCATTGCAATGATTTTCTCTTTGAATTCTTTCTTATCTACTAAAGACTCATTATACTTATTAAGTAGTTTTGCATAGTTTTCTCTCATCGTTTCTAGTTCTATTGTTTTATTTACTACATCACTTTCAATTGAAACACCTTCTGTTTTACAAATAATAATATCAATTTCTAATCTATCTTTTGAGTCTATTTCTTTGTTTAAGTAAGTTGAAGGTACTTCTAGTAATCCCTCGAAATAAGCTAATCTTTCAGAATCCATAGGTCTACGAGCTTGTACCCAGTGATTCACCATTTGACTTGATACCCCTATATTCTTTGCTATCTCAGTTCCACTTAAACCTTTAATAAATAAAACGTATTCTAATCCTAACATCATATTCCCTCCAGTTTATATAAAACAAACCCCACTTATTTACTAGTGGAGTTTGTTTATGGCTTATTTCATTGGTGTTACAGGTGTTCCATCTTCTAAACGGAATCCTTCTAACTCTTCCGAAACATCAGTTTTATATGCTAATTTTTCTAATTCATCTAAGTTTGGATAAATATCTTTATTTGTTCCTGTAATAAATATGTCAAATAAAATAGTTGTTGGGTGACTTTCAACTATATCAACCAGTTTATTAACACTCATTGATTGTAATGTTAATCCTGCAAGGTTTTCATCAAACATAAAGATTTCTTCATGTACAACATATGCTACTCTTTCATACTCTAAAGCGGTATTTGTATCATCATACTCACCCATGTATGTGAAAGTTACCTTATCAGCTTCCGGTTTAACTAGAATGAAGTTTGCTTCTATTTCCATGTCTCCCCTTACTGCATTCCAAACACCTTGCTTTAACTCACCTAATGTAACTGTTTTATTTGTACTCATGATTAAAACCTCCAATATAGTATCTTACTATATACATAGTATACCATATCTCACTGTATAAATCAATACTAAACACAAAATTATTTTTCTGTCTGTATATTTTTATACAAAGTTTAACTTATAAATACAGTTTAGATAATTATTTAAATTAAATTACGTAATGCATGTACAGTATAAGCAAATCCATCTGTAGTTACATATAAAGCATTAATAACAAGGAAAAATATTAATTGGTTCTTTACTTTATTCTGACTGTTTTCTATATTTAATAATTCTTTATCATCATACCCTTGTTCTTTATCCATTACTTTCTTATTAAAAGATAATGTCTGTAGGAAAGAAATACAAGTTTTAATTGTAATAATCCATACAATCACAACGAATATGGAGTTTAGTATGTATACAAATTCCATTATAAACCTTCTTTCTGTTCTGATGGTAATTTAAAATGTTCTTTATCCATTGTCTTTATGTCTCTCATTGAAAACATGCTATAGGATGCAACAACTAAAAAGACAAAAGAAAATAGGAAACTGTTTATTAAGTTTCCCATGACTACCCCTCCAAGTGTAATTTAAAGTTTAATAAAGATTGAATTGCTGTTTCAAACGTGTTTGTATAAACACCATACAACCCTATCGAGAATACGATAACAAATTTAAGTGCAAAGTCTGTAAATAGGTCTTTGTGTTTCTTACCTACCATTTTGTTAAATTCTTCTTCTTTCCTCTTTTCTTTATTGTTTAACTGAATGATAGAATCAATAAAGAAATAAAAGCTAATTATCCAAGAAATTGTAACCATATGAGATACTACAAAGTTTAACATATTTAACTTCCTTTACCATTGAAGTTTAGGTTTCCTTTTGTGAATTTATCCATATCAAATGACTGCATTTCAGCATCCGTAGTCTTTAGATTCTCATTCGGTATTCTCATAATATCTTCTAACTTCTGATTTGTACCTAAAGTTTCATTTGATACTTTAAAGGCTTTTGTAGCAATTTTGATAGTTTCTTCTGACATATCTAAACCTTGCTTATAGTTTACACCGATAAATACCCCTAAATCATATCTTGCTTCGCTCAGACTACAAAGTCTACCGATTGTTAATGTAAAGTTTCTACGATTACTTAATAATACGATTGTAGGTTTATTGTTTAATGAACGCTCTTGCATAAACCCTTGTACTTCACCGAAAGTTACACTATCTGCATCATCTGTCATAATTACTACAATAATGTCTTTCTTGTAATACTCATCAAAATCTTCTTTGTATTTGTTTACTCGAATCTCTCTAGCTGTTAGCACTCTACCTACCGTTAATAACCCTTTGTAAGCTGATGCTAAGAAACAATAAGCTAGTTTCTGTAATTCAGCATGACGACCTGCATACATAACAAATGAAGTCTCAGGTAGTTGACCACCAGTTAGACCAGCCATTAACGCTTCTACTACTGCATTAAACTCATATACAGAGTTGTCTTCAAGGTAGTATAAGTCTGTCGTACCAATAATCGCTTCTTGACTATACATATCTGAAACGTATCTTTGGTCAATTCCTAAATGAATAGATAGCGATTCACGATTGCCAGTTTGTTGATTTACAATCCCATCACGTACTTCATTTTTACGTTCTCTTTTACATATTTCACATGGAACTAATTTTCTTAATTGTTTATCAAACTTTTGACCGTTATTACATTTGTGTACTTCTGACACTGTTCTACCCCTCCTAATACGGTAATTCTTCTATTTTATGACTTCGGTATCCCATACCTGCGTTCTTATAAGCTTCTATTACACTACTTATCTTGTCCCTTTTAACTCTCGTTGTTTTCACCCATTTACCTTTGGAGTCTATACCATATATAGTTAGCTTTGTAGTTTGTAGTTCAGGATTTGAAAATAAGTAATCTAATGAAGATAACATAATACTTTTCAACTGTATTCCTGTTGATTTTTCGTTAGGTAACATTAAATTAAAACCTATTACCTCTTCCCTATTTGAAGTTCTGTTATAATTAGGTATGTCTGCAATAAGAATCTCAATATCATAGTGGTTCGATAGTTGATTAATTAAACTACTCAGCATATTTAAAGGGTCAGTTACATAATAATTTCCCATGTTGGCTATTAGTATCTTATTACCTTTGTGAATCTTAGTTTCGAAATTATAATATCTTTCTCTTCTCTTTAAAGGTCTGTTTTTAACTTTACTATTTAGACAATCTATACTATTCATTTCTTTATACAAAGATTTCTTTATGAAATCTCTTAGGTTTATATTTGAAATATCTTTTCTAGCTTCCATTAAAAATTCATTTTTAATATCTTTTTCAAGTTCTTCTTTTATTGTAACTCTTACTTCTTCTGATACTTTACTCTTTAATTCTTCTTTTTGGTCTTTATATACTAAATTCAATATAGATTCTCTCAACGTACTATATTTATATTCTAAAAAGTCTTCTAAATTAAAATCTACTACTTCATAAATAAAACCTTCACTTGTTCTTGTTGGTTTTAACTCTAAATAAGGTATATTACTGTCTTTTAAATATTTTACTTTTTCTTCCTCATTTTTATGTGTTACGAATATCTCAAATACTAGAGGGTTTGTACTATAAGTCTTATTTACAACACAAACATCAGCTTTAAAAGTAGAAACAGTCTTCTCTACTTCGGAGTAGAAAGTTGAGTAATAACTTAAAAGTTCCTTCAAAGATATAGAATACATTGTCATTCCTAAATTCTTTAAAATCTTATAATAGTCTGCATCTAGTAAAGACCAATTTACTGTAAAATACAAGTCTTTACCTATTACTCTATAATCCGTATTATTAATAAAATTAGAAAGGTAATGTTTTGAATCATAATGAAGTAATGTTTCTTTAGTAGGGTTACAAGTTTCCAGATTTTTATGGTAAAAACAATGCTCTCTTTCACTACCCTTCCTGTAACCTACTTCGTCTCCACAAAAAGGGCATTTGTAAGTCATATCTCTAGATAGTCTGTCTTTAATGTGTACAACTTTATCCCCCTCTAAAGCAAAATCTAAATTAACAACCACAATTACCCCTCGTTTCTATTTTAACTTATGCTTCTTTCTCCGCTGACTTGATTATTTCTTCTACTCTTAACTTACTTTTATGTTTTAACTCTTTCTCACTATACCCTAACTCTTCTGCTAGTTTTAATATAGCTTGATAACTAGCATACTCTTTTTCAATGTTTCTATTATACATTTCTTGAACTCGTACTGTTTCATTATGCTTCTTCATGATATAATCTAAGTTTAAATTAGTAGAATCAATCTCTACCGCTTCTTTTCTTAACTCTTCTAGTTCCTTTAACTGGACGATTGCATTATGACATCTTACTAAGGCGTTTATGATACTTTCCTTATTTGTCATATCCCTCTACCTTTCATAATCGTTTCAATCATTTGTTTCATTTCTTCCTCTGCATCTAATTCACTTGCAAACTCTACCACCGCTAATAATTTTGACCATACTAGTTTCTTTTGTTTATTAAAATGTACTCTCTTGTTTAATAACTCTTCCTCTGCTTCAAAAATACCTAAAATATCGTTTACTTTCTTTCTTGTTTCCATTACGAATTTTAAATCTGTAACTACTCGTTCTTCCTCTGCATTCAAGTCCTTTAACTCATTCATATACTTCTGCATATGCTTTACTACTGCTTTTGTAAAGTTTAACATAACTTCCTACCCCTTTTATATGGAATACTTTCCTGATTGATACGCTTTTACTGTTTCACTATTAAGTGTTCTCTCCAATTCTTCCTTGTTTGGGTACATGGCATTTAATAGAGTCATTACTTTTTCATTCTGTTTTCCTACTGCTTTTATTCTGTTTGCATATTCTTTTCTAATTTCTAATGTTTTCTCTGTATGTGCTACGACACTTGGTATATGTAACTGTAATCCGTTTACACGTAAATGATTTTCTTCAAACTCAACTAGCTTTTGTTCTTCTGCTCTAAGTAATAGAAGTTTAACCTTATGTTCTACTATTTTCTCTATTAATTGCATAGATTGAAGTTCCGTACTCATTTAATTACCCTCTCTTATTTACAACCTTTTAAGCATCCGTCTACTTTATATGCTTCTGTGTTTAATAGTATACATACAATGATAACCCATATGATAACTGATACAATTCTTAGTTTCATTGGAAACTTCTTTGTTAACAATAACGCTATACTTGGTACTACTGATAAAATAATAAAGTCTGTTAGAAAACCCATCTAGTTAGCTTACCATTTCTTTAATATATTCTACATCTAGTTTTAGGTATATTGCTTTATCTAACTGCTCTTGAATATACAAGTTACATTCTTCAATTTTAGGGTCAATTTGTGCATTGATTTCCATAATATCATTTGTTAGTTTTGTACTTACTACATCTTTGTTTTCTTTTGATAAACCTTTTACTGTTTCGCACATTTCATCAATCTTTAATGCTCTTTCAGTTTCTAGTTTCTTTCTATCTTTTTGCATAACCTTAATATTTATAATGATATCTTTCTCTTTCATCGCTTGTTTATTTGGTTTGAATAACCGTTTTAATCCTGATAGCATAACTTTCTTCCTCCCTTACTACCCCTTAACAACTCCCATAACTCTTCTACTGTTTTATTATCATATCTCTCATCCATATGACAAACATATGTCCCTAATTCCGGTTTGTATATGATTGGAGAATAACCTGTAATAAAATGAAATCTGTTCTCTTCTACTAACTGTCTCATTAACTTTCTTGTAACAGGCTTCGTATACCCTGTTATACCAATTGGCGGTGTCATTTTTCCCATATTATTTTCTACCATTCCAAACAGCTACAAGGTCTTTCCAAGCTAAGTTAGTTTTTGGTGTAACTAGAATCAGAACGAATAATGCAATAACTTCTACTGGACTTACACTAAAGTTCTTCACTAAACCGATTATGATAGATGTTGCAAGCATGAACCCTAAACCCAGTTTTAAAATGTGTACTGTGTATTCTGCTTTCATGATAAACACTCCTATACTCTCCATAGTTTCTTTTTACGCTTACTCGCCTATAGCTTAACCCTTAGCTATAGAATAACCCGAAATAGTTTAATGCATATAAAGAAGCACTAATTACCCCTGTTAAGAATACCTTCTTAAACTTTGTAGTCTCCATCTTCGTCCATAACATGTATACGAAAATGAGAACTGATAACGTATACGCATAAATTAACATTGTTGGCACATAGATTCACCTCTTTTGTTTGTATATCCTTTACCCATTCAGATATACAGTTTAATTGTTGCACTTATTATTGTAGCGGTTATAATACTACTGATAGCAAGTCTTTTCCATTTCAAACTCCAACCCATTGAATCACTTACCCAGTCTACCACTACTGCTATTACAATTGCTGAAATTATTGCTTCTGTACTGCTCATTTCCGATTATCATCCTTCTTATAATGAGGTTTGCTTGGTTTTTGAGTACCATCTGACTTTCCTTGATACGGTTTCTTTTTATATTGCTGTTTACCTTTGTAAGAACCTTTTGTGTGCGGTTTCTTTTTATGATGCTTTGCGGTAGAAGATGTTCTCTTAGATACACCTACTGTATTTTCTAATAATCCATCAATACCTGCTAAGTTTGTTGATTCTAATTGTTGTTTATACTTTTCAGAGTTTTGCTTGTATAATTCACTACCGAAAATCGAAACGTAGAATCGTACTACCCCTTCGTTTACTTTGAAGGCTCTAATTAGTCCGCAATGTACTAGTTTCTTGATTCTTTTTAAGAATACTTCATCTGTAATTAATGTACTATCTGTAATGTTTACCTTAGATGAAATATAGATATCTCTTGATAAATCCAGTTCATAGTTTAAAGGGTGAGTTGTAATCTGATACCCCTTATTTGCTAACTTATAAATGGTGTTTAACCCTAAGAATGTTCCAAACTTGAAGTTAAATAGTAAAGTTTCACTTGTTTTAGCTTCTTGTATGTACATTCCAACTGCTCTACCTAAATGAGCCATATCATAGAACTTTGTAGTTGTGAATATCTTAACACTAGATACTCGATAATCTTTATGGTTTTTAATTGTAAATAGCAAGTAACCACTTCTGTTTTCGTACTGTACCATTACATATATACTTTCTGACGTTTTAGAGAAGTGACAACGAATTGACTTTACCCCATCATGCTTCTCAAATCTTGTTATAAATTTAGTTAGTTTCTTATTGTACTCGTCTCTTAAAAATGTTACAGGTTCATCTTTAAATAACAGTGTGACCGTCTTTTCCCTAGCAACGTTACTGTATTTAGCCCCTCTTGATTTCTCATTCACTCTTAATTCATCCACTTTTAGCCCCTACCTTTAAATTTTATACCTTTATTATAACATAAGTTAAGCAATTTGTCAAATAGAGTTTCATTACCAAACCCTATAGACTTAATCCATAAGGTTTAGTAACATTTCAACTACTGCACTTAAATCGTCACTAGAGAAGTCACGACTTGACTGTAAGGTCTTCTTAACATCTTTCTTCAGTTTGTTTAACTCTCTACCTTCATGTGCTAGTAGATAGAAGTTTTTATTTTCAATATGGAATGAACGAGTAATACGACCTTCCATCTGAATCATTTTGTTTGGGTTTGTACTAAATGAATAGAAGATTAAATGTGGTACGTCTCCAAAGTTTAACCCTTTCTGAACTGAAGTTATTAATACTTCATATTCTTTCTCTTTAAAGGCGTTTACAATTCCGTTTCGTTCTTCTCGGTTTGTAATATCGCCATTTAAAATTTCAGTATCATATCCACGGTTCTCAAACCAATCTTGTAATCTTCTTTGTGATTCTTTATAGTGACAGAAGATTAATACCTGTTCTCCTACCTTGATTTTGTTTTCTAGTAATTCTTCTAACATGTCTAACTTCGGTACATTCTCTTCATCGAATGGGATATCAGAGTCTAAATACGTAGGACAATCATATACATAACCGTACATATCAGTTAGCTTCATTAACTCTGTTTGTTCCTTTGTCATTTCTCTTGTTATAATCTCATAGGTTGTATTCTTCATTTCTGCACCTAACTGTTTACGAGTTTGATAGAAATAGAAATACCCCACTTGATGCCTAAATACGTGTGCGTTCTTATATTTACCATTGTGAACACCCCACTTCTTCTGACCATGTCCATACTCTAATACGTAGTATATCTTCTTGAATGTAGTCTTAGCTGGCATTAAATTTGGGTCTAAGAAGTTTAATTGACCATAGAATGTATCTAAATTACTTTCGAATGGTGTTGCATTCATTAAGATAACATGTTTTGCATACCTTCTTAATAGTTCTGCATACTTATAGAGTTGTGTGCTTGTACTACCTAGTAAACTCGATTCATCTATAAATAGATAATCAAAATAATAGCTTCCTTCTGCTAAACCATACTCGTCTAACATATCGTCTAACCATGAATGAAAGACTTGCTGTTTTAGTAAAGAGTGTGGAGCAACAATACCACCTTTATGCCCGTCCCACATTTCTTCACGCCATTTTACGTTCTCTTTCTTTTCCCCAGTTAACTCATGTACATACTGTCTTGTAAAACGAGTTAACTCTCTTACCGCCTGTTCTACTAGTGTTTTCTCCGTTAAGAATAAATAGCGGAAAGGTAATCCGTTATCATGGTTTTGTTTTCTCTTTAAGTTAATAAGGGCTGATACCTGTACAGTTTTCCCTAAACCTACACTATCTCCAATAATACAGTCGCCTGAATAGTACATGTAAGCTGTTCCTAGTGTTTGATTATCCGCTAGTGTACCTTTCTCCTTTGAAATAGATGGGTCTACTTTCTTTTCTCGTTGTATTCTTGCCACTTCTTCATCGGATAAAGCATAGATTGTATGTTTCAATGAGTCAATACTTCCGTTTACTTCTTTCATTTTTAAAATATGCTCTAAATTATCACAGTCTGCTTCGTTCATAGAGCCTTGTAATCTATCATTATAGTATTTAACCGTTCGTTTCGCCATTTAACCTTCCTCCTAATTAAAATAGCCGTTGTTCTACACAACGGCTTTAACTTCTCTACTTGTATGTTTTAGTTTGATTATTATTTCTAGAGGGCTTCTTCGAATAGACTTTTGTATTCTTTAATATCTCGTTATACTCCTTTAAAACTGCTGTTTCTATTTCCGACATCGTCTCTCTATCTGTTATTTGTACAACTGACTTAATTGCATTCTCTTCTACAGACCTACAAGGAGTTACAGGCATTTGTACAATATAGTCTGCATCTTTCTTAATAACTCTCACCCTGTTTATTGTGATTACCCCATTTAAGATAACCCTACAGAACCCACATGAACCGTTTCTGTTTTCATCCATTGCTTTTGCGAAACTAAAACTTACTGCTGTTACTTTAATCGACACGAAATACCCCTTCTTTCATCACTTTCTTACAGGTTTACTGGACTTAAATTAATAATACCCCTCTAGCCCTTGTTATGATACCACTATTAATATAGTCATCTACTACTTTAGGTGAATATAGCTTTTTGACCTCGTTTTCCTTCGACCTCGGATGAAGTCTTAGGTACGAAATTGGGTCTGGAGGTAAGTTTTCTACTTTTACTTCTTCTACTTTTGGAGAAGATGGATTGACATTCGATGAAGGTGGAGTTACTTTGGAATTTTGACTGTTCATTATGCTTTTAATGAAGTCTTCTTCACTACCTTCTATGCTTTGCATTCTTAGTGAGTTTGAATTAGCTCTACGACTCGGTCTTGGATTATTTGGAACATCGAATTGACTTTGAACAGGTTCTTCTTTCTTCAACTCAGGTTTTGGAGGTGCTACAACTGGTGTATCTTTCTTGAATACTGGTTCAGTCTTCTTAATGACTGGTGCATCCATTTTAAACACTGGTTCGAAAGCTTGAACTTTCTCTTTCTTTTCTACGATTGGAGGTGTAATGACTGGTTTTACTAGTTTGACTTCTTCGATTATAGGTTCAGGCTCAGGTTCATAGGACTCTTCTTCCTCTTCCAACTCTTCCTCATCCTCAAAGTCATCTTCTTCGTCTTCCAACTCTTCCTCATCCTCAAAGTCATCTTCGTCTTCCTCTATAATCTCTTCATCTTCTTCGTCTTCTAAGAATTCCTCTTCTTCCTCTTCCTCAAAGTCTTCTTCAAGGTCTTCTTCATCCTCATCATCGTCTAACAATTCTTCTTCATCGTCATCTTCAATTATTTCTTCCTCGTCTTCGTCTTCTAGTTCATCATCTTCTAGTTCTTCATCTTCTATTTCATCGTCTTCAATGACATCATCGTCTATAATTTCATCATCTACAATTTCTTCATCCTCTTCTTCATCTATAATAGCAACTGGAGGTTCTTCTTTTGTGTAATCAATTGGCTCATCTTCCGAAACTAAATCTAAGTTTACATTACTGTTTAGCTTCTCAAAGACACCTTCAATATGACTTGTAATCTCATGTGGTAGAATAGAGTCTAATGTAATATGCTCTATTGACTCGGAAGCTTTTAATTGTATTTCATAATCTTCTTCTACCTCTTCGGATATCAGACTCCGTTCATCTAATACTGGAAGAGGTCTAAGAAGCTGTAACCTCTCAAACTCTTCCGCTTTTACTTGACTATAATCTTTCTTATTGTCTGCTAATTTCTCACCATACTTTTGTAAGGCAAAATATAAGTCTTCATTGGATATACTTTCTAACATTACTCGCAAATAAAACACCTTCTTTTAAGGTCTAAAATCACTGACTACCCCTAGTACATTCCATCTTTACCAAATACAGGCTCACTAGGTAAGTCTAACTTATCTAATATTACTTTTTGCTTGTTTGTATTGTCTAGTTGATAGGCAAGTGAACCTTTTATGGAATCAGGCTCTAGTTTCTCCCATAACTTCGCTTGATAATCTAATACACGAGTTACCCCTGTACCGTTCTTAGCTAAGATAAATGAGTGCATAAAGAATACGTCACTAGAGATTGATGGCATGTTTACTGCACAATCCCCTACGTGTGATAATTTAAATTTGAACTTACTTGGTTTTGCACCAGTTGTAGCTTCTACGTGACTCTCATCACCTTTAACAGATATCTTACAAGGTATTAAGTCTGATACTGTTTTAGGGATGATATCATTCTTAACTAAGTGAGGAATACCCCATAATCTAAGTCCAAACCCTGGCATTTTCGTTACTAAATCGACCATTCTTGCATGGAATAACTTTTTATCCTTGTCTGTTAACTTCTGCATTAGAGTTGCCATTTCATCTATAACAACATAAATCATAGGAAGTTCAACATCATGCGGAACTTGATTATAGTCTTTTAAGTTTGTTACCCCTACTTCTGCCATTATCTTCTCACGTCTCGGTCCTTCTACTTCTGTTAGGTGAGTTAACATTGTTATGATGTCTTGTGGGTTACTTTCAAACCTTCTAACATGAGGTGTTCTGAACTGATACCAGTCAGATACTTTACCTTTTACGTCTGCAAAGTAGAAATTAACTTCTGATGGACTACAAAATTGAACCATTTGAGACATTACCGTTTTAACAGAGAATGTTTTACCACCCCTTGGCATACCTGCTGTTAGGATAGATTCCACATCATATAAATCAGTTTTAATTGTGTCTCCTAATTCGTTAAAGCCCATTACAACTGGAATACGGTTGTCTGTATTTAAGAAGAAATCTTGCTCTTTTATAATAGCGTCTTTAACAGATACACTTGCTGTTTCACCTGTAAAGATTGTAATGTAAATTGTGTTACCAACTGCTATTGTTTGTGAGTATCTTCCTTCTACTAGTCTTCCTTTTACCCTTGAAACGATATTTGATAATTCTCGGTTAAACTCTTCTATCTTACTGTTTTTAAGCTTCTTCGGTCTTGTTGCTTCTACATAAACAGTTAATAGACGTTTTTCTACAGAAAGAATTTCAGATAAATCACTTTCGTAATCGTCTGCCCCTGATTCTAAGTCCATTTGTTGTTGAACTTCTCGAATCAGTCTACTGTATGCATCCCACTCGTCATCCTCATCTTCATCTAAATAGATTGTATCACTATAAGATGGTGTAATACTTGTTAAGGCTTTCTTATAGTTTTCATATAAGAAATGTCTTGTATACATACCTGCGGGTACTTGGTCTACATCAGTTAAGACAGTTGCTATATCAGTAGGTGCTTCATCTACTGTAACAAATTCTGTTATTTCATCGTCTTCCTCATCGTATTCATCGTCTTCTTCTTCATCGAACTCGTCCCAACCATCATCAAATTCATCGTCATCCTCTTCTCCTTCGTCTTCATCTTCTTCATAGGAGTCAAAAGGCTGTACTTCTTCTAATGGTGGTTTATCTAAGTTAACTACCATGTTAGGTTCAGTTGCAAATGCATTCGCAAAGATATCATCTTGTGGTAAAGGGTCTCCCTCTATTTTATTAATATCAAAGGGCTGTTCCTCTTCTCCGTCTGTACCTTTTATCATTCGTGCTTTATCATTATTGAAAGATAATAACAATACCCCTACAATTGCGGTAAAACCGCTACCCATCATGAAGTCCATTACGTCTTTCTTAAATATCATCATAGTTGCAAAGGATAAACCACAAGCGATTGCTGACATTTTAACTAAGTTCCTACCAGTCATAGACCAGTTTGTAGGTGTTGATTTTAAATCATGAAATCCACTACCTAAGTCTTTAATGAATGACCAACTCTTCTTTCCTGCATCCATTATTTTCTCTTCGTCACTCTTAGGTTGTTGTGGTGGTTGACCGAATGGTGTAGGTGGTTGGTTCATACCTCCCATCGGTGGTATACCTCCAATTGGGTTTAAGAAAGGGTCATTTCCACCACCTAAAGGTTGCCCCAGTGGAGGTGCATCACCGAATGAGTTAAACGAGTTGTTATTATCAGTTGGTGAAGAAGGAGAAGGATTACTGAACATAGCATCTATATCCAAATCAGAAAACGGGTCTCCACCTTGACCATGTTCTACGCTTGGTGGGTTTTGTCTGTCTTGCCTATCCTGACGTTCTTTTGCTAAGTCATCGTCAGAGACAAAGTTTCGTGAGTCGAAACTCATACAATACCCCTCCTTTCTTAGACTTTGAAACTATTACTCTTTACCTCAGTTTAGATAAAGAAAAAGGTGATAAAGATTGCTACTATTAATAGGAAGACCACTCTAGTCTTCCCATTTAAGGACATCTTTCTTGTAAATAAAGAATAGATTAATAGTAATACAAGTAGAATCTTTAATACTGATATTGACATAACTTCCTACCTTTCTGTTTAGGCTAGTATAAATCGAATTACACTATATACCCCAAACAATCCTGCTAGAATCCAAAAGTTACGCTTTGATTTCTCGTTTATTGTGTCTTTATTCGTTGTAAATACTGAAACGAGAAACAAGAACAAAGCGAAACTTAAAGCATACGCAACATTCATTGTCTACCCCTCCTTACCTCTCAATGATAGTTGGTGCATCGTCTTTCGGTGCGTTTTGATTGATTTTATCATTATCATTGTTAGGTCTACTATAAGGGTTAACGTTATCTGAATCTTTCTTATTCTCAATATTACCGTTTACATTACCAATTTCAGTGTTCTCAATCTTAGCATCAGGAGTTACATCTTCACCTGACTTACCAATCCAACGCTCAAACTGGTCTAAGATTTGGTTTACTACGATTTCACCGTCTTGGTACTTCGCTAATGCATCTAATTCAGCATCATTTGTAACTAACCATGAACCATCCATAGTTTGTTGCATTACAAAGTTTACTTTTACATTTCTAGTTTTTGGCTTCTCACCTGAATAGTAACTTAGTACGTAGTTGAATAAGTAATCTTTCATTTTTGTTGTATCACGCTCATTCACTTTGTACTTTTTCAAGTCTTGGAAGATTTTATCTTTGTCTTTTAACCAAAAATCCTTGTTACTTAAATCTAATAACTCGATATTCATTGTAATTGAAGTTTTATAATCAGCGAATAAAGCTGTATCTTCAATTTTGTTTGGTCTAAGACTTAATAGTACTTGTTTATACATACCTTTTTGGAAGTTCTTATTGTATGTAAAATCTTGTTCTGCTTCGTAGAATCCTTGGTATGATTTTACTACATCAGTCTTATAGCTATATCTTTGTGCATTAGAGAAATCTAGAGTTGATAGACCACGAACATATGCATAAATAACGTCCTCACTGGTCATACCTTTATCTCCTATTGCTTGAAGCTTACCATCGTCTGTCCAACGGAAACCTTTCTTTGGTGCGCCATGTTTCTTCACTAGTTTCTCTTGTTCAATGTCGAATTCAGACTTAACGTTTTCTTCTTTTGCGCTTTTCTCTGCTGAAACCTCAGCTTCCTTCTTGGCTTGTCGGTCTGCCGCAACATTATAGGATATGAAACTAATGATAACTACCCCTGCTATTGCAAGCGTGGTTTTCTTGTGTTCCATAATCCAACTTGTTATTCCACTTAACATCCACTTACCACTCCTTATAGTCTTACGACTTTACTTACATAGTTTTAAAGCTATGTATACAAATAAGGGACGAGGAAAACCTCGCCCTATACTTTACATATTTAAGTTAGTTAATACCTTCTCAGTTAATCAGTAATACTACACTAGTTCTTTACTGAATGTAACCTAAGTACTGTAGACACATAGACAAGAATAGAACAGATAATGTACCTGTCACAGTCATAAGTTTATGACTTTCCATCCAAGTTCTAACAGGTTGAAGCTTTTTCGTAATGTCGAATTTTAATGTCAACCAAACTGTCGCAACTGTAAATAAAAGTACCCCTACAAAAGCAATAGCAACTTGCATATCTAACGCATGT
Source organism: Noccaea caerulescens (assembly GCA_900406465.1). Lineage (NCBI taxonomy): Eukaryota > Viridiplantae > Streptophyta > Magnoliopsida > Brassicales > Brassicaceae > Noccaea > Noccaea caerulescens. The sequence continues at coordinate 141,821 of OVBC01000004.1, read as the reverse complement.
AAGTTCATAATCGTTTCCACCTCCTTTCAAGGAGTTTTACCTTACTTCTTATCTTTTAAAGTTACTTTTATTTTACCTGTATGAATCAATCCGTATATTGTAAAGATTCCCATGTTTGTCAGGATAAAAAATGCAACTGGAAGTATTAATAAGGAAGTTACACCATCTACCATGTATTTCTGAATAGAGAAATAAGGAGCAATTACATAAAACACAATGAATGCTATCGTTTGAAAACCCATTGTATATTTTATAATTGGTCTGTACTCTTTTTCTAATCGGTTATATAATGTTAACTCATATAGATAAAGTCTCCGCATAAAATCAACCAAAGGAAAATACGCTAAAAATATAAGCAACGATACCCCTAATGTTGTTTGAAAGAATTGTATTACATCTTGCACCCTCGCACCTCAGTTTACTTGTATTTCCTCTCTTTTGTAACTCGTTTATAGGTTGTTTTTGAGTCAATTCTCCGTAGTTGAATACATGTCATACTAAAATACAAGTTATCCTATTTTTACACCAGTTTGGAATAGTCTTGTTTTAGACAAGCTATCAGGTAATACAATTTTCGTAATAGAGAAATCTCGTCTCTCTAATCCAACAAGGAAAGCTTTTGCGTATGGATTCATCTTGATTGCATCGAAGTCTTCATACTCTGTTGTATTATCATCGGATTTCTTACGGTTTCTTTCAATTAAATCTAATTCTTTCTTCATTAACGGCATTTGTAGACGTTCACATAGTTCATGACGAACTTTCGAGTCACCTACAGCCCCAATTGCAAATGTAGTGATTGAGTCAAAGATTTTGAATCGGTCTGTTTCTAGTAATTCGGAAGGTCTGTTTGTGATAATAATATTAATATCACCTAATTTACGTCCACCTGATAATGGAGTTTTAAGTGTTTCTTCCGCACCAGGGAATCCACCCCAACGTTGGAACTCTTCCCAAATTTTAAAGTTATACATACCCCTTGATTTCGCAAATACAGAACGTAAATGAGAGATTAAAGCGGTGTATAACTGCATTAACGCCATGTCTACCGCACTTACTGTAGAAGCTGAACGACCTTTCATACCGAATGAGTTAATTACTAGTTTCGCATCACGGATAGAGTCGAATTGTACACGATTACTGAATCTACCTGTTGTACGACTGTTTCTACCTAATCTTGACTCTAATTGAGCGATAACTAACTCTTTATCCGCTTCAAACTCAGAATTTAATTTATGAGGTTTGTATATTTTAATCTTTTCGTAAACATCAAAGATAGTTTTACCTTTTGTTTTCTTCCAAGTCTTACTATCACTGTTTACTACCCCTAAATCAGCGTAGAACTCTTCTACCCCATTCTCGATGATTGTTTCAGCCCAGTCACGCTTTTGTAGTAGCTTGTCTCCTACTAATGTTTTAAACATACTTTTTGTAAAGGAAACTGATAAAGAGTGCATTTCTTCATCTAAATCTGCAACTCCTGTTTCGTATATCTCTACAGGGTCAAAGTAAGAACCACCTGACTCACCAATATCTAACATAACAACGCTACTATGGTTTGCGATGATGTAACCTAAGTCTTCATACTCATCACCCTCGATATCGTTAATTGTTCCTACCATATCGTTTCGTCCAAGTAATTGAATACAAGATGATTTTACAAAGTAGGATTTTCCTCCACCAGTCTCAGCCGCAATTAACCAGTTCTCTGCATCAGTGTCTATTACTTTTGGCTCTTTTAATACTGGTTTCTTAGAATAGATATCAGTACCCCAATACATCGAACCTGTTCCAACTGTACCTTGGTCGTAAGAGTTTAATCTTGCTACTAATTCATCAGGTATAACGTTTGAACCAGTTCGTTTAATTACCCCACTATTCTTACGTAGTGAGAAAGGACTAAACGTTTCTAAGTAATCCGTTAAATTACCTGTTATACGTTTAATCTTAATTTTACTACGTTTACAAGAAGACTCTACTGATTTAACCGTATCATCAAATGCTAACCCTCGTTCACCTGTAATTAACATAATACCTTGTACGTTAAATAACTTTCTCTTTCTACGTAAGTCTGCATTGATTAAATATTCAATACTTTTCTTCTTATAGTTTTGTAGGTCTAAACGTCCAACCTCTCCTGCCGCTTCATAGATACTAACCTCTCTATCATTGGCTTTCTCTAAGTTCTTCCATGTTTGAAGTTTATTCTTATTTGTAGGACTTTCCCAGTTAATTGTATCTCGGTTTAAGTTTGTAATGAAGGTAATACGTACCCCTGCTTTACACTCTCGTCTAATCGTTTTACGGAATGATAACTCTAATTCACTAGGTAGTTGGTCTACTAAATACAGATAAGACACGTTCTTCTCACCACTATAGAAAGCATTGGTGTTTGCATAGAAGTTAACACGTCTAGTCGGTCCTTGTTCACTTTTGTTCTTATTCATAAACTCAGCTATTCTTGTGTCCCATAAACCCCAAGGTTTAATGGTACGTTTCTTTTCGCCAAGTATCTTTTTAAAGTTTGGTATGCTTAACCCGAACAACTATACCCCGTCCTTCCTTATTTATCTTGTTATACCTACAAATTCATCTATACGGTTGAAAGATTCATAGAACGTTTTCTCATAACGGTCTAATCTGTTTTCTACCCCTTCGGGATATCTATCAATATGAGTTAGGCGCATTAAAGAGTTTTTCAGACCTCTTATAGATATGATACTTTCTTCACTCTTTAGATTGTACTTACGTAGTTCTCCTATACTTGTTACACAATGAATAACCTTTGCTTTGTTTGTAAAAATAGGGTCTTTTTCATAGGTACGGTCTAGTATTAGAATCACTTCGTCTGATTTCTTTGTCATTTCTAACATCATATCTCGTAAAGGTGTTGTAGTGAAAGCTACGTCTTTTGTAATTGCATACTCACTCTTCATAGATTGTAAGGTAAGTTCAAAGAATCCTTCATATCTACGTTTTGTTAATTCTTGTTTACCTGATACAACAATCAAACGTACACGCTTATTCTTAATCGTTTCTAAATGATTCTTATAAGCTAGTACCATACTCGTTAGATACCTACAAGCTGACATTTCTTTAAATACAATTAAAGGTATGTTTCCTGTATAGATGATAGGCGGATAGAATGATAGGTTACTAGCCCTATTTCGGCTTGCACCACTATACTTCTTATCATGCTCTATCTCTAGTAGCTTGTTTTTCATTTCTTCGGCTTTAACCTGTAAATTATTGATAGTTTTTGTGGTATTGTTGTACGTCTCAATTACACCTTTACCCATTAAACTGATTCGTTCCTCTTGTAACTTCATGTCTCTATTTACACTTGTTAATGCTCTATTAACAACATCTAGGTATAATGGGTCGTTTAATGACTCATCACCCTCAGACAACTTTGATACAAACTCAGTCAATACGTTAAAAGGTGAGTTTTGATTCTCTGTCTCTCCTATTGCGATTTCTAAGGAGTCTTCTTTTAAAATTTCAACTAAACCTGCAATTTCATCCTCGTCTTCCAATAAAGACTCGTCTTCTTCCACTACCCCTTTAAAGCTATCAATTAATACTCTTACATCTTCGTAAGGTGAGTTGTTTATGTAAATAAACTTATTAACACCTTTTGTACTATATAAGTTTGATAGCATTAAAGAAGCTTTATAAGAATCTTCTTGAAAGGAATGTAATAGAATAATAGAGTTTGCATCTGCTTCTATTACTGCTTGCAAACTATCTACCTTTGTATAGTTCTCTAAATCGTACTCGTTACTTGTACTTACTAAATAATTCATTCTACATCACCGTCTCTTTACTTATAAAGCTGTTTATAACCTGAACCTTCTTGAGAAACCATCGGTCTACCATCATAAGTATTGATGAAATTATAGAACCCAAAATCTAACTCTGTGAATGTACGAGAAGGTGTCGGGTTACTTAATTTTTCACTTAGTTCCTTTGATTTTTCATTTACGTTATACACATTATCATTACTTGTTTGCATAGATTTATCTTGGTTATGACCTTCTTGTAACACTTGACTATGAATATCCTGTTCAAATGTTTCACCTTGTACGTTATTATCTCCTTTTATGTGTTGCAAGTAAGCCATAATTATTTGCATATTTTGTTGTTTTGTTTGCAATTGGACTTTGGACAGTTTCTTTAGACCAAAAAATCCGTATCTTTTATACTGTCTTTTCCGTTGTGGTAAGACAACCATCGGTTGTATTTCTAATTCTCTTGTAGCTTCTGCTGATTCTTCGTTCTCTTCTTCGTCATAATCGTCTTCTAACAAATCATCATCAATTTCATCTTGCTTGTTTGCGGAATACTGTTCACGAATCTCATCTATACCCCCTCTTACACTTTTCAGTAGGATAGATAAGTTTTGTTCTTCTACTGCTAAGTCTGTATATAAAGGTGAATTAAATACCTCATTGAAGAACTTAGCTTTCTTTTCTGCATTTTCTTTTCCTTTTGGGAACATAAAGACTACTGTAGCCCTTGGATGTTCCTTCCTTAAAAACTTGTTTAAATCTACTAACTCTTGTTGCGTCTTTACCCCTGCATGTGTCAATACGATACGGTCAAAATTAAGTCTTAGAATCGTAATATTTTCAATTAAGTCATAGGCTCTTGTATATGCCCTAATATCTACACTATCGTCTAGTTCGTTAATTTCTTGTTTGACACCTTCTGTAATATCTCCAAATGCCAATAATGTTCTCATATCTATAACCTCCCTGCTGTTTGACTTTTTATCTCATATACTTAAATTATTTATACTGTTTCTATGATAATACTTATCGTTACCATAATTTAAAATATAAGTTCATACCTTATATTCTAAAGTACATTAAAGATAAGAAGAGGGAAGGTCTATTTACAACCTCTACCCCTCTTTGGATTACTTTTACCATCCTTCGTCTTCTGAATCGCTGAATAAGTTTACTTTACTGTCTTTCTTTGTTTCTTTCGTATTCGGCTTTTCAGTTTCAACGATATTAGGTTTTACTTCTTCTTTCTTAACTTCTACTTCCTCTTTACGTGTAATAACTTCGCTTTCTTTACGTAAAACAGGTTTCTTAACATCGTCTACTTTTACTTCTTCTACGACTTCATCATTTAAATAGGAGTCATCCAAGATAGTTGTGCTTTCAAAGAAGTCACCCAGTTTATCTTGACTTTCATCTTTGTTTTCTTTGACAACATCAGAAGTTTTAGACTTCTTATTCTTACTTTCTTTCTTCTTACGTTTCTCTTCAGCTTTCATAGCTTCTTGGAATTTCTTGTCTTCCTCTAACTGCGCTCTAGTCTTATTATAAATCTCTTCTGTACCATCTTCTCTAATTAACTTGATAGGAGTAATCGTTTTACTTAATGTATTCATGATTACTTCTTTCTCAGCTTGAAGTCTTGAGAAGTTTTCTAAGTTCATAATGGATTGAGTCATATTTCTTAACTGATTAGGGTCGATTAATGTGTATGACTTGTAGTTTGCGTACATACCTGCATCTAATACTTCCCTTACGTTGTAGAATAAAGCTTCTTCACTAATACGACCTGTAAATAAGTACACATCATAACTCGTATAGTCTAGGCTCATTTCATACTCTAAATATCCACACATGCTTAGTAAGATTTGTTTTAAAGATTCATTTTCACAGTTTGAAGCTTTTGCATACATGCTTTGCATACGAGAATCATTACCTACGATATCCATGTAGTCTATGTTTACCATATCTAAACCTAATCGGTGCGCTACATTGTACATATCAGCTAGTTTCTCAAAATGTGTGAATTCCATGTTGTCTTCCTGACCAACTACTACGTCTTTATCTAATCTAACAAAGATACCTTTTAAACCATTTGCGTAATGTACTGTAAATGGTGGTTTAGGACTAATATTGTAGATATTCCAAAAAGCGTTTGTAGATTGTTCATAGTCTTTTTCTACCATCGTTTCATAGGCATCACTTATTCGTCCTTCTTGGAAAACTAAGAACCTAAGAATGAAGGTATAGACATATGTACTAAGGAGTGCTAAAGGAATCTTGTAGTAAAAAGGTTTCGAGCCTGTTAATACCCCATACACATAGATTAAGAATAACACGGTTGATATTGCTATTACCCAAAACAAGGTTGTCTTGTTAACTGTACCTTCACTACGTTTACTAAATGTAATCGGAAGGTTTATTACTCTTTCACCTTTCTTTGGTCTCATAGCGTCTTGAAATTGATTACCACCCACGCTTGATACCTCGTTTCTATTTATTTGTTAAAGAACAGGTAAGCACGAATACTAGTTAATACTTCCAACCAGTTATTTCATTACTTCTGTACTCGATAACCAAACTAATTGTTTCTACTTTTGGAGCGACATTTTCTTGCCCTTCATTACGAGAAACTACTTTTGCTATTACGTTTGCTTTATAGTTCTTTTCTGTCTCAGAGTAATCTACCCCTGTATACATGATTTGAACATTTACATTGTTATAGCCACCGTAAAAGATGTTTTTCGCATTTCCAAAGTATTTTGTAGTTGCTTCTTTTGATAGAGGTAAGTTATTCATTGCATACTCTCTAGTCTTTTCATCATTGATACTTAGAATAGCTTTTGCGTGAGACTCTACTTCTGAACGATTAAATCTCTTTGCTAAGTCTAAGTCATCTTTATCTAACTTGGAATCCTTTACCTCTTCCCTCTCCTGTTTGTTAAACTTATAAGAGTTTGAGTTCTTTAATTCCTTCTGTCTTAATTCTTCTAACTTCTTATCTCTTTCTTTTGCTTCTTTAACGAGTTGGTCTTGTTGGAGTTCATAGTTCTTATGGTCTGTATATTTACTGTACCCAAACCAACTACTTAAACCTACAACTGCAACTACCCCTAAGGAGATAAGAACCTTCTTGTTTCGTAACAATTCTTTCATGTTTACCTCCTACGCTTCAAGGAAGTTTTTAATTAATCCGTCATGGTCGTATATAACCGTACATCTGAATACATTATCAGGTGTTTTAACACGAATTAATTGTGATAATTGGTCTCTTGAAGAGTCATAGAAATACTCAATACTGATTTCACTTTCAGCTAGGTAGTCTAAAGGCTCAACCTTCATCATTACATCTTCTTCTGTTTGTTCCTCAGCGGGTTTTTCTTGACTTTCTCTGTATTTCTTGTAGTTTGCTTTGTGTTCTTCGAGATTTGCGCCTAATTTAGAGAATAAATCTTCTTTAGACTCATATTTACCCACAGGGTTAACAGTTACAGTGTTTTCTTGATTGTCTTCGCCTAAATCTTCTGCGTTATGACCAAACATGTTCCATTGTTTCTGTTTCGTTATCATCATAATTGCATTTAATTCATATTTCTCAGCAATTCCTTGAATGGATAACTTAGCGTTTCTCTCGTTATTATATGTTTTATATAGCTTCTCTATATCAATACCGTTTGGTTCAGCTTTTGCAATATCTACCCCACTGAATCCAATAACAGTACCGCTTATTAGAGCAAGTTTTAATATCTTTTTACCTTTTGTAATCATAAGATGACCTCCTTCTACTTCTAATATTTACGTTTGTGTAATAGACCTCTGACTTTAACTCATTCTACTTTGTTTTGATATTAAAATGGTATTACAATACGGTATTGTTTTCATTCTATCCTATTTTCTGACTGACTACACTATTTGTTTATATAAGAAAAGGGCTGTCATTTTTGACAACCCTACCTTCTTACTTTCTTACCTATTTACTTCGGTTTTATACTTCGTTACGTTTTATCAGTTATGAGTTATGCTTATTTGATTACATTACCCATACGAATTAAATACTTGTATTTTGTATTTCCTTCTCTGATTCTATCATATCCGAAACCATACTTCCCTTGTGTAAGTTCCATATCACTATGACTACTAAATTGATGTGGATAGCTAGTTTTGGATTCAATAGTTACATAATCACCTTTTGAGTTTCTACCAACATAAATTGCAGTATGGTTACGCTCACTGTCACCTGCTAATAGGATGTCTCCTGGCTGTAAGATAGGTTCAAGTACTGAACGGGGTATACCTTGTGTACCAGTATATCCGTCTAACTTAACTAATACCTCAGGTTTCTTTCTAACAGCGTCTACCATTTGGCTTGTATTCCTTACATAGTTGAAATTACCGTTTGCTAATGGCTCAGGAGTTAATGTTTTCCCATCAATCGCATACCCCAACTCACGTAAAATACCGTTTACGAATGAAGAACAGTCTTGTGTAGTACCAATACCTGCATAACTATAAGTTATACGGTTTGAACTTGTGTCTTCTGCGTATTTCTTGGCTTGGGCTACGATTTTATCACCAATTGCTGATGATTGATTCGTTTGTCCTCCACCATTCGGTTGTTGTGGTTGTTGAGTCTGTTGAGGTGTAACGCCTAAGGCGTTTGATGCCCAAAATACATCGTATACCCCTGTTAGTAAAGCGGTTAAATCATATCTAGCCCTCATATAGTGCGCCCTAGATGCATTATATGTTTTGAAACCACTACTATTGTCTACGTTTTGTTGAATGTTTGGTGGCATCTGACTTTTTAGATAAGAGAATAATGTGCCTTGTTGCGCTTGTCCGTCAGGTGAAATAACACCATAACTTTGACCGTTCTTAATATCGGCAGGGTAGTTCTTATGTCCACCAATCATACCGTATGCACCTTGTATCATTTTACCTTTATCTAAGAACCATTTCTGATACTCGTCTCCAATCATTCCTTTATACATTGACTTAGAAAGATTAACAGTCTTTTCATTAACACCATAACCATACATTTCACCAAACTTTATTAATATCAATGCGTTTACATACACTGTATCGTTTGATTGTTCAGCGGTTAGACCCGGAACCCAGTTTCCTTTCTCAAGGAATACTGCATTGTACTGATTTGTAATGTTACCAACATAACGTACCCAGTTTAACTTATCAGGAGTCATTTCAACACCTAAGTCTTTAAATGCTCTTTCATAAATCGGTGTAGTACGTTTTGGTAAGAATCCTTCTACCCCTGCTTTACTAAACTTTTGAGTTATACCGTAAAACCCGTCTGGATAATAATATGCTGAACCAGTCGGTCCACGTTCTGACTTTAAGTCGTTGTAGTATGGAGAAAGTTCATGCCAATGAGTATTATCAAACTGTAATGGCGTATCTAGGTTTCCGCCAGGAATATATCTAACCATTTGCTTCGCTAAATGTGGTTTACTAGTTAAAGACTTCTGTTCTGTCTCTACCGCTTTTAACCCATTCAAGAAACCTGCAACGATAATTTGTGCTTTACCGTCTTTCTTGGTTTTCTGCATTGTATTCATTGCTATAATCGTAAACTCCGTCCAGTTCCTAGCTTCTACCCCTTTCTCGGCTTCAATCTTATCCAGTTGCTTACTGAAATCTTGTCCCCAATCAATGGAAAAGTAGTCTGCCATACCAGTTGCACCGCCACCACCTTGTTGATTCGGTGTTGCACTGTCTGTATTACCACCACTCTTGTCTAGTGTTTGTACAGAAGCGATTATGGCGATTATAGCCGCAAGTGCACCAAAGATAAGAAGGGTGTAGGTTAAAGATACTAGAGTCGTAATCCAAATTAAAACTCGGATTGTCCATCTGATTACTTTTACTAAAAGTTTCATGGACTTTACCATTACGTTTAAACCTATCTTAGTAGCAGTAAAGCCAACCTTAGCGGTTGACCTTACGAGTTTGCTACCTTTCCCTGCATTCTTTTGGAAATAATCTTTTTCCTTAGCACTTATTTGCTTATACTTCTTAGTTAGGAAGCTTTTAGAACCGTCTAACGATTTTTCAGCTAAATATAATGCGAACTTTAAAGGTAATGTAACTATCCAAACTAACAAAGGAAGAATAAAACCAACCACGAGAGCAATCAAATGGTTTACCCTCCTTTTAGTCGTCTAGATTGTATTTCTTTTTCACTTCATCTGCTTCTGCTTTCTTGCGTTCTAATTCTCTCTGTGCATCAGTTCTAGAGCTAGAATGAGGTTTTTGTAAATCACTCGTTTGAGTTTCCCTTCTATTCTGCGCTAGTTCATCTAATGACTCAGTCTCAGGAACATTACCTCTGCCATCGGCAGAACCTTGATAGTTATGCTCGTGGTTATGAGTGTGATTATGAGTATGTTTTCTACTTTCAGCAATGTCGTTCAAGTCATAATCATTTAAGTCATTGGAGTAATTTCTTTGTTCTTTATATCGTTCTCTTTCGGATTCTTGGAAGTTCTCTTTACCCCTATTAATCATGTCTTCTACATTCGTATTGTCTTTAGGACGCTCTTTTGAACCGTAAGCTTCCTCGTTTGCTCTACGATATCTCATGTCTTCCCTTACTGATAACTCAGGCTCTACGTTTCTAGAACCTCTTGTCTCAGGGTCGGCTTGAGCGCTTGTAGAAGATGGGGCTGATTTACCGTTTGCTTCTGAACCGCCATATCCGAACATTTTATCGTTTACGCTACCTGTAACTTTACCTGCGGTAGCCGATGCGAATGTTCCTGCTGAAGCAACAATACCCCCAACAATCGTACCTGCAAGTTTACCATATACAATTAAGCTTCTTACAAGTCCCATTACAATGAATGAGTAAAGAACTAAGGTTACGATGTTTATTAGTAGTAATACTACTAATGTCATAACTGGGTCTCCTAATGCAATTGAGTAAGTAGTCTTACCAGTTACATCTGTTAAACCTTCTGACATAAAGAATGAGATTACTAGCGAATGACCTAATGTAACACCACAAAACTGTATTAAAGGTTTCGCTAATGCTTGCCAAACTACTCTTCTAAAGGATATCTCTACCCTCAGAGCCTTAACGAATATCGTTACGACTGATAATACAAACACTAAAACTAAGAATACAAACTTCATAGTTGGAATACCGTAAATTGCAACGATATCACCTAACACTAGTAAAATACCAGTTAGAATACTAGATTTCTCTACTACTCTATCATAGATTGATAGTTTACCATCATCACCTGTAATCGTCTCCCCTGTAGTTTGTGCTAAGATTAGACGTAGGTAAGCGTCATACGAGAAGTTCTTTAATTCAAAGCTTTGTGGGTATTGAACGAAACTTTCTGTAATAAAGTTTTCTTGTGAGAACTCTTTATTAAAGTTGAAAGTCATAATCATTGAAGCTGTTTGATTCAATACATTATCATCGAAATTATAGTAGTTCATCAAACGTAGTAAATCATTACGTGTTTGACGTTGTACTTTAATAATTTTACTCTCAACCGTAGTTAAGTTATAGTCTTTTAAACCATAGTAAGCCATTTCTGACTCACTGAATACCATTGGTCTAATTTCATATGACTTAGGGTTAATAGGGTCGATGATTGTTTGCTTTTTACCGCCATACGTGATATTCTCAGGTTTAGCGTAGTCTGTATCATACATTGCGTCTACCCAAGGAGTATATGTGTTAAATAACCTTGCAAGACTAATGTTGAACCAATACTTATAATACTCTTCTGAATTCTTGTCACCTTGGTTTGCAAAATCTTCTTCCTTAGTTGGAATCTCAGGATAAGGTTTTGTACCATAGATAGATGACCATTCTTTTAACGGTTTGTTTACTTCACGTAAGTATGGAATGATTGTATGGAACATAGAACCCATGTCCATATAGTCTTTTAACTCTCCATACCCCGATGATTCTTTCTTAATCTTGTAGTTATAGAAGAATGAATCGTTATCTTTCATCATTAAGTTTCTGAAAGTATCATGTTTACCTGATTCAAACTTCATACCATTATCATATAAGAACCATGAGAAGTAATAGAAAGGACTCTCTGTAAACAATGCGAAACTTGCCGTACTCGCTAGGTTTTCAGATGTTGCACTAGAGCCACCTGCTATCTGTTCCTGTAATGATTGACCGTGGTTATTGAAGTTACGAACAGTCGTATTGAAATACTCTTTTCGTAAACCAACTTCATCACCTACGTTTACTTTACTAATTCTTTGTTGAGAAGATTTAGCTACAGGTTCACTAGATAACGGAGCGTACAGACGTTTTACTTTCGTTTTATCTGTTGAAGCCCCATGAATAGCGTCTTGTTCATCGTTGATGAAACCTTTCTCTTTACGTTCCGTTAAAGAATTCTCCTTCGTTCCTTGCATGTAAGACTCATACTGCCTTGTCATATTTACGTTACCCATACTTGCACTTGTGTCTCCAATATCATGATTCACTGCGCCTGTATCGTAAACCTTATCACCCATTAAGTTACCGTAGTAATAACGAGCGTAGTTACCGATATCTGTGTATGTTCTGTATAAATATAACGCTTCGTTTGAATCTACATAACGTTCTCCACTTAAATTACCTGCTAAGGTATTGTTGAGAACTCGTTGGAACATAGGACTCATATTACCAGTTGAACCTTTAATTTCTTGTTCAATTTGGTATAAATAGTTATCCTTTTTAGGAGCCATCCATTTAAGAGTTACAGTTCGTCCAATAGAGGTATTATCTGCATAAAGACCTTTATTGTTTTCACCTTGTAATCTCATAAGTCCGATTGTATAATCGTCTGACTTACCTTCTTCACCTTTCTTAGCAACTTCGTCTATTTTCTTCGCATACGTTTGTTGCTGAACAATACCCCAATATAAGAACTTCTTACCGTAAATTGAGTTACTTACGGAGTTTGTAAATTCTACACTAGAGTTTATCGCTATTGGTGGTAGGTATAAACATAAGGAGAATATACCGACACCTAATATTGCCCGTTGTATACTTATTTCACCGATAGCCACATAGAATATCATGATAACTACCACGAAAATAATTAAATAGATACCCCAGTCTAGATAGCTTTTCACCATCCAGTCTGTCCATTGCATGTCTGATAAGGAAGGCATGGTTGTAAATCCGTTAAATCCTATATACCTAGTATAACCAGTTGTGTTTTGAGCGTTACTTGCACCAGTCATGTCATTGTGCCAACCAACAAAGAAAGCACCGATTTTAGTCTTAGCCCAACGTGAGAAGTAAGAAATACCTTCTGTTGGGTGTAAGAAGTAATAAGCCATGTTCATTAATTCGTCTACGTTTGCTTCTTTTTCTGCTTTCTTATCCGCTTCTGTTACTGCACCTTCTAAAGCTAGGTTTCCATCAAAAGTAGGTAATCTAGTGAATCCGATTTCGAACCCAACCTTGTCTACCCCTTCTTTACCTCCAAGTGCCGCAAACATGTACGTTACAAATAAGTTAGCACCATAATCTCGTGCGATTTGGTTTTTCGCTACACTTACTTCATTGATTTTAGGTGAAAGTTTATCACCGAAAGCACCGTCAGAACTAATATCTTTATAGTCAATTAAAGGTTTACCGTCTGTATCCCATAATGCATTAGGAGTACGTTTAATAACTTCATGACCTTTATCAGCAATTACCTTATAGTTCTTCTTGTAAGAATCTAACGTTAATGGCTTACCATCACTACTTGTATCAGCCGTTGGAGTTTGTTGTGGTTGTTGCTGTTGTTGTTGTGCTTGGTCTCCACCTTGTTGCGGTTGAGCTGGTTGTGTAGTAGTTGTATTCAATGCACCTAAGTTATCAAAGGCTACTAAGTCTCCTATGATGAAATGTCCGGGTTTTGAATTTAAACCACTACGTGGGGCGTAGATTGCATCGTTACCATTAAACTCATTCGTATTGAACGAGAATGGGAAAGTCTTCTCTTTTGTAAGTTTATCGTGGTCATAACTTTGAATGTCATTACCTTTGTTTACAGAGAAACTTTCTGTAGTACGTTTTAACCACTTACCCCAATCTTTATCACCTTTTACACCATAGCTATTTATTGCAAACTGGGTAGTTAACGAGTCTAGTAAACCCTCAGATAAAGTTGTACCTGTATCTGACCAACTCTGTTTCTCTGTCCAATCTACATCTTTAGAGCCAGGGAATTTATATAATGCCGGTTGCTTATACTTTGTATCTTTAGAAAACTTATCATAAATGTTTCCTAAATTGAAATACGCTGTATGTTGCGTAGGCTTACCAGTTACAAGGTTTCCTTTACTAGCTAATGCTAATGAAACGAAGTTATTGATAGGAACTGCACGTCCGAAGTCTAACTCTTTACCACCGCTATCTGTTTCTTTCTTTTTAAAGATGAAAGGGTTCATTGCGGCAGGAACTACAACATACTGACGCTTCCCTGTGTCTACTAAGATATTACCGATAGCATCCACATACATTTTCCAGTCGTACATTGAGCGTTTATAGATAGCTTCAATTGATGAGTCTTTCTTAAACTTCTCTTCCTCTAACATTTTAGTAACTGTTTCACCTTTAGAACCTTTACCACGTTCTTTTTCCGTGTAGTCTAAGAATGAAGTACCAACACTATTTTCAGGGTCTAAGTATTTATAAATTTCAGCCATTACCGTTTGAGAAGCGGTTTGACCTCCACCATCACTACTTGTTGGATTCCAGTTAAACATGATATGACTCTTGTCTACTTTGTCCGCACTACCCCAATATAATGCACCTTCGTTTTTCTTAGAGTTAGGGTCATAATTCCAAACACTACCTTTATAGGCAGACACCATTTTATCACCATTCTTGTCTACCCCATCTTTAATATCAGGGTATGGTAATTCATTGGAACGTTTGTATGCATAACCGCTAATTTGGTCTAAGAATTCGTAGAATGTAGCGTGTTTACCTTTCTTACCATTACCACCGTCTACCGCTTCGAAATTCTCTCCATCTTTTGATTGTGCAAAGTATAAAGGTTGAACACTCTGTTTACTTGCATTCGTAACAACTTTAGATATCTTTTCAGCGATACCTTTTTCGAATGCATTCGTTTCAGTCAACGCTTTTACAATACTATCTTGCACTTCTTTTGAGTCTTTCTCGTCTTTTACGTTACCCACTTGGGTACTAAACGGAACATAATAGTTTGATATAAATACGCCTAAAGTTCTTAACTCATTCCCTGATAAACTGCTCATATCAGCTTTATAACCTTGCTCACTTGATACCCCTAATGTAGCCATCTTACCTACGGTTACATTGTTCTTACGAGCATCGTTTGAGTTTTCTCCTGTACCAGTACCGTTACCACCCGGCTGTTGTGGTTGCTGACCTCCACCATTTGGTTGTTGAGGTTGTCCACCACCTGCGTTCGGGTCTTGAGGTGTGGTAGTTTGAGGTTGCTGAGTTTGTCCTCCCGTTGTGGGGTCGGCAAATGCAGTTAATGGCTCTAGCATAGGTAAAAATAATGACAGTGACAATACGCTGAACACTAACTTGTTTCTTATACCATGTCTCTTTTGTTTTCTCGAAGTCGGATTAAAAACTATATCGTTTTCCGCTGATAGTTTATCCAATTTCTTTTGTTTCTTATATCGTATCTTCTTAAACAATTACTTACACCACCTTGATTTTCTATGTCTATCACCTACTATCGGTTCAGATTAGTCTAACGACCATTGCCCTATATGTCTCTTATATCTCAAGGTGTAATATAAAAGACAGGACTGTGTTTATTAAGGTTATCTTTACTTTATCACAATATACTCCTTAAACACTTACAACACTATATATCTGTTCTGCTACGCCAAACAAGTTATTAACTAATACTACCTCATCTAGCTACTTTTAACGTATATAATGTTCTACCTATGAGTCTACCAAATCTTTCCTCCGACTCATACTACTATTATACCATAAATTCATCTATTTGTCAATACTGTCTATAGATTACTAGTATCAGTTTACTAGTTTATTTTAGGCAAAATAAAAAGACTGGCTACAGTCTAAAGCCAATCTTTCTAAGATAGTGCATTTGTAAATACGTCTACTATGAATATAGCTAAATCAAACATTTGACCTGCTATTAGATACCCTAAAGTTAAACCAACTAAGACCATTGTCTTTGTTCGGTTCTTCAAATACGTACCCCATAAACTATAATCACCAGTTCCTAAGTTTGATTCGGCAATTAATAGACTGTCCCATGCTTCTTGTGAAATATAAGAAGGTCTGTCTTTGTCATTTCTCATTACAAAGGCTTGAAACATAGGTATTGATAGGAAACAAATGTCTACTGTAATAGCAATTGCTAACATGAAGAATATAACAATACATGCTAAACCTAAAAATGTACTGATTGGACTTGTAAACGGTCTAAATATCTCGTTAGCTGATACAAAGTCAGTCGTTACATTTGTAGATAAATGTCTAACTGCTGATGCTGTTCCTTCATCTTGTTCTTCAATGAAGTTATACAATCTTGAACGGTCACGACCACCCATACTACTGTTCTCTACTTCTGTAAAGGTTTGTTTCATTAACTCTTTCTTATCCTCAGTAGATAGTTTTTGATAGTTTACCTTATCAATTTCAACCTTCTTTGGGTCTTTCTTATCTTGAATTAATAGTTTAAATCCATAATCAGGGAAGGATTGCGACTTGGAGTTTACTGATTCTACTACTGAATCTACCCCTTTATCACTATCTAGTAAGATATAAGGGTTAGAGACTGCATTTGCCGTTACAGGATTATATACCCCTAACAGAGAAACGAGTAAAAGAACTACTACAAGTAATCTATAGTTGATTGCTTTGCTTTTTGCAACCATCGTAACACCTCGTTTTTAAGCTAAAAGTAAGGTGTTTAAGGTTACCCCTAAACACCTCACAATTGTTATGAATGAATGATTTGTTTTGATTGAGTTTATACTCAGTCTTAACGTAAAACCTACTCTAAGAATCCTGCTAGTAAGTCCATTAACATACCCACAAGAATCATGATTTGACCTTGGATTAAGTATAATAGACAGATACCTAGTAAGAACATTCCGATGAAACGTTTCTTAATGTAGATACCGTTTTGGTTCTTAGATTTACCGTTACTTCCATTCTCTGACTCTTCTAAAGACTGCATTGCTTCACGAGAAACGAAGAAGTTACCTTTACGTCCACCGTTTCCGCCTTCTCCTGCACTAGTTACCCATGCTTGGAACATTGGTACGTTTAGGAAAGCTAAGTCGATAGCGAATGTCATTACTAAGAAGAACATTAGTGCAATTACCATTAAAGCGATAGCTGTATTAATCGGTCCAGCGAAAGGTTGGAAGATACGATTACCTTTAACGTAGTCTGGCTTTAACTGTTCAGTAATGTTACCTAAAAGTTTAGCACCAACGCCCGGACGTTGTTGTAACTCTTTTAACCAGTTTGTAGCTGTATCTTGAGTTACAGGGTTTGTTGTGTTGTTTTCTTTATCTTTAGCTTGTTGCTTAGATACCGCACTTGACATATCGTTGATTAACTTCTGTTGTTCTTTAGAAGTTAACTCTACGAAACGGTCAGTTGTGATACCGTTTTTAACTAACTCTGTACCACGAATAGTGTCACCAGTCTGTGAGATATAAGACTTGTCTGCAATAGCACTATCTACAGAAGAACGTAAACGCCCTTGTGAACCATCGCTACTAGAGTTGCCAGTTGAACCAATTCGGTTATCGGCTGATGCCATGTTTGGCGCAACCATAAACGATGCACCGATTGATAACATCATTACAAATGCCATCAAGAATTTCAGCGCTTTGTGAGGAAAGTTTGCTGTCTTTTCCAATGTAATTCACTCCTATACTGTTATGATTGAGTATCCAAAGAAAGTCAATATAGAATACCCCAATAGGAAATACTGAACTACGTTTAAAGAGTACCTTACAGTTAGTTCATAAGGTGAGCCTGTTGTAAAAGTATGCCACTTGGGTACTAGTCTTATTGAATCAATCATTGGAATCCTCGGAAAGAAAGTTTTTATTATTATACCTGTCGCAAATTTGATACCCTCTGCGGTTAACAGGTCTAATACCAAGTGTGATAGTACCCCTAAAGATAATCCCGTTAGTAGTAATACTGCTATAGCTACCGAAGGGTCTGACGTGTTTGCGGTAAGTAATTGTACGATAAAGTACAGGAAGAATAGTAAAGTTAACTCACTATGAGTTTGCCAACTTCTATGTGTACATTTTAGTATACTTAGAAGTTTATAAGCAAAACTACGCTTCTTATGATTACTACTCATAACACTATCTAATCTCTTATAAGGTTTATTAAATACATGAAGTAGTTTGTTAAATACTACTCCTACAGGGTCTTTCATTGGGTTAGAACCCGAATGATGGTCTGCATCAGGTAGCATTCCACCATATACCCCTGCTAAGTAAATCATGCTAAATTGAAGTGTTGGATGTACCGAGTCTAACAACATATTATTCTCTTTCAACAAGATGTACCCAGTCATTGCACCTATAGAGCCACCGATATAATGAGTTTTTCCTTCCATTAAGCGATAGACACTCTTTTCTTAAACAAGTCCCTTAGATTTTTATTCAGTTTTACCCTTACAGCCCTATCGTGTTCACGTAAATCATCAACTAATGTTCTAGACGTACTAGTATTTACTTTTAACTCACCAGTTTCTCCATCAAATGAAGACTTTAGAGTTACAATACCTACTACATTAAAGTCTTTTCCTCTAGCTAATGTGTCTATAATCATGTCTAGGTAACTTGTAACGATACTTAAAACTGTATTATAAGGGATGTTTGTTCTTGTCGATATTACAGATGCTTCATAACCAGTTGTTGCTAAATAATTGTTTGTTATTACGTCAGGTACAAGTTTTAAAATATACCCTAGTCTAACTTCCATACCTAGATATAACTCTTCGGCTAGGATGTATCTGTAATTCTTGATTACAGTTCTGACTGTTACAAACGGTATATTTAACTTTTCGGAAATCACTTCGGATTGCATGTTTGTTAGAACTTTACTGGAAGTATTGCTTTCCTTAATATGTTCCATATACTTGACTCCTTTGATTACTGACTGTTACTAGGTTTAGGATTAGTAAGAGTCGACGAGTAATGTAATTTGTTGGTTTATTACCTTAAATTACCTATTAGCTTATTCTAATACACTCATAGGCTCATAGAAGAATAATTCAATCTATAACTCTATTAGGTAGAGAATAAGAGTTTGTGGGGTAGGATAAGTAATTTTCGTACCTTAACTACCCCAGTTTGAAATGTAAACTACATTAAGTCTACTTCTCTTAGTCTTGCATTAAAGATTGTTCTATCGACTTGGAATATATCATACTTATTGATTAATCCCAATTCGATAATCGTAATCACATGGTCTAACTCTCTAGGATTCACTTCAAATTGAAATACCTCACTTGCTTCATTTAAATGAAGCTCACAAGCATTTTCAATCTCTACCTTAATACGGTTTTTATCAAGGTTCTTCGCTGATTCTGTATCTTTGTTGTTAAGTTTCTGAAATAAAAGAGTTAATGTTTTTGATTTCATTTAACATACCCCTCTCTTATGTGTTGCTAACTACAACATCGTTAAAGAATGAAATGATTTTTAATACGAATTGACCCATGTTTATACCTGTATCTAATAGTAAGCTAGAGAATAGAACAGTTGCACATACCCCTAAAATAACGATAGAAAGTAAACGTTTCTTAAAGTATGTAACTAATACGTTCTTACGACTTGGAGGTGCTTGTTGCATCCCCATACCGCCACCCATAGGCATTCCCATTCCACCGCCCATAGGCATTCCTCCACCCATACCGCCTTGTGAAGCTTGGTTTCCTGCTTCCTCCATTGCTTGTAGCATTTCGTCTGATACACAAACGAACTTACGACTAGAGGATTGTTGCTGTTGTGGTTGCATACCCATCATACCGCCACCTTGCATTGCAGGGTTTTGTTTTGCTAGTAAACCCCTTAACGGTGGAATAGCCCAATATAACAAGTCTAATGCGGTTTGGAAGAATACCCATGCAAAAGTTGCTGACATAAGTACACCAATACCGATACCTAGTACGTTTGTAAAAGGAGAAGCCCAGTAGCGACCTGCTTCCATCTGTTCTGATGTAACTGGATTATACCCTTTAAAGACTTCACTAGGAGTACTCGTTCCACCATTAAAACTACTACGTCCACCTTCGCCTGTAACTGCATCGTAACCTCCGCTGTTTACATCGTCATACTCGGCAAACGTAGTTTGTGCTTTAAAAACAGCCATAAAGAAAGCGGTTGATACCCCTAATCTTAAAGCTTTTAGCTTTTTAAACACTAGTTTAACCTCCTATCTATCCGTATATAAAGTATGGAATTTATTTATCAAACAAATTCCATACTTCTTCTGCGGTTGCAGTTTCTACCGCATTCTTCACGCTTTCTATACTCTTTAGTTTTCGTTCCTCTGTAATGGCTTTTTTATTACCTGATATTACTTTGTTTTCCTGTTCGATATCGTTCTTGTTCTCTTCAATGACTACCTCTTCTTGTGATTGTACGTTCTTAGGCTTTTCTAATCCCTTAAATCCTAAAAGAAGTAGATTAACTTCTACATCACCGTCTGATACCGTAGTTAGGAATTCAATCATCATTGCAAGTTCTTCTAACTTGAACTGTTTAAACAATTCTTTCATGTTTTTTAGTTCGTTCTCCGTAATTCCCTCAAGATTCACGCCATTCCAAATGTATATCCCTCTTTTAGTAAAGTTAGTCAAATTTTTAACGAATTCTTGTACCGTCATTTTAGTTTTGACCTTGTGGATAATAGAAACAAATTGATGCGTGTCATGTTTGAGTAAAGCACGATAGAAGTCGAAATACAAACTGTTTGGATGCTTATCAAATATTTTTGATACAAAACGATGTTCTGCACTTTCAGTTTGTACAATTACATTTTCTAAGTCCATAAGAGCCTGTCTAATAACAAGTTCAGACCTGTCTACGATTAAGGAAAGACCTTTTCTGTCATATGAGATACCTTCTTTCACACAAATATCTAACAGGATTTGTGTAAGCTGTTCCTCTGAAGGTTTCTTAACGTCTAATTTAATGTTACAACGGTTTAATAACGTATCTAACATTTTATCAGGGTCAGTTGTACAGAACATGAATAGCACGTTCTCAGGTGGTTCTTCTACTAGTTTTAATAAGCTGTTTTGGGCGGGAATACTGATTCGGTGACACTCATCGAGAATGTATATCTTCCATGAGCCGTCTGGATTAGGGTATTGTGCTTCTTCTAATAATGAGTTTATTGCAGTAAGTCCTGAGTCTTTTGAAGCATTAATTTCACGTAACCCCATTAATCCGTCTGTATTACCTGTTTCAATATAATCATCCATCATCTTACAACTATAACACTCACCACATGCTCCTTTTTCTTCATCACGGTCTTCACATAGGTATTCTTTGGCTACAATACGAGCCATTGAAGTTTTACCCCCACCTGTAGTACCTTTCAAAAGAATCGCTTGTGGTTTGTTGATATTGTTTAACCAACTGAAAACTGCTTTCTTTAAATCTTCGTTTCCTTTATACTCGTCCATTGACTTTGGTCTATATCTACGAGTGATATTTAATCTCTCGTTACTCTCTAACTTGTCGTTTGACATAATACATACCCCTACTTTCTTACTTTATACATATATTGTACAATTCTACTTATGCCGTCTATAGTTGTGTAAAATATTCGACATACATCTTAAAAGATAAGGTCTAACTACCCCTTATTCTTTTACTCCATTACAGATAATTTTTCTTACTCTTATATGTATCCGTCTTACCTACCTTATACCGTTATTAACTCTTATTGTATTGTTTATTGCCTAATTAAAAGTTTTGTGTATGAAATAAGGAGGTTAACTGTTTCCAGTCAACCTCCCTTCAAGTTGGTAATATTTCCACTAGGCGGTAATACTAAAGATTATTAAAGTTAACATCTATATAAACAGTTTGTAAACATCGAATGTTTACCTGATAGATAAGATAGGACAGATAAAATAAAGAGTCTCGTTTGACATAAGATACATTCACAAATAACTTACGATTGTTTTGTTTTGTGTTTTAGCGTCACGCCTTATTTTAAATAGTTGAATTTGAAGAATACAATATTTTCAATAAGGAGTTTTGCTGATTACTTAGTTCTAGGCATGAATTAAGTAACGTTTTATTACAATAAGATAACTGTTAGCACTTAGTAGGACGACTAAGCACTAACAGTTAGTTTTAGAACACTTTCACTAAAGTCAAATTACTTGATTTTAGCTTGGAACATAGCTTGTACAGCAAGACCTGCGTAGTTAACTTTCGCTTTAGAACCTGATGCAGATGCAGAACGTTTACGAGTACCACGAGTTGAGAAGATTTCAAATTTCTCTTTGAATTCATCTTTGATAGTTTTAGTACCGTTAGCATCTACGTCAGCGATAGATACTGAAAGGTCTTTGATTGATGCACCTTTAAGGTTTAATTTAGTAGTTGGGATACCAGTTGGGTCTTTCTTAGAAACTTGTGTAGAGTAAGAAACAACTTTGTCTCCACCTGTTGCACGGCAACCAAACTCATCACGAGTTAATAACATTGCAGTTTCGATGTAGTTTAATACGAATGTTTCGCCTGGTGCTACAGAACGCTCAGTTACTTTATCGAAGTCTCCGTCCATTACTTTGTAAGTTTTGTTTGGAACTTCTGTGATAGTGATTGGCTCAGTACCAACGTTTTTGAAGATAGCACCTACAGACTCTTCACCTTTGAATACGTCTCCGTCTTTTTTACGAGAAACTGGTTGCCAAGGGTTAGTTACAAGGTTTAAGAATTCGATGTCTTTTGAACGAGAACCCATGTTAGCTTTTTCTTCTTCTGATTTAGCCGCTAAAATTGACTCACCTTGTGCTTGTAAGTTAACTGCGCCTTGTGGACGTTTTGTTTCAGCAGGTTTTAATTCACCAACTGCTTTATTTTCTACTGCTACTTGTGTACCTTTTTCTTCTACTACGTTTTTGATTGCCATTTGAAATGACCTCCTAATAATTTTTAATTTTTTTTTATGATAGATATTTCTAGCTACTTGCATGAAGGACTTTCATAATCTCTTATGTATCTCCCTCATTTCTATATACTTATTATACTATGAGAATCGGTATTTTGTCAAAGGTTTTCATGAAAATAATAGCAAAAATAGAAAGTTTTTTCGTACTTTATTTTCTTTTTACTACTTGACTTTTCTGTTCTCCCCTCTTGACTCATCAAAAAGACTCTTGACTCTCGCACTTCCACCGCAAATCTACCCCTTTTACGCAAACTGAAACTCTCTTGACATTGACAACTTCCAATTTCCGTTTCCGTTACAGAAAAGTTTACCAACTCTTCATATTTCGGACAAGTTACATGAAAAATTTACGTGGTTTAAACTTATTGCCTTCTGTTTTGTACTTGAAAGGCAAATACCCCTAATTAGCATAGAGAAATGAGGGAAATTAGTCTCATACAAATATTATCTATCTTTTAAACTTTTAATTACCATTGCTTTATCACTAGTTAACTGATACTCTACAGTTACCTTTGAACCCTGTTTTAACTTTGTAACAGAGTTTGCTGATGTAAAGTATGCTAATGTTAAAGTCTTATCTTCTAATTGTACTTTGATATCTAATTTGTATTGTGCTTGTGTACCTTCGGAGTTCTTGTATAGAGCAACTTGGTCTACTACCCCTGCAATTGAATAAACTCTTTCTTCTAAATGAGTTTGAGTAGGGTTCATGCTGACTCTATTACCGTCTTGCTCAACTTGGCTATTTTCTACTGCTTTTCCAACCAAGTCTTGCCCTTGTGCTACGGAGTTAGAATACTCTTTGCTATCAGGAACTACCTCTGAAATATCGTTACCCTTAGACTTTTCTTGACTATTAGGGTTTTCAGATGGTCTATTTCCATTTTCGGATTGTTTATGACCATTTTCACCCTGCCTAGAAGAATTTTCTCTAGATTCTTGGCTAGGTTTTTCTCGATTCGTAGAGACATTAGATTCATGTTGAGGTTGCTTCTGTTTTTGATTCGTCTGTTGTTCAGTTTGATTACTGATTACCTTAACATCCTTATCTTTTTGAAGTCTTACCCCTCCTAATGCCCACGCAACCAAGAGAATGACTAGAATAATAACTGATACGATAATACCAACTAGTTTCTTATTCATTGTACCCTCTTCTCTTTCTATTCAGTTTTTTACAATTCTAATACTAAGTTAAAATTCATTTTCTTCCATAACATCTTCTGCAATTAAGTCTAGCAATTTGAATACAGTTGTTTCAGTTTTAGATAAACCTTTTTCATTCATGTAGTTCTCAATACCTAATAACAACTCGTTTAAATCTTCCAAATCCTACCCATCCTTTATATGAAAGACAGGTTGAAGTGTGTTTGCCCCAACCTGTTTGTTCTGTATGTGTGTTTGAACGATTACTATGATTTATTTCGTAATCTTTTATTTAATTAGCCTTTGAATACTAATGTGTTTGTATCAACTGGTGATAAAGTTTGAACTGGCTCTGCATCTTTACCTTCTTTAGCGTATACAGAAATGTAAGTAGTTTCACCTTCTGTTTCTACGTGGTGAGCCATTGCTTTGTTTCGGTGTTCTAAACCATCTAATTTTAATGTAAATGCATGACGTAATAATACATCAGGACGTTGTGTCTTACGAGTATTTGGGTTTGTAGCAACTAATGGCATTAAGAATTTATTGTGTTTACGGATAAAGATTAATGCGTTAGCTGATGTTCCCCAGTCTTCTTTGATAGACTCAAGAGTTGCATTGCGAATGTATTCTACATCTTCTGCATCATCGAATAATACTTGTAGGTTAGAGTTTCGGCTAGATAACTCGAACATTTCTTCGTAAGTTGTACCAAACTCAATGTGGTTATCAGATACAGATTTAACTGCTTTATCATGTAAAGCGAATTGAATGTCAAATGCAGGTACTACTTCGTCTGCAATCATTTCTTCTTTGATTTCTTCTAATTTTTCGTTTAGTGCTTTTGTATGCTCGTTAGCAATTGAGCAAGAAATATATTTAAGAACAACTCTGTCCATAAACTCATGGAAGCTTTCTTCGAATCTATGGTCTAGTACTAAACGAGTTTCTTCTTTGAAACGGAAATCACAAGATTGGATGTCTGTTAATAACATCTTGATGTCTGGTACATCTGTTCCTTCTACTGTAGAAGCGTAAACACGGAATAATGGACGTTTCATGTTTAAGTTTAATTTACTGCAATTGTATAATACCCCTGCAATGATACCTTTACCTAATGTTAAAATGCGGTCTGCGATTGATTTTAAGTGTGCTTCACTTTCAATTTCAGTTGCTTTTAATACATCACGGTGTGTATTCAGTACTTCTTCTACCTCAGGGCTTTCGATAGTTCCTAGTAATTGATTAATTTGGTCTTTTGTGTATAACATTTAAATTCCACCTTTTCTTTTATTAGTTTATTTTATTATTTTAACAGTTTACTTCTTTTTCTCAGAAGTAAAAGCTGATTTTAACTTATTGATACCCCACGTAACACCCTTTTCCATATTATCCATCATGGCATCATCAGGGTCTTGCTGTAATTTCTTACGTTTTTCAGCAAGTTTTGGGTCAATTGGAGGATTTACTGGCATTTGTGACATTGGAGTCTGCATGATAGGTTGATTTGATATACCTTGATATGTATTGGTTGATACAGTAGAAGATACGTTTTGTTGAACTGGAATATCGTCTTCTTCCTCATATTCCTCTTCATACTCTTCTTCGTCTTCTTCATCAAAGTCGTCTTCATCTTCCTCGTCTAATTCTTCTTCCTCGTCATCATCCAATTCCTCATCGTCTTCCTCTTCATCTTCTAGTTCTTCGAAATCATCATCGTCAAATTCCTCGTCTTCGTCTTCGAACTCATCTTCGTCATCATCGAGTTCTTCATCGTCTTCATCAAGGAGTTCTTCGTCTTCATCATCATCATCTAGAAACTCTTCCTCTTCCTCGTCTTCATCGTTAAGGAAGTCATCATCATCTTCGAGTTCTTCTTCGTCTTCCTCACCACCTTCAAAGTCTTCATCATCGTCAAACTCTTCATCATCATCATCTAGAAGTTCTTCCTCATCATCTTCCAGTTCCTCATCCTCATCATCAAAGTCTTCTTCTGATTCATCCTCAAGTTCGTCTTCCTCGTCTTCAATGAATTCTTCGTCCTCATCTTCATCAATGAGTTCTTCATCATCATCGTCTAGAAGTTCTTTCTCTTCGTCTTCATCTTCTGAATCTTGATTAGGGTTATTAAAGTTTAAATTAAATGAAGGTACAGATACGTTTTGAACTTCTTCATATTCTGTTTCATCTTCATCCTCTATGATTTCCTCATCATCTTCGTCTTCTAATTCTTCATCGTCATCCTCAATATCATCGTCTAGAAGTTCTTCTTCCTCTTCTTCAATGATATCTTCGTCTTCCTCTTCTAAATCATCGTCTTCGATAATGTCTTCATCTGTTTCACTTTCAACTTTTACTACCCCTTGGGCTTGTACTAACTGGTTTAAGAACTGATTACGGTACTTAGAAGCTTCTTCTGACTCAACTTCTTCGACTTCTACAGGTTCTTGTATCTGACTTACCTTGTCTTTGACTTGACGTTCATACAATTCATTAACTCTAGTCTGATACTCTTTATTGTATTCATCTATAGCTTGCTCTTTTAGAAGTTGGTTATGTGTTTTATGTGATATGGAAGCATCTATCCGTACTCTACTATCTCCTAAATCTAATAGTCTATCAATCTCGTATAACGAACCGATACCCCAAACGATTTCATTAAAGGAAGAAAACTCGGTTGGTATTGATATTCCATTACGACTTAATCTTAATAGTAGGTTTTCGATGTACTCCCTATACTTTACCTCACTCAAACTCGTTACAAACCTCCTTTCAAAAATTACAAACTATATACAAAAATATTACTACTCCTATATATCTATGTCTGACTATAGGAGTAATAATATTAACTCATATTGATATGTTTAAAAATCCATATGCTCTGTCTGACCAAATGCTACATCTTTACCACTGAATTCTTTCGATTGACCATAAATATCAGTCTTGATTCCTGTATATCCAGTAAAATGTTCTTGGTTCATTACCATATAATCATGTAGTCTTTTACGATAGGTTGTAGTAAATATAGCAATTTGCCCATTAACATAATGTAAAACATCTACTGTTTCAGGAGCATTTAAATGGTTCTTTACTTCTTTTGTTTGTTCTTCATCTAACTGACAAACATAATGACCGAATGCTTCTTCTACCCCTTCTAAGTCTACATTTACATATTTCTTTAATCCTTCGTATTCACTACGAGTTGCTAACTTAACTTCTGTAATTCTTGCTAAGGAAACCTGTCTGCTTGCTTGGAATTCGAATCTTGAAATTCCTAAATCACCGACTTTCCAAAATCCACTATGCGTTTCAGCATGACAAGGCTGTCCGTGATACTGATAGGACTTTGGATTGGATACTTCATAGAAGGTATCGGCAAACATTAAGTCTTCTTTATACACATCGTTAATTGCTTCTTTATTTAATGTAACGTATTGTGTACGGTCTACTTGATTTACACGCTTGTATGTTATCTTTAGTATACCTGTTTTTGCATGTTCACGCAAACCTTGTAGATACCCCACTATTACATCAACTGGAATGACGTGTATTCCATCATCAAAACTCATGAGTGACCTTGGATTGACTACCTTTGCTTTCCTAAAGTCTAGCTTCAAACCTTTGATTTTATTTGTTGTATAATGTTCTGCAATAGATTCTGATACACGTTGTAAGTCTTTATACACTTTCTCAGGTGTCTCTACCCCATGCGTATTATACATATACTCAATTTCTTCCCTGTCTAACGTAAATACTCCACGGTCTACATCAGGTTGATATGTACCTCCCTTATGTGTATGTGTTGTATGCTCTACTAAGATTGATGTATTTAACATTAAGTAGTATACAATTAGTAAGTCTGTAACTTGACTACTATCTTGCATACCAAAAGCCGTTTTTGCATTCTCAGTTAGGATGTCTCTTAACATGTTTCCTGGTTCAGAATTGTTAAGTAAGTCTTGACGACCAAACTCCATTTCTTCTCCTACAATAAATGTTAAGGGCAACATGTGGTCTGCTAAAGCACGACCGTAGTTTTGTAAAGTTTCTTGCAATGTCTTTTTATCCACTTTATATTCCCTTCTTTCACTCGTTTACTCTATCTTATTTATACTTATTTATAGTTTCTCTTTATTATAGAAATAACCTCATACTTCTATATTCTTGTTTGATTGCTTACTTCTAGTCTTTATCGTTGTCTAAGAACCCTTTCATAAACCAAAAGATAATACGTAACACCATCATACAAGTTACGAATAACGCACCTACCATGTTTATATAAGGCATTAGTACAAATACCCACTCTCGTTTCAACATACCTTTGCTGTACTTTTCATCTTTGAATACAAAGTCTTTATTGTTTACCCCTGCGTAAGTAATACAGGCAGGTACAACATAACCCCAAAAGTTATCTGCAAAGCTTCCGAATATCATGTTTATCCTCCTATATTAGATAGTTGCGAATAGAATTGTCATAACTAGTGTAAAGGCTAATAGTCCCCAACCAATCGCACCTAAACAACCCAATCCAAACCCTCTTAGTCTCGTTACTATGTCTAATACAATAAAAATAAGTCCAACTACCCCTAAACCGAGTAATAGAAATACTACTGATGATTCCATGTCTTACCTCCTATGTACTGGTTTATATTTTCTCTAATGATATTTTTAATTCGTAACCTAAGTGTTTAGCTAATTTTACTACTGTTTCAATGGATGGAATATCTTCTCCACTCTCAATATGAGAAATAGTCTTTTGTGCTACCCCTGATAGCTTTGATAACTCCCTTTGTGATAGCCCACGTTTTACACGTTCAGCCATTAATACGCCAACTATCTCTAGTGTTTGGAAGTTTACAAATCCTTGTTCACTTACTACTTTCTTTATGTCTTCCCTTAAATCTTTATCCGTTTTATTCAATATAACCCCACCTTAATTATACTTTTCTACCAACCAATCAGGTGCAAACACGGATACTTTTAGTTTACGCTTGTAAGCTACATCGTTTATTGTGACTACTAAACGGTTATCCTCTAATACTACTTCCTCTACTGCATTACGCACGTCTAACATTGTAGGAAATGTAAAGTATTCTCTTGTTTTCAGATTAGAGTCTTTTAATGCTAATCTACCGTTTTCAAATGTACTAGGTGTTAATGTTTCGTGTACATCTTTGAATACGAATAGTTTCTCCCCATGTATCATAACAGTTCCAAAATCATTTTCATTTTCTCTTATGTATTCGAACGGTAACTGGATTACTCTCTTAGTTTCTTCAAATTTTACAGAGTTCAAATGAAAAACATTACTTCTACTTGAAAACATCTTGCTAGTCTCCCCTTTTACTTCGCATCTAGATTTAATAATACGTTTTATACTCCGTTTCTTGCTACTTTTGACCTCTTGTTTAACTACATATAACTACCTGTATAGACTGTTTCCTTTCGTCTTCTACAGGTAGTTTATTTCTAGTTTATTTCATTCGTTCCTTCTCTCGTTGAATCAACCATGAAGGAGCAACATACACAAGTTGTAGTTTACGTTCTTGATACTGGTCATGCACTTGTACGATAAGTTTATTTTCTGTTAAACCGATACCTTTTACTAGGTCTTTTACTTCACTTATTGTATTGAAATTAAAATGATACTCGTCTCTAAATTTACTATCTGTAAAAGAAAGTTTTCCGTTACTGAATTTTTGAGGGTTCATTCTAGCATTCGTCTTATTAAACCTAAATACAACTACCCCGTCTATAAAGATTGTACCGAAATCCTCTTCGTCTGTATTACGAAATTCAAACTCAATTGGAATTGCACTTACTTGTTTCTTAGTTCTTACAACGCTTAATCTGTCTGTTTTCTTACGAGTTACCGTCTTCATCATAACTACCCCTTTCTCCTTCGATTATTAATCCGTTATCTTATAAGTTAGAATGCGTTTAATTGTCTTTGTATCTAAAGGAAAGACTACCTTCTCGTCTTCTTCTTTACCCTCTACGTTTACATACACAAGTAAATCATAACCAATAAATTCAATTTTAGAAATGATTAACCGTACATCAGAATCTAAGTTAACTTGGAATTCATAACGTTTCTGTTTATTTACATCCGTTAGACTTAATGTTCCAACTGAATTATTTTCTTCTAATTTAAAGTCTAGGATTGCAATAGGATTATCTTTGTTTTGATAATATTCACCTAAAATAATATAACCATGAGTTGGAAAAGTTGAGTAATCATAATAGTACTTTAGTTCTAATGGGTTTTCTGTTGAATATAAAGTTGGGTCTAATGTTCTTAGTTCTGATTTAAATTTACGCTCTCCTGTAGCAATTCCTTTTATCGTTTTTCCAAATACTAACTCGTCTCCTTCATATTCTTCTAAGTTACTTTTATCATTACGGTTAATTACCCCAATGAATCGTACCGTTCCTTCTTCTCCACGTATTCTATCTTCTAATACTTTACGACCACCTTCTAACATTTTACGACTCATTTCTTTTAAAGTTTTGCTAGAACCTCCAAGAAACTCTTCAATAACAGGCTCAGTTTCACTTTTACCAATATGTACTTCGTGAGTTGATACACCTCTGTTTGCAAATTCTTTTCCTATTTCCGTAATCTGCTTATATAAATTATTAGTTATTTCATCATCTTGTTTCTTATAAGAAGCTAATCTCTTTTCAGATAATCTCTCAGTTTCTTTCATAAAACTATCTGTTCTTGCTCCACTTTGGTAAGCCCAAGCTGTTTCTTCAATTAAATCTTTTACAGGATTTTCGCCAGTATTATAGTTCTTCGCCCATTCAATAGCGTCTGCTACTACATCACTACTTAACCAACCAATAACATGACCGTCAGTTGATACTTTACGATGTTCTGCAAACTCTTCTGATAAGTTCTTCTTACCATGTAGGATTTCAATTTCTGCTGTTTCTGATTTATGCTCCGCCACTTGCATTGAATCATCGTGTTTTCTATCTAAGTCACGAATTGAACAGTAGTTTGAATAACCCCACTGTACACTGATTGATACACCATTTGTAAAGTTTAACTCAAAACCTTTATTGTTAAATGATTTAAACATAATACTTATCTCCTTTATCTTGTTTAATTTTCTACTCTTAACCTTATATTTTCTCTTTATCTATACCTATATTATACCATAAGTTCTTACATTTGTCAATGGTGTTTCATACTTTTAATCTTGTTTTATAAATTTACATAAGAAAAAGACCTCCATTATAGAGGTCTCCTTTTACACTTCTTCTGTTTCTTCTACCCCTTCTTGGGACTCAATGAATACCTTCTTAAATACATCCTTAAACATAGGGTCTTGATAGAAGCCAAATAATTTAGAGATTAATAATTCCAAGTCTTTTAAGGTACGACCTTCAAAATCATACCCTTTATCGTAAAGTGTTAACTCTTTTAATACGTTTAGTGCTTCCCAAATGTGGAATGTGAAGATTTCTTTCTTCTCACAATTCTCTCCGTCTAAGATAGCGGTAATAACACCAAACTCTTTTGCAATGGTTACATACTCATGATGTGCGTCTTTATCAGCTACAATTGTATACTCAACACCGTCTTGTACATGTTCTAGTTTCATACTACCTTCAAACGTAACATCAAACAGAATAACACGAGAAATATCTGATACATCACCTAATTCAATCTTGTTTGCATACCCCATGTACGACGTAAGAGCCAAGATTAACAGGTTTTGCATTGTCATATCTTCTGAATCTACCAATCCGTCTACAATCTCTAAATCGTATAATCTTTGTTGGAACTTGTCTTTATCAAATTCTAGTTTAATGACTGGACAATCAGGTGAAGTAAGTTTTAATTCAAATTGATATCTACCTTTATGTTCACGTAGAATACCTAAGTCTTTTTGTGTTCCATTATCTAAAATAAAAGTATATTTACGGTTTGATACCATATCTGTTACTTTCATATTTCGGTCTGCTTCTTGTACCTTTGAAAGTTCTTTGATTCTACTAATTGTTTCACTATCTTTAATTGTATTTACATTACCTTCTACTAATAACATTCTTTCTGAATCTCTGTCTTTTAATACTACCTTATATGTTTGCTTCGTAACCATATGTATAAACCTCTTTCTTTTCATTAACTTATATTTATTATATCATAAGTTTAATAATTTGTCAAATATGGTTTATTCATAAAAAAAAAAGACCTCACTAGGAAGCCTTTTCGTTTACATGTATTATACTCGTTTTACAAATTGCGTATAATTAGGGTTTTCGATTGCACCACCATACCCTAACGCAACCATACTCCAAAATAAACCTTCTAGTTCAGCTAGTGTTTCATTTTCTAAATTGAAATCTTCTGAACGTACCTTAATTGCTTGTAGTTTTTCAATTGAACCTTTTAAGTCTAATTCATACATTTTCTTTTCTTTGTATCCTGTACCGTCTAATGTAACTAATACTTTATCTTCATCTTTCATAAACGTAGTATACGACTTACCAGTTCCACCCTTTGAATATACTGTATATTCTTCTCTTTCCTCCATATCAGAGAATTTGAAGTCTAAAGGTGTAATTGGGTTTTCATTAATACTTCTTGCAACCTTCTCTACTTTACCATCTAGTTCTACCCCACTTGCGAGATACTCAAATACAATAGAAGATAAGTTCTCTAATAAACGTAAGTCTAAATCTTCGTATTGGAAGTCTTCTATATCTAAATCACCTTGTTCAGAAGCTAGTTTGATGAAGTCTTTGATGTGGAATACGTGTTTCCATTCAAAATTGTCAAAATCGTAACCACGAATATAACACTCCATCCAATCTCCATGTTTGATGAAAATTTCTGTATCGTTTACAGAGTCTCCTTGCTGAATGACCTTGTTTTCTGCTAAAATTTCATAGTATACCCCATCTAACATCTTTGATACTTTTGTTGAAGGGTCTGCTAAAGGATAAGGCATAAACTCTACTACTGTTTCATCATTAAAATACTCGTTTAAACACTTATGTAACTCTGCTTGATTATCTACTCTTAAATGTACTACTCTTGGTTTGTCACCTGTAGCCGAACCTTCTAATATAACTTTATATACCCACATTGATTTTACGTTTACTCCCACTTCTGTTTCCTCCCTTATTTTCATTTATACAAAGAAAGACCTCACTAGGAAGTCTTTCTGTTTATATGCTTATTTAAGATTTATTGATTAAATTGAATGTTTCCTTATTGCTTTTCTTCTCTTCTTTCTAAATTGTTGTTTACTACGATTTCAGCTACTTCTTTAAATTCTTCCCCTAAGTCTTCCATTCCTGTAAGACCTTCATATACAGTAGCACCGATTAAATCAATATCGTTTAATGTTAAGTTATTTACATCATACCAACCTTCTTCATGGATATCTAACTTAATAGCCAGTTTTGATACTTTTGATGGAATAAATTTATGAATATAAATACTATCACTAAAGTCTCCACCTTTAATGTAAATTTGAACCCACTCACCTTGTTTCGTAATCTCTACTGATGCGTTTGTTTGGTCAGAATCAGCCGACATTTCGTAGGCTACCCCTTCTTCTAACTCAGATAACAAAGTTTCACCGTGTACTAATGGAGTTTCTTTGATGTATAACACTGTATCCTCAGAATAATACTTGTTTAAATATGCCTTTACATCTTCTACTGTATCTTCAATTGCTTTAATGATATACAAGTCTCCTTGCATACCGCCTATAT
This sequence comes from Noccaea caerulescens, assembly GCA_900406465.1. Lineage (NCBI taxonomy): Eukaryota > Viridiplantae > Streptophyta > Magnoliopsida > Brassicales > Brassicaceae > Noccaea > Noccaea caerulescens. Next base: position 107,957 of record OVBC01000004.1, on the reverse strand, counting down.
TTCTAAGTTTTAAGCCTACTTCATATGCTTTGATAGTTTTCATAATAAATTATCTCTCCTTTAACTTTACTATAATACTATTATACCACAAAGTTCTTACTTTGTCAAATATAGTTTATCCTTCATATTCTACTGTCATAACATCTAAACATTCTTTACGGATTATCCAATCTAAACCTTCTAGTCTTTCTAAAGTTAAAGAGTTTATATTACACTCTTCAATCTCTTCTTCAAACAGTTCTAATGCCTTTCTTGTATCGTAATCATCCATTGGCTCATTATCTTTATTTGCTACTAGTTTTCTATAAAACCTACGTAAGTTCTCCAATACTTCTTCTATCTCATAAACATAAGAACCCATACTCTTTTCTTGTTGTTCGCTTGCAAATTGACCTGTTCTTTTTACGAACAATTTACCTTTATCTTTCTCAAAAGAAACTGTATCTAAGAAACTTTCTGTTTCTGCTAATAATAGGTATTCTTCTCCTTCTACCATATCTTGTACTTTAATACTTCCTCCATCAATCAACTGAGTTTCTTTAAAGGAAACAATGTCTGCATTATCGTATTTCATTAAAACTATTCGTCTTAAATACACTTCATCAGTTGCTTCAATATGAACTGTAAATAACCCTCTTCCTTCTTCTTCGTTTAGTAATGTTTTATACCCTTTCTTGTACTGTACCATCTTGATACCCCTTTCATAGTAAAGAAAGACCTCTTAATAGAGTCTCTCTCTCTTTAAATTTTATATTTATTCGCCTTTTCTTTCGTTTTTAACAATTTGTGCTACTTCTTTAAATCTTTCACCTAAGTTTACTATTCCATGATGTGTTTCGTATGCTAATGTACCTAGTAAATCAACATCACCTAATGTTAAATTATTTACGTCACACCATTCTTTCTCATACTCTTTCGCTTCTAAACCTAGTTTCATAATCTCAGAAGGAATGAAGTTGTGAATAAAAATAGTATCACTAAAGTCTAAACCTTTAATATAGATTTGTACTCTTTCACCTTTCTTTGTAATTTCCACACTAGAGTTTGAATTACCGATATCAGCTAATATTTCATATGCTACCCCTTCTTCGATTTCAGATAAAGGAGTTTTCGCATCTGTCAAAGTAACTTCCTTAATAAATACTAGTTCATCTTCTGAACAACACTTGTCTACGTACTGTTTAGCTTGTTCTTCTGACTCTTTACGATTGTAAATGTATATACGTCTGCTTGTAAATTACCTTTCTTTTTCAAACGTAAACCAATCTCATAACCTTTTATTGGGTTTGGATTCTTTGCATATAAGATTTGAATCTTCTTAAACGATACAATCTCTGAATCAGAGAAGTTTGTATTTACATAGTCTACTAACTGACCTTCTGTATCTACTTTGACTTGCTCTTGGAATAAACCTTTACCGTTTACTTGATTTAACAATACATTATAGGACATATCTATAACCTCTTTCGTATTAAATTGTTTAAATAAAAGGAGTAGTTTTACCTACCCCTTAATAATTTACCATGTATCTACTGCCATTCCTCTAAATTCCTCAGGTAGTTCTGCATAAGCTGTAACATTACAATACACCTCAAAGTCTACCCACATTAAATAGTCAATATCCATATCATCAAATGGAACCCTATTAATGTGGTCTTTATCTGCTAGTACTTTTACAATATCTACTAGTTTATAAGAGTGTCTGTAAGGTTCTTCGAACTCACCACCACGAATTTCACTAAAAATCCAGTCTCCTTCTTTACGGAAAGCGATTGTATCATTTGTATTGTCTGAATCAGCAATAGCTTCATACTCTTTACCTTCTACCATGTCTTTTACTTTAAGAGAACCTGATACCATTTCTTTCTGTTTAAAAGATACAATTCTTACATCTTTATCACGGTAGTTTTGAACTACTTGTTTCAGTCTTTCTTCTGTAGGGGCTTCAATATGCTCTGTATACAGACCATACTCAGGATGACTAAGTAAAGTTTTAAATGCAATTAAAGTTTTGCCATCTCCACCACCCATAACACCTTTATAATTAGATGTATCTGTACCTTCGAACCAACGGTTTGCAAATGTAGTATAGTTTGTTGCACTTTTCACATGATGAGTACCTTCTTTATAGTTTAAAAGGATTCTACTTAGTGCATATACATCTTTTAATTGGAAATCTGTATGAGCATTAGGTTCAATCTTCTTATTTTCAACTAACACATGAATTAGTCTCTTTAAATCAAATGTTTGTACTAAAGTTTTACCACTTGTTGGATAGAACTCAGAAAACTTAAATCTTGTACCTTGTCTTTCTACTTTAATCTCAGTTAAATCATCACTTACTGTGTAACAACCCTTCTCCTCTAAGTTCATTAGAAACATTTCTGGGTTTGCTTGTAATTCTTGCATGTAAAAACCTCCATATACTATGTAATCATCTCTTTATTAACTATATTCATTATACCATAAAATCACGATTTTGTCAAGTACCTTGTTTGACCACTTACTCCGATTACTCAGTTGGGATTAGGAGTTTCCCGTTGGAGGTTTAATTTTAACACTCACTAATGGTTTTAAATAGAATAAAATCACAGTCTCGAAACCTATCTGTTTAGGCAAAAGAAAAACGCTTGCCTTTTGACAAACGTTTGACTACCCCTAAGTGGCTTACTCTTCTACTGGGAACATTCTATTCCAACAATCCCCACACATTCCACCTCTAAATAGTTCTCTATCAGGTGCTTCCATGTTTGGGAATGCTCTTTGGATTAATTGACCGTTTTCCCAGTCTTGCATTGCTCTAGATGATACTGTAAATCTCTTCTCCTTACTGCATGTAGAACAAATCTTAGCAACTACTTCTGTTTCAGTATCTTCAAATGTTTCTACTACTCCTACATGACTATCCTTTGTAGGCTCTAGACTGTATACAATACCTTCCCACTCAGGAATAACAGTACCGTTTGGTGTTACTTCATGTGATATCAACCAATCTAGTTCTAGGAACTGTACCACGTTTGGTTCAAATTCGAATAATAACTCTTCTATAATGTCAAGACTCTTTAACTTATCAACTAGTTTATGCATGTTTATCATACGTTTTCTAAGTACTGTTCCATCTTCGTTTAACTCAGACACGATTGCATAAATACCTTCTCTTTGTACAGATACCTGTCTACCTGTTTTATGAAACTCTCTTAACGGATAAAACTATACACCTTCTTTTAAGTCTGAAATAGTAACATGCTTGTTTTCAATTGTATTCGATATCATTATGTATCACTCCTTATTTAATATACTTATATTATACCATAAAGTTTTCTATTTGTCAATATAAGTTATTGTAAAAGAAAAACGTTTGCCTTTTAACAAACGTCTCACTACCCTTTTATCAATCGTATTCTCCTAAAGTTTGTTTCATTGCTTCTGCCATTATTTCTACTTTTGCTTCCTGTACCGCATCGTTATACTTACTTTCCGCACTCTTGTATTCTTTTTGTGGTCTACTTCTTAAAGGAACATTTTCGATACTAGAAGAACTACCATTACTACTACTTTGTTTTGGCTTCTCTACTTTTGGAATCTCTTTTACGATTGGTTTTAACTTATCACTCGTAATATCTTTACCTTCTTCTATTGGTTTATAGGATACAAGTTCACCTTTAAACAATTTTGGAATCATATTTTTCAATTGAGACTCATCTGTAACTGATAAAATCTCTGAATATAAACCTCTGTCTTCTGCATCATTCATTAATACTTTATATCTCATACGTTACACCTCTACTTATTTTATCGTTTCTTACTTAAATATACTTTGTTGGTTTGTAAGATACGAGTTCACCAACTAAAGTTTGTTCAATTACCATTTTTAGTTGTTCTTCACTCTCAGCTTTTATCTTTTCTTTATATAAACCACGTTCTTCTGTATCGTTCATTAATACCATATATTCATTATCTGGTCTACTTGATAAATCCAACCCCTCAGGCGTAGATGGTTTTACGTCTTTATGCTCTTTTAGACCATAATACGCAATTCCTTTAAAGTTTGAAGGAATATAATCATGCATGAATAAGTTTTTGTATACAACTTGTGTAAGAGAAGCCATGTGTTCAAGGCGTATTTGACTCTCAACGATAGAACCTTTGTAGTCTCCTTTTACTCTTAATCCACCAATTGTAGCATCTAAGTCATAGGAGAAGAAACCTTTGTTTCCTTTTCCTTCTAATATTGTATGTAACCAATCGCCTTGTTTCTCTACTCTTATTTCACCGAATGCTTTACTTTGTACCGTATATACCCCATCTTCTAGGTCTTTCATGAGTGGAGTTGAATTGATTGGCATTGTAGGTGGCACACATGATGTACAAGTTTTATGCTCTAATAAATGACTCTCTGTTTCTGTTAAATAAGGCATTACTTCATCAATCGGTTTACCTTTCTCAATAAACTTCTTGTAATCTTTTTCGTTATACTCAATCCACCACTGTTCTCCACAAACCTTACAAAAGTGGGATTGTTTCGTGTCTTTTCTCTTTGCCATGTTCTACACCCCTACATTGTTTATTAGAATCTCTATAACGTTTAACTTACTTATATTATAACATAAAATCACTGATTTGTCAAGTCTTTTCTACCCCTTAAAGGCTGTTCACACTTAAATATAACAAGTTTGGTTTCAAAACTACCTGTTTTCTTAGAAGGACACCTTAAAGTTGAATACTTCTTCTCTTCATTCGTAGGTTAGCTTGAAAATAACAAAAAGAAAGACTAAACCACGATGGTCTAGTCTTATTATTTATAGTTTATTCATTTGGGTCTAGGAAATGGAATGTCCAACCGTCTTTATGGTTACTTGATACATAATCATCAAAGTCTAATGTTAGTTCTCTTTCTACTATATAAATTGTAGTCTTTTCACCTTCGTCTGTATCCTTTACTTCAATTACAACGTTATAAGAGTTGGTAGCACCCCAACGGTTTACTAGTATCATTATACCCATCCACTTCTTTGTAACGCTTAAACCACCTGCGATATGTGAAAGTGTTAAATAATCACCCATGTTTATTATTGTCCTTTCTGTTTACTACATTAAATGAACCGTCATTCCTTCATGTTCTAATGTAGCTAGGAATAAGTCTAAATCTTGAATTGCACCTGAACCCTCAAATTTAATCGTTCTAACGATATCCGTAGGTGTTTGTACTTGTCTGATAATTGCTTTCTTTCGACTTGTAATTACTCCAATGTGGTTGTAGAAAACTAATTTACCTTTCCATACACCCTTTGTGTTCAAGATACTTTCTAACGTTTTATCCTTTGATTTAGTAGCAACATTTGACATTGTCTTATACCCCTTTATGATAGATTTTATTCACCCTTTTGTTTGTCTATGATGTGAAAGAAATCTTTTGACCTTCTTTTTCGTTTTGTGATACAAACCAACCCAATTCACCAATAATTTCTTTGTTTGAAGATACTAATACATACCCAAAACCTCTAATTGTGTTTATGCGTACTACTGAAACACTAGCTAGGGTTGGAACACCCATAGCTACACCATTAAATACTGGCTGTGAAATGAGAGTTCCAAACCATTTACCATGTGTTCTTGCATAGTTTTTCACGTTTTGTTGTGTAATTGCTTGCTCTGACATAGTACCTACCCCTTTACTGTTCCTAACTCGTAGAATGTAACTTCAATACCTAGTTTCTTATTATCTCGAATAAACCAGTCTAACTCTCTCATTTTATCCCCTTGGAAATTAAACATGATGTATTGTGTTCCAGTAAACGTTTTAACAGGTACAATGGATACAGTTGTTTCTATTAGTTCTTTATCAGTATACTTTTCCCATGTATGGTTTAAACGTAGTTTACCTTCCCATTTCTCTTGACTCTTAGCTAGTTCTTTTACGTCTGAAACAGATAACTCTTTCCCTCTTAGTTCCATAATCACATACCCCTTTCTGAACTTGTGTTACTTACTTCGTTCCATAAACTTATAACCTGTATATGGCTCTGATGTATACCAATTATGTACTACGTCTAATGGCTTCAAGAATCTCGTTCTATCATCGTAATCCTGTTCGTTTTCATCGTGAATGTACTCTAAACCAGTAATATCATAACTGAATGTGCAAATATAATGGTCTTTCCCTTCTAATAACACATGATGAACAACGACAAAGTATGTCTTACAGTTTACTGGATTGTCTGATTGAATAACGATGTCTCCACGCCACTGAAAATCTTGTTTCGCTACTTGTTTCACATGCTCTAATGAAACTTCTTTAAAACTGTTAGATGTTTTCATAATTAAATTTCTTACCTCCCTTTTATTCTACAATTAACTCCTGTAATTCAAAATCGTCTGATTCGTTTCCTGTAAACTGTTCTGTAAACTGTTCAATTGTGTAGATTACTTGGTCTAAAGGCTGTTTTACTTCCATATCACGATTATTTACTGCAAATAATTCCTTTAAATCACGTTGCATTGTAACAACATACTTTGTTTCTTCTCCATACGGTAATGCATGAATGACTACTAAAGTTTGGTCAACAACCTCCCCATCATTAATCATAAGTAAATCACCACGCCACATATTGTTTTTACTTGCCATATCCATTGCTTCCATAATACTAACTCGTTTTGATTCTACTACTTTACTCATTCTCATTACCTCTTCCCTTTTAAATTGACCTTGTTTATAAGTATTTCTCTTTTACTTATAATACTATTATACCATAAGTTTCTTTATTTGTCAAATATAGTTACACAATAAAAAAGCCTTAGACTATTAAGTCTAAGACTCTTCTATTTACCTTAGTTAATGCTTAATGCTTTTTGTCCCATTTGATTATAGATGTTTTCAAAGTGAGATTTAGATGCTCTAGCATTCTTCTGACCAGTTACAGGGTCATTGTAGTAAACATTGTTTCCATCTACCCCTGTGATTGTAACTGCATGAGTATTGAATTTCGCATAGATAGTTTTACCACTTGGAGTTTTCCATGTAACAGAACTATTAGGAGTTGTTAATCCTTCTGTTACCCAAGCTACTACTGGTTTACCGTTACGAACATAATTTTCTAATACAGAGAAGCTACTTCCTGTAAGGTTTGTACCTTTAGCATATTGGTCTAAAAGACGTTTTAATGGTGCTGGGTTGATTGAGAATCCCGGTCTCTTACCTGTAACATCACCTACGAAACCAACATCTGGGTCTCCCCAAGTTTTATAACGTCCACCTTGCTTAACCATTGGTGTAGTATCCATTGGCATTTGCATAGCGAAGTTTACCATATTAAATCTTTGTCCAGTATGGTACTCTACTAACATTTGTAATGAAACAACTTCACAACCATTGTATAATGAAGGGTATTGGTAGTAATGTGGTACGTCTAATAATACTAAATCGTTGTTTAGTGTATCTTTATTTACCCACTTATCACCTAAACCAGTTCCAATGCGTACCCATGCTCCACGTTTTTCTTTTACTTCTACAGTTTGAGGTGCAAATTTACCTGCAACGTTTGAAGAGAAGTTAGGGCTATCGTATGCAAAGAATACTTTGTTGAAATAGATGTTTTCGTGTTTTGCTTCGTTTTGAACTGTGTTTACCCACTTGTGACCTAACCAAGTATGAATTTTAATCCATCCACCTGCACGTTCTTCAATTACCCCAACTGGTTGTGGTGAACACTCAGAAGCAATTCCTGATTCATAATTAGAGTCATTGTATAGGAAGAAGTTTTTAGTCATCCATACTTTCTTCTCTGTAGTTTTCACCCATTTATGACCTAACCAAGTATCAATTTTAATCCAACCATCTTCACGTTCTTCTAATACGCCAACTGGTTGCGCTCCGCATTCACTTGCGATACCTGATGATAAAGAAGCATCATTGTAGATAAAGAAGTTTTTAGTCATCCATACCTTCTTCATATCCTTTGTTACCCATTTATGACCTAAATACGTGTTTACTTTTACCCAACCGTCTGCTCGTTCTTCAATGACTTCTAGTTTTTGTGCTAAGAAGTAACTTGAAACACCTGACGATAAAGAAGGTCCATTGTAAGTATAGAAGTCTCTATCCATTGGAAGTTTCTTCTGCTCTTTTAACATCCATTTATCACCAAAGTATGTTTTAATCTTCATCCATCCGTCAGGACGTTCCTCTAATACAGTTACAGTTTGTGGTGAGAATCCTGATGAAATACCTGATGATAATGAAGGTTCATTATACGTATAGAATACTCTATCAATTTTAACTCGTTTAGTTTGCTCAATTAATAACCATTTATCACCGAAGTATGTTTTGATTTTCACCCAACCGTCTTTACCTTCTTCTACTACGTTAACAGTTTGTGGTAAGTACTCACAAGAAATAGGCGATGATAAAGAAGGTTCTTCATAAGTTAAGAAATTCTTTTCCATTTTAATACGTTTAATTACTGGTCGGTCTGATGCTTGTGATGATGCTAATTGAGGTGCAACTGATTTTGCTTTTAGTTCTGCTTCCTCTTTCGCTTTTAATTCAGCTTCTTGTTTTGCCTTTAATTCAGACTCTTCTTTTGCTTTTAACTCTGCATCTGCTTTCGCCTTCGTTTCAGCATCTTTCTTTTCTTGTTCTTCTTTCACTTTTAACTCAGATTCTTGTTTCGCCTTTGTTTCAGCTTCTACTTTTGCTTTTTCTTCTTTATCTTGTTTTTCTTTTAGTTCAGCTTCTTGTTTTGCTTTTGTTTCAGCATCTAACTTCGCTTTATCTTCGGCTTCCTTCTTCACTTTAGCGTCTGCTTCTTCTTTAGCTTTCGTTTCAGCTTCAACTTTTGCTTTTGAATCAGATTCTTCCTTCGCTTTTAGTTCCGCTTCCTGTTTTGCCTTTAACTCTGCTTCTTGCTTTGCTTTCAGTTCAGCTTCTTTCTTCTGCTGTTCTTCTTTTACTTTTAACTCTTGTAACTTATCTTGTACTTCTTTAACTGCTTTCTTATTGTCTTCACGCTTTTTCACATACTCTTTTTCTGCATCTTGTTCCGTTTCAACCTTATTTTCATCTTTCTTTTCTACCCCAACTGTTTCAGAAGGATATTTAATACTTTCTTTGAACGTTTGAATCTCTTTTGCTAGTTTATCTTGTTTAGTTTGTAATTCTACGAACTTATTTTCTAATTCTTTATTTTCAACCGTAATGTCTTTCTCTTTATTTTGTTGTTCCTTTAATTTATCTTCGTCAGCAAATAACTTTTCTTGCTGTTTTAAGTAATCTTGTAATTTTAATAAATCTTTTTGTGTTACTTCCCCTGATTTAACAGTTTCTTGATTCTGTTCTTGTACCATTTCAATTTTCTTTGTAGCTTGGTTTCCTACTTCTGCTAGTGAACTTGATGGAAACGTTAATGCTCCTAAGACTACTAGTCCAGTAGTTGCTAATTTTGTTATATTTGATGCTTTCATTTTATTCTTCCTCCCCGAAGTTTCCAAAGTCTGCTATGTACTTTGCTTTATCTTTAACTATAATACTATTATAACATAAGTTTCGCTATTTGTCAACTATAGTTACAAATTTATACAGAGAAATAGCCCTAAACTTAGTAGTCTAGAGCTATAAACCTTATTATTTTATTGCAATAATGACAATTGACGTTTCGTAAAAGACAGTAAATACCCCTTCTTGTTTCTGCGAGATACACCTTACTATACTAGGTACAAAAGTTATGTGATGTTCTTCATTCCCTAACCTATTTACTTTCAGTTTAGACCTATTTTCTTCGGTGTCTAAACTAAAGATATACCCCTTCGTACAAGAACCTGTATCAGTTGTCATTGTAAAACTACGTTTGTTTTCTTCATTTACTAAGTTATCTAATGAGTCTTGAAATTCTTTAAATGAAAGTACCTTTGAAGTTGCTAGAATACTAGATAACTTTGTTTCTAATCCAGTTTCCATAATTACCTACCCCTATTCTTAAATTAAATTTCCATACCTGTCAGTTCTTTAAACTTTGCTTTGAACTCAGGTGAGTTCTTTGTTTTCGCCCACTCTTCATCTTCTTTAGAACTAGTTTCATAGAAATCAACTACAAGTTTAGAGAAACCTTCATACCCCTCGAAGTAATCTTTAAAGGACTTAACATTCGTTGCTCTTTCTACCTCACTTACGTTCCAAATAGACATATACTTCATATGTTCACTTAATTCTAGTTTTACATCTTCTAAATCCTCGTCAGGGGTACTAGACAAATCATCGAATTGTAATAACCACTGTTTAAATAATTCATCAAGGTTGGTACAATTTCTTACTTCTTCAAAATCAAACAGTCTATTACCTGTTAATCTAAAGTTTTCTAAATCCTCTACAATTACCGATACCATAAATTGCAGACTTGTTAAGTTTAATGTTGATTTCATTTCGTTACCCTCATTCTTTTATTTGTTTAAAGAGATAAGGCAATAGATTAGTTATCCATTGCCTTATCGTTTCCTTCTTGATAATCCATTTCACCATTAATAATCCTTACAAACTTCTTAACAGTTCTTTGTACTTCTTGTAGTAAGTCTTCTAACTGCATTTCTTTTCCATCTTCTTTTAAACGTTTATTTGCTGAATTCATCCATGTTGCAATGTAACCTACTGCTTTTTCCTTTGTGTCTATACCGAATACACTTGAAACTACTGTAGCTACTAGTTCAGCTTGTAACTCTCTTTCCCCTCTATCTAATTCAGATTTAGGGTGCATGTAAGCATGTGCAAGTTCGTGAATAGATGTACTTACGTTCTCTGTATGTGTATTTCGTTTGTTTAAAAGGATTTGTTTTGAATCATAGATACAACCACCTTTTGCACTTTGTAATACACCACGCTCATCCCAGTTCATTTCGTAACCAAGATTGTTTGCTAGTAAGTCGATACCACCTAGTAAGTTTTGATAATCTACTTCGTTTTCTTCAAAGTTGTAATGACGGTTTGGCATTAATTTAGGGTAATCTTCAATCTCAGCTGTTGTTTGTGAGATATCATACACATAACCTGACTTATAGCCTACCCCTTCTGTCCACTCATACTTACCTGCTAAAGCATCGTTCTGTACCTGTTTCGGTGCTTTGTTCCAAGGAATCCAACCATCGTCTAGCTTAATACGTTTGTATTTTACTCTAACCCAAATCAGTATTTTACCAGTTTCGCCTTTACGAATATAATACCCTAACTTCTTCCAACGTTGAGAACTTGCAACTGCCATCGCTCCCTCCCATTGTGCTTCTATTAACATAGAGTTCTTATAGGAGTAATTATGAAACTTAGACATAAACGTTAACATTTCTATGATGTCTTCTTTAGAAGTCTTATGGTTTGTTACTTTATTCATTATATCTTTCTGTTTTTCTGTTAACCAATTATCTCTTTCTTTACCTTTTAAATCTTTAGGGTTCTTTGCTAAAAGTTCTTCGTTTACTTCTCTTAATTCCGTTGTCATATAAATACCCCTTTCTTACTAGATTCAATAGATGTTTGATTTACTGGTCTATATACAATTCTTGATATGTAGCTTTATCCTCTTCCGTTTCAAGGTGTGGAATCATTTCTTTATGCTCTTGACATTTACCATCTAAATATACATGACAGTCTACCACACAACCACCTGATAAGCCAACCGTTTCACAATCCGTTATGCTTAATGGATAATTTCCAGTTGCTAATGCATTTCTATAGTCTTGACTCTCTTGTTCATTAGTTGGTGCTACTGCCATTGAATGTATATCATCTAGTCTATAGTTACCGTATCGTTTTGACATACTTAGTATTCCCCTCTTTTCTTGTTTTATTACACGATAGACTCAAGACTTTCTTATCATATTCCAGTCTGATTCTACCTTTCTACTCTTCCCCTCTTATTAACCTACAAAAATCTATATCTCGTTATGGGCATTGTACCCACTTGTTTACTACTTTATTATACCATATAATTTTCCATTTGTAAACTACCAAAATTTCAAAAAGTTTGTAGTCTTGTTATTTATTTCATGTGATTTTGGGTAATCTAATAGTTTATACCTATTTGTTTTCATAGATTGAGAAGGGTTATAAAATCATTAGAGTTAGGTAGTATCGTAAAATAAGAATTGAGGATGAGACTACTAGTCTTATATAGGTATTGAAGGTATGATACGAAAAATGACGTATTTATTTTACTAAGTTAAAACGGACTCAATGCTCAATCACCAACATGTAAAGTTACGTAAAATTTAATGTAGATAGCTTAAAAATTATATCAGTTCTACCCCTGTGAACAAAGAAAAAGACTGTAAGTTTTCACCTACAGTCTCGTTTCTATGTATTTATTTCTTTAAATTTACAATGTACTTTGCAAATTCTAGTCTTGATACCCCTTTTAATGGGTGTAAGTTTGTTACTTTTTCGTCTGACTCACTATACCCCAACTCGACTAAATAATGCGTAAGAAGGATAAGTGAGATTGGAAGTTTAATCTCTCCACTACGAACTCGATTGAAGTAATAATCAATGTCTTCACTTCGGTTATTGTTTAATTGGATTAAACTATATAGTCTACCTGCATCTTCTAGAGAAATTTGAATCTTTTTGATGTCTTCATACCCATATAGTTTTGAAATGTTCTCTTTTACCGCTACGTCTTTATTAAAGAAATGGTTTGGGTGTGATGATATCATGTAGGCTAACTCACATCTACGTATGTTTCCATATATGTTTTCTTTCGTATAGAATTCAAAGAAATTATCAAGTCCAGAACTTACTAATTCGTTATACCCCTGATTGAAGTAATCCGATTCTTCTGATACACCGTCTATAGATTTACGCTTCTTACCAAATCGTTCTAGAGCGTTTATACTCTCTGCTCTTGATACAATACCTCTTGGGTTGAAGTATAAATTTCCTGTTCTATCGTACTGCGGTGTTAAAATATGTTGCTCGATAGCGGAAATCATGAAGTTTCTTTCTTCTTCATTTAATGTTTCTCTATCGTAGTATACTAGTGATTTATCTTCTGCATGAGATAAGAACTTACGGTCTTCTTTATCCACTTCGTCTTGTTTACTAAACTCATCAAAATCCTTTGGTTCGTTTAAGTCTAGTAAATCTTCATCTTCGTCTTCATCCAGTATCTCATCGTCTATAATAGGCGTTTCAACGATTTCATCTTCATCTTCAATTGGTTCTACTAATTCTACAGAATCGTTTTCCTCTTTTTCTTCTGTAGTTGGTGTATAACTTGTCTCACCATTACCTGTATCATATGGTATCGGATATACACATTTTTCTAAGTCTGCAACATGTGATACTTCGTCTTGAACAGGAGAAGACTCCCTACCCCTTTGAGTAGAGAGTTCCTTTACTTGCTGTTCTAATGTATTAATTGATAGTTTATTTTCATCATGCATGTTGTTTCTCACCTTCTTTTGAAGACGACTCAATCACTTTCTTAAAGTACTCTGAACTGTCCTTACATTCCATTACTTTGTTTAGTATTTCTTTACGAACCATCTTACGAATCAGTTCTTCTTGCTCTAATGATAACCCCATTGCCGTTAATACAGTTGGGTTTACTTTCTTACCCTTACGTACAATACCTACTAAGTTTTCACGTACTGTAATAATGTCTTTACTTTCTGTATCATACTGCATTGTGAATTTATAAGCATACATAGACTTTTCTTCTTCTACATAGAATGCTCTACGTTTCTCTAAATCTTCAATACTGTAATCAACAAACATATCGTCTGAAATTAACATCTTTAATGTTGGAGACTCTAAATTCTCGTTTAAGATTAATGTACCTTCTACTACTCTTTCAAGGTTTGGATTTACAGAGTAATATTTTAGCTTGTTTGCAATGTACATTTTGTTGTCTTCTTTTGTTACTTTAGGCGTTACTTTTAAATGCATATCGTCTTCATCCTCCAGTAATTCATTGTATTCATCAACTGCTTTACACATTGCTTTGTTATATACGTTTACATATTTAGTAGCTTCCGTAACTAAGATACTAGCGTCTAACTGTAATTCAGAAGCGTTTAAAGCACGAACATACTCGTTATCTCCTGAATATGCGAAACCAGTTTTCTCTAAATTATGCATTTTAATGATAGGGTTTTCTTTGACAGGATACATTTTCTCTTTCTTACCGTTTATGTATACTGTTACAGGGAAATCATACTTGTTTTCTTCTGTTATTTCCCTTGTAAATTCTCCACCTACCCCTCTGATACGGTTTACCATGTCTAATTCACATTGATTATCATAATCTATTGCATAGTAACTCGTATAGAAAGGGAATGTGTCTACTTCTTCAATATTGTCTTCATATATGATACTGTAGTCTGTAATACCCTTTAATTGTTTTCCTTCTGCTAGTAATCTATCAGTATAGTAATCTAGTTCTTCTGCTCGTTTTAAATATGTTTCCATGAAAATGAAGTTTTCTCCTCTTTTCGTGATAACATCTAAATACTTTTCATAAACTAGCTTACCTTTTTCCGTGTTTGGCTTAATTGCTCCCTCTAACACTTTTAAGATATACCTAGACTCATCATGTCTAGACAGTTCTTTTCTGAATGTCCAGTTTGATAGATTACTAATCCCTGCATACTCAGACAAGGCTTGATAGAAAATACCACTTACATAAATCTCTTTTGCGTTTCCTACTGTATAGAAATTCTCAATATACGATAAATCGTTTACCCCTCTGAATTTAATTCTACCTTTTTCGATGGTAGCCAATGGTTTTACAATTGTATTACTGTTAACCGATTGTTTCTTACCTAGATACTTAGATAAATGATTTTCAGTTGTTTGTACTCTAAAATAGTTTGATAGTAACTCTAAATCTTTCTTTAAGTCCTCATTGGTTGTTACTCTTGCTCCGAATTCTAACATTAAATAATCGTCTACTTCGTAGAACCCGTCTGAATAATTTTTAATAACCTCTAATTCCTCTACCCCATACTCATCCGTTAAGTATGCTGATACGTCTTGCTTGCTTACAATAGAAGCTGTATCTATCATACCTCGGTCTGCTATTTGGAAGTTTAGGTTATGTAATAAACTACGGATAGACGATAGTCTGATTTTCAGTTTGTTATGTTGTACTTCAAATCCATTCTTAAAATAAGTCATTGCTTTTAACTCCACCTCCTTCACCTACTTTCTATTGTTTACTTGAAGTCTTGTATACCACAATGTATTGTTTACTCACTACTTCCCCAATCCTTACTGTTTTCGTTAATGTAACAATATATCTCGGTTCTTTCTTTAGTCTGTCAATTGTAGGTAATAACTCACTCATGTTTATTGTCAATCTCTTTGTTACATTACCCTCTTTATCTGTATATGCCACTTCTACTTGGTTACCTTGTGTAATAAATGAAATTATTTGTACCTGTTCTAAGTTTATAAATTTAACAGGTACTTCCCGTTTAAACTCGTTCAACATATCAAAGTAAAATGCTTTACCTTTCATTATGAGAGTAGTCTCTCCTTGCCCTAGTTTACGTAAATAAATCATATAAATAGACCTCTTTATATTTATTTCTCCTGCTTATTTATATTAATATTATAACATAAGTTTCCCAAAATGTCAATAGGAACTGGAAAATAACATCCAGTTCCTACCTAATTCTCTATAAACTCGCTTGTTATTATACGTCTTGTAGTACACTCTCTAAATCATCTATAAATTTTTTCTGTTTAGGTGACACTTTCTTGTAGGTTAATACTGTTTTTAGTATGTCTACTGCGAAACCTTTTCTTTTCTTATCAACTACATCCCTATGTCTGATTGCTTTTTCTAACAACTCTTCGTACTCTTCTGTAGGGAAGTTTGAACGGTTTCTAACTACCCCTGTTCTCGGTTTATTACTTTGCATTGCTTCGGCTACATTGTTTTCTTGGATAATTAAGTTATACCATTCTAAGCCTTTTGGTTTGTCTTTATTTACAAAGTCATTATTTAGAATTTGTAACACGATATCTTCTGCTACAACTTTTCCTTCGTTTTCATGCATAAAGTTCTTCAGTTTCTCTGCACCTGCATTGAGTTTTGTTGTGAAAACCGATACCCCTTCTTCATACTCAAACATATTCAAGTATGCGAAATCTTTCGTTGCTAGTACACTCTTATTCAGTTTCAATTGTATTTGCTGATTCATGAAAATTTTCAACGCATCTTCTCGTGTCTCTACAGGTGGTAATCCGAATAGTAAGTTCATCCGTTTTGCACTTTCTGTAGCATGAGTCTTAGATGCTATATGGCTTTGTTTTGATAACGTAATTTCTTTGTATGTTAACTTATAACCCGTTTCAGTAGGGTTTGGTTCAAGAGTTAAAATATCGTCTTGTGCTAATACCCCTGTAAGCTTCTTAATCATAGACAAGTTATTTAATAACATAACGAACTGATTGATATTTAAGTTTTGTGTCATAACTTGTATGAAATCATTATTGGTTGTACCTGTCTTTAACGCATCGAACTTCTCTAGTAGGTGTTCTACCATCTTAGGCATAATTCTATCACCTAAGTAGTTTACTGGGAAGTTTGTATTCAATTCACTTACCGTAGTTCCGTGACACCCATACGCGAAACAACCACAAAGATATATCAGTTTGGTTACAATATCATAGGGTTCAAAGGCTACTAACATCTTATATTCTCTAGCAAAGAAGTCCATTATCTTGTCTCCTACTTGCTCTGCTAAAGGTCTTGGTATCGGTAAACCATACCCAATGAATGTACTCATATAGTTTAATTCTGTTTTATTAAAGGTTTGTTCATTTGTAGAACTATTTACGAACTGCATTAACAATGCCATGAACTGGTCTTGTTTACGATGAATTTCATAGTAAGAATGGTAATCGTTATAGTAGTCTTCTGTATGTGTTCTGATTTGATTTACGTATTCAGTAAGTCTTTCACCTAACTGCTCGTCTATTTCGAAGAAATCATGAACACATGTACTACCAAAGACTAAACTATCTCCAAAGTCGTTTATAGCGGTAAAAGCGTATCGTATCTCATGACCTAATGAACAGTAGCCATGAACAATGTCTTTCACGAATGCTAAACGCCATTTTGCATTTTGGTTTAAGTTTGCTAACTTAATACCCTTCTTACGGAAATATTCTTCATTTACCCCTCGACCAAGGTTTAAGAAAATATTCTCCGCACCTTTATTATGAAGTATTAAGTTTCCTACGTATTGTTGTAAGAAGCTGTACTGTTCTTCGGGTATCTCTTGCTCTAAAAATCGGTTCATAACAACATCTGACATCATACGCTCTTTTGCAAATTTTGCCTTTAAAGACCTACGGTTTGAAACTAATACCCCTTTATCCAAGTTCGGATTGTGTACACACTTATTCTTAATGAACTCAGTTGTAACGGTGTTTAGGTAGTCTGTACCTAGTAGTTCTTTTACGATTTTGAATGTTGTTTTATTCTTAATGATGTATGCTTCTTTATTTCCGTGTTTCACAACATTATATTCCATTCTCTTTCTCCTTTCGTAAATAATTCTTATCACCAATCATTTATACATCTATTATAACATAAGTTCTTGTATTTGTCAAATGTATTATCTGTTCATAACAATTAGTAAGCCTGTCTCGCTTTCATTTCTGCTCGTTCCGTAATACTAAACTCGTCTATACCTACATAGTCTTCTACCGCTTCTAATACTTTATAACCTAAGTTTGTTGAATCTCCATATGGTGTTTCTAATTCTAATACGTTTTTAGGGAAGATAATACCCCTTTGTAGCCAATATTCTTGTAGTTTCTGTAACTCTACGCTATAGTCATTTCCTGTCTTTGTAATTAATGGTACGTTACCCTCTCGTTCACGCACGTTACCTAAAGATACAATGTATAAATAGATAGAATGACCGTTTGTTAACATCAGTTTCAATCCACCATAATGACTTCTTTTTGTGTTTTGAGCTAATACTAATGCTGTTTGTTTTGTTTTATATAGATACTTTTTCGGTATAGAATAAATAAAAGTACGAACACCATTTGTTTCTCTGTAGTCTACATACTCCAATGCTTTGTCTGTAGGACGATAACGGTACGGTAAGTGTAAATTTTCGTTTGTTACGATTAATGCATTACCATCCTTTGCCGTATATGTAGTTTCTGATTTCTTTTGCCCGTTATTGTGATAAATGTTACGAACGATTGAGTTACTTTTACGAATTGGTGCGTACTTACCGTTTAATTTACTATATTTCTCGTCTTCAATCCCTTTGATGTACACTTTATTTAATAAAGTTGGTTTGCTGAATGGTGAGGGTAGTTGTTTTATACTAAATCTTGTCTCACTTCTTAACTCAGCCATTAGTTGCTTAAATTCTTTCGCAAAATGCCTATCCAAGAATTCTGTCATTTGGGTTCACCTCTTCGTTTTTGTTGTTATGTGCTGTTTCTATATCTATCTGAAATAATTCGTTGAATTTTGCCTTTATATTAGAAATAAAACTCTTACTTGTATGTAACCGTTGCTAGTGGCAAGACCAGACGATGAAACCTCTAGTTTCGTTCGTTTAACTACATTTTGGGTTTCGAATATACCCCTAAATAAAAGTACACAAAAAGACGCATACCTTTTAATATTTGTATGCGCCTTAATTATGGTTCGCTATTCATTTAAAAACACCCTTTTAAAATAGTTTAAGGAATACTGATGTACGTTTTAAAACTTTACGAGCGAATCTTGCTACAATCATGAACATCATGATTAGAGTTAGTAACACCATCATTACAGTTGAGTCACCGAATGCAGTTATATAGATAAACAACATTGCGAACTTTACAATACGCATTGCTCTCATGTTTGAGAAGTCTAATGCTAAATAAATTGCTGATAAAAATAATACTAATACTGTCATACTTTCCACCTCTTTGTCTGCTTAATTTTATTATAGTTTTGCTATATTTTTGTTATACTTTATTTAAGTTTATTAGAAAAGGGTAAAAGGTCTTAGCGGCTACTAAGACCTAAAACCCTGTATTACCTTAGAATAAAACTTGTGAAGGGTCAAACCCATAATTTTTATATGTTTTAAATACTTCACTTAGTTTTTGCTTTTGTACATAATACAATTGTTTTACGTCTTTCATATGCTCTAGTTGTTGTGGTGTTGCTTCCCCATCATATCTTGCTATATTATGATGTGCTTGTGTATGCAACCAGTCTATACCAGCTAGTAAGTCTTTTACGCTTGTGTAACTACGACCTTGACTTAGTTGCTGTACATAATGTCTAGCGTTTTCTAACGTTGATACATCGAAATCTTTGTTTGCTTGAATCATTGCTTTATAGTCATATTGTACAGTCATTTTACTACATCCTTTTCCGTTTAATATTGATTGATAATAGCTCTTGCTTGTTTTAACTTGTCTACATCTACCCCTAAAATATCAATATATGTTCTGTTTCGTTCAATCAGATTATAATTAGGTTGGTAATGTGTAAGTAATTGGTTTACTTGATACTGTAAACTTGTAGCTTGCGACTCTAAGAAATTAATAAGCATTGATACATCGTTTGCATGGTATTGTTGAAACTTGTAATTAATAAATGCCATCGCTTCTTGATAGTTTCTCATTGGATACATATTAATCTCGTTAATTGCTTGTGATAGATTAACGTTGTTTAGATTCATGTTCCTACCCCTTTGATAGTTAATTTGCCTAGTTTAACCCGTAATTGTGAATGTAGTTTATGTAATTGAGTTCTTTACATATACCTTATACTTCTGTACTTCCTTAACTATACTTACATTATAACATAAGTTCTTTAAAATGTCAATAAAGTTCACAAATAATTTTAAAAAGTGGAATTTATCCTACTAGTTAGATAACTTTATACTGGTTTTCTATTTTCTGACTATTAAACTCCAAAAGAAAAACGCTTACCTTTTGATAAGCGTTCTCTACCCCTATTCAAGTATTAATGGCGTAATAGAGTCTAATTCATAAATCATGAAGTATTTGTTACGTGAGTTTTTAATATCTACGATTGAAACTATATTTTCTCTTTCGAAGTCTATTGTAGTATGCTCTCCGTTATCAAGGATAATACAGAAACCAACTCTTGCACGACTCGTTATGACTTCATCAATCTGACCTGTAACATGGTTACCATTCCCGTCTAATACAGATACTTTTGTATAATTATAGTCTTCAAAATTATCTAGAAACTCTAGAAAATCATCATAAGTTAGTGTATCTGTAAATCGAAATACTCCTAAACTGTTTCTCATACCATCAATATAGTTCTTTAATCGTTTACTATGACATACTTCTTCTTTTACTTTAAACTCAAAATACGTATTGTTTGTTTGAATGATATAATATGTTGTTCCATTTTGAAGAATGCATTCAATGGAAGATTTGAAGTAATAATAGTGGTCTTGCTCATTCTCTAGATGTAATTTAAACCATGCATCCTCTTGCACGTCTACTTGATTTATTTGACAAGTTTCTATACTTCTTACAATAACAGGATGTAACCCAACATCCCTTACTCTTGTCAGTTCAACTAAACAACCTTCATATGATTTCAGTTTTGCAACTAATTCTTGAAATGTAATCTTTGAACCTTTTAAGTCTTTGATACCTCTTGCTGTTCTTTCTTCTGTAACTAACATTTCTATACCCCTCATTCTATGTTACTTATAATTATCGGTACAACCTCTCTAGATGTGAAGAGTGTATATGAATTATAGTTTGAACCAAACCCATGAACGACTTCTTCTATATCGTTTGCTTTAAAATATAACTCAACTTCCCTACTGTTTGGTAATTCTAATATCAGTTCAATTTCATTCTTATGAATTAAATTTGTTAAACTTACGAACTTTCCACGTACTACCAACCCGTCTTGGAAAGTTGAGATAGTTGCACCTGTTTCTATACGCTTAAACATATGATAAAACAGTTTGTTAAAAGGAATAACCTTACTCTTACCTACGTTTGAAATCAATACTTGTTTTCTTTTTGTTGATAATGTACTTGTCACGCTATTTCCTCCTGTTTCTTACTTTTTAAGGTATACAAAATGTAAAGGAACTAAAGAATCTTTGTAGAATAAAGTAAAGTGAACACTGTCTACTGTTCTTTGCATAATTGCATGTTTTGTATGTATCTCTTCTAAAACCATGCTCTTTTCCTTTCCTTCTTCTGTAACATCTAAATTTATTGTAATTGTTCCTTTCTCTTCCTCTTTTACAATTTCGTTTACCTTTCCTGTATACGTGTAACCCTCCCATAAAGCTGTTAGGCGATACGGATACTTACCACACTCTAATAACTCATGTAAAAACTTTTTACCACTTACAAAGAAGTAATCTTGTACCCCACTACCTTTTACATAGTCTTCAACTGTTTTAAGCACTTCTTCTCTCATCCACTCGTTCACAATACCTACTCCTTCACCCATTTAAATCTTTCTCTATATCTAAATAAGTTTGATTTATAATCCTCAGATACCCCAACAAGATAAGAAATGAATGTTTGATGTTTCTTCTCTTTAAAAGGTAGACTAATAACACCTGTCTCCATGTTTCCGATTAAAACTTTCTTTTCATCCAATGTAATTAATCCACCCATTAAATGACCTGTTGTTTCATTTACTTTATGTAATAACATTCTTTTATTTGTCATAAGGAAAATATACAAGTCTTGCTTAATATACCCCAACAAGATATATTTGTAATCTTGGTTAAACTGTATTGTAAATACTTCTTCTCCTTCTTTTAAGTTTGCCTTTCTTAGCAAACTCTCTACTAAATGTTGCTCTATAATTACACTACAGTTTGAATTTACTTTAACCGATTTCACCTATTAATACACTCCTACTCTACTTCGTCTTAACAATAACAGGCGAAACAATACTTTTACCATACACCATAAAGTATACTAAGTCTTCCATCTTTACTTCTGATACGAGAATGGTATCCTGTTCTAAGAACTTAACCGCACTTAGCCCTTTTCCTAATTGGTATACATGTACTAAAATCCCACCATCTATTATAGTTACAGAATCTAATAACCCTTCCACTTTCTTTCCTTTTGGGTTTATTGTTAAAATATCTGTATACCCACTCTCTTTACTTTTCAAAAGAAAATTAGAAAAAGTTTTGAAAGACCTTGTTTCAGTAAAGCCTAAATTGTTTAACGTATGCCTTAACTCTGATGCTTCTTTATTACTAGTTGGTTTTGTAGCTACTTTTACTTCTCTTTTTATACAGGGAGAACCTGACTTTTTAAAGGAAAATTCTAGTACATACCCCTGTTTGAATATCATATAATACTTGGTTTTATTCTTCCGAATCTCTTTGACTAGGAAACTAAAATAAGTTCTTTCAGAAGGTGCTTGTTCTTCATCGACAATTAATGTGAACGAACCACCTCTACCTTCTTTTACATGTAGTAGTTCCCCATCTGTATATAACTCTTTATCTAAATCTGCTATCAGTTTATGTACAACAATATGCTTATTTTCCTTCTCTTTCAGTTCTGATACAAAGTTTTTAAAGCTAATTACTTCACCCTTTATGTCTTCTGCTAGTTTTATTTCTCCCATTTTCACGACCTCCATACTTTTAACTATAACTATTATACCATAAAACTATGAAAATGTCAATATAGTCTAGATTAAATGCATATAAAACAAGGTACTAATTTCTTAATACCTTGTTTCTTATCTTACTTATCTACTTTTATATCTAAGGTTTGTGCAACATGAAATGATAATAAGCAACCATCTTCTGTTTCTCTAATACCGTTAAGAGCATTAATTGGAAGTCTTAACTCTACATCTTTTAATACAATATACCCCTCACTGTTGTTACCATTGTTTACTGACTTTACTAGTTCTTTATTGTTTATAAATTCTTTAACTGGTATATTTATATCTTTACTGATGTTTTTATTAATTGAACTTGTACTTTTAATAGGTACACCTAGTCTGTCTACTTTAATAGTAATTTCTACATGAGTCTCTACTCTACCAAAATACAGATAAAAGCAAGGTGAATCGGTTCTTCTCATTATACTTGTTACATAATTTAAGTCGTAAGAAGATTGCTTGCCATCTAATAGTTTGATTGTAAGCATGTCACCTTCAACTACAACTCCTGCAAGTATACCTTCTAGTTCTTCCAAGTCATGTACAGTAGACCTTCCGATATTTCCTCTACTGAAAGGTTCGAAATTATTTTCTTCAACATGTACTTGTGTTTCCTTTATCTCGTACTCAACTAATGAATTTAATTGGTTTACCCATGTTTCTAAAGAGACTTTTTCATAATTCCTCATACCATCACCTCATGTTATATTATGTTTCTTTGATTAATAACTATACTTAACCAAATAGCTACAAACTTACTTAATACTTAATACAGTTTCTCTAAAGCAATTAAATTTTTCTTTTGGTTTGATAGACCGAATGTAAAACTATTTGCCTTGATTACTGTGTTTCCTTTTCCATTCTTTGAAGTTAGAACAATACTAGTACGAATCATACCTCTCTTTACTTTGATGTGTTCAAACTCTATTAAGTCTATACTCTTCATATTACCTGTATACTTACCCATCATTGTAATTTCTAAAAATAAAAGTCTTTTATTTGTAAAACAAACAATGATATGCTCTATGTCTCCTACTGGAATAATACCGTTTACTAATAATACCCCTTCCTTTGGTATTTGATACACGTAGAAGTAATAAAAGTAGTCTTCTCCTTCTATTTTTATTCCTTCAAATAAATCGTCTAAGTACTCGTTTGTTAACAATCGAATCTTCCCCTTCGTTTGAAACTATTTATTATTTGTTTATTATTTACAGTGTTCTTTTATCAACATTCTACTTCTATATTTATGACTGTTAAAATAAGGAATCGTTTACACTCTTGCTCGTATAGAAAGATTCTAATATGGTTTTATATTTATACTTCTTTGTTTAGTTACTATTTAAACCGAATGCTCTTGAACCTAGTTTTCTTTTGTATAAAGACTCTACTTTAAATACTTCCGTGTCTTTATAGGTATTAGGTAAGACTTGTAGTATTGTATAGGTAAAGTCATTAACTCTATCAGGGTCTTGTTTTAATATCTCCATTAATAACTTATTACCACCATGACCATTGTTTACGTATGTTTTCCATCTACCCCATATTCCCTCTGTATTATAAGCTGAACCTACATATTGTTTACCAGTCTTTGTATCTACAATTAAGTATACCCCTGCTACGATAGATAGTGACTCATGCCAAGACTTATACTTTAAAGGATTATTCACGATACTCTCTAATTCCCAACGTTTTAAGATGAAATCTAAATACCCTGTAAACTTTCTTGTTTCACCTTTTGGTAACATTTGCAACACTTCTAAATCAAAGGTGTTTAAATACCTACACCATGAAGTTGCAACACCTTCCCATTGTACAATAACTCTATTTTCTAAGGTTTCGAAACCATCTACCTTTTCTAAAGTGTATTGCCATTTTGCTTTACTTAATCGTTTTCTTAATTCTTCTGTGGTGTCTATAGATTGAGGTAAACCAGTTACTTCTGTAGGGTTCTTTACTTCATACACACCTATAAATACTGCTTGGCTGTTTTCCAATCCTAAGAAAGATACAATATAATCGCAATTAAATGAGTTCTTACCTTGATATGACTGATATAACTCAAAATTATCTTTTTCATATAACTCTTGTACGTCTATATCTTTATCTACATGCCTTGCAACCTTAATTCGTTTTGTTAAATCTAATCCACATACTTGTAACATATCTTTTAGTAACACTTTTAGTCCTCCTTTATATGAAAAGAAACCTCCACATATAAGTATGGAGGTCTTTTATACTTTTATTTGTTTTAATCTTGCTCTTATTATATTTCTTATGCTCGAACTGTTTCTACAATCCATACAATAGAACTATCAGAAACCGCACAAGTTTGGAACGTTACACGCTCTCCACCACCAGTTCCAGTAACTCTATCCCAGTAGTCTACACCATCTGCTACCCCAATTGCATTCTTTTGGTATACTTTATACACTTTTGTAGTTTTGTAAGTGTATGCTTTTCCATTACCGTCTGTAATAACAAATGATGAAGCATTCCAAATACCATCAAAGTTTCCTGGGCTATGACCAATGAAATGTGTATTCATTCCGTCTTCACCATTAAATGGCGCTCCACCCCAAGTAGAAATCTTGTTTGTTGTATCAATGATTTGCTGTCCTCGACTTTGACCACCGTTTACATATGTAAGTGTTTTACCATTGAAGGTAATTGTCATAGGCTTAGATTTAGGTGCTTCTTGCTTTTGAACAGGTTTAGGTTGAGACTTCGCTTGTTGTGTTTGAGCAACTTCTTGCTTTTGTACAGGTTTAGACTCTTCTTTAGGCTGTTCTGTTGGTTTAGGTGCTTCTACTTTCTTTTCAGTAGGTTGAGGTTTTTGTGCTTCCTCTTTCTTCTCTTCTACTTTAGGTGCTTCTTGTTGTTTTACGTCTACTTTAATTGTTTTAAGAGTTTCATTATTAGATGAATCTTTTACTTTATACGTAATATCATACGTACCTACTTTGTTTGTATCTACTGAACCCACTACTTCGATTTTGCTTGTAATATCTCCATCTACATTATCGTTTGCTGATACCCCATTTAGAAGATTGATAGATTCTCCAAAACTTACTGACTTGTTTTCTGCGTTTATCTCAGGCTTTGCTTTGTCTACTACCTTTAAGATAATCTCCTTTGTAGTTACATTGTTTGATGTATCTGATACGGATACATTTACTTTCTTTTCACCCAGTTCACTTGTGTTAAACTCTGAAACTACTACCTTATTTGAAATATCCCCATCGTAGTTATCAGTAGCTTTCACATGTTCTTTTACATTAAATTCTGAACCTACCCCTACTTCATACGAACCCTCCGATTTGATAACAGGTTTCTCCTTATCCACTACATTGACTTCAATGTCTTTTGTAAAGTGATTACCCATTAGATTTTCTACATCTACTTTTACACTCTGTTTTCCTAGTTTCTTTTCTAGCTTAGTTTTAAACTCCGTTTTTACTACATCATCTGAAGTCTTTACAAGTTTTGCTTGTAATTCTTCTCCATATGCGATAGTCAGTTCAGTTGTTTTAATCTCTGGTTCTTTCGCATAAGCGGTATAACCCAAACCGCCTAAAACAACTGATGATGCCAACCCTAATGACACTAATGCTTTTTTACTTATCATATTCTTTATCCCCTTTTCTTTATCTTACATAATTATTATACCTTAAATATCTATATTTGTCAATATGCATACATTAAGATATACCATATTCATAATATTCTAACTACTAGTTTCATCACTTTAAGCCCGTTTCACTAAATAGTAGGGTAAACAGGCTCTAGAAAAAGAGATAAAGGAATAAATTATACTACAGACACTCAACTCAGCGTAAAGTTACTTGACTTTTCATTTTGTTTTATTGAATCCTTTCTTTTGTATTGGTATTTTACCCTATTAGTTCCCAATTTTACTCTTTATAGTATACTTTTAAGCATGAAAAATACACCAAACTCGTTCTATTGTATAACCTACTTTGTTCTATATAAATATGTATATACTTTTTATCGGCTCTTAAACAAAAGAAAAAGGAATCAGACTGTGTAAACTTTCTACACAACTGATTCCTTCTCTTCGTTTCTATTAAGCTTTACGTCTTCTCGTGAAGTAAACTACCGCTACAATAATAGCAATAACACTTCCGAATAAGATATAAGATGTATAACCAAAGTCACCTGCATTACCAGTTCTAGGTAAGTATCTATCAGGTTTCTTAGGTGGTACTGGCTTTTCAACCTTGTTAGGTTTTGGTGGCTCAGGTTTAACAGGCTTAACAGGTTTTGGTGGTTCAGGTTTTACAGGCTCAGGTTTTACCGGTGGTTCCGGCTTAACTGGTGGCTCTGGTTTAACAGGCGGTTCCGGTTTAACTGGAGGCTCAGGTGTTACTGGTGGCTCCGGTTTAGGTGGAATCGGAGTTACAGGTTCTTCCGGTTTAGGAGGAATTACTGTAACTGTATTAGATTCAACTAAGTCTCTATTATTTAACTGGATAGTAGCTTTATTTTCGATATTCTCGATAGCTACACCTTTGTTAATCTTAGAAGTAATGACTAAGTTTATCTCTTTACCCTTGATTGTTTCCAATTGCTCACGAGTTAATTTAACAGTTACTTCTTGGTTATCAATGTTAACTTTGAAGTTTGTTTCTTTACCATCAACAAGAACTTTTGCACCAACTACAGTTAATCGACTATCAAGGATGTCTTTAATAGTTAAAGACTTATACCCCTCTAATTTATTAGCTACTGTAGTTTTAACATTGTAATCATACTCTTTACCTGTTTCAATAACAATGTGGTTCATACCTTCCACATCTTTTGTTACTTTAGGGTTAACAGGTGGCATTGGTGGAATTACAGTTACTACATTTGATTCAATAGCGTCATTGTCATTTAATTGAATTGTTGCTTTGTTATCAATTAAGTTAACTTCTGTACCTTCTTTAATCTGTGCAGTAATTTGTACGTTTACTTCCTTACCAACTAATTCATCAAGCTGTTTACGACCTAATTTAAGTGTGACAGTTTGACCTTTTACATTAGCTTCTAGTTCACTAGCTACCCCATCAACTAATACAGTAGTTTTTACGATATCTAATCGTTTGTCTAATGTATCAGAGATAGTTAAGTACTTGTACTCAGCTACGCTATCAGCAATTTTAGTTTTAACATTGTAGTTGTAATCTTTACCTTGTTCAATCTCTAAATGCTCTTTACCTTCTACGTCTTTGACGATATTAGGCGTGATTGGATTTGGTGGAATTACAGTTACTACATTTGAATCAATAGAAGGTTTATCGTTAAGCTTGATTGTAGCCTTGTTAGGTACGTTCTCAGCTTTCGTGTCTCCTAATACTAACGCCTTAATTTGTACATTTACTTCTGCACCCATTAATTTGTCTAATTGTTTACGGTCTAATGTAAGAGTAACGTCTTGTCCTTTTACAACCGCTTTTAAATCAGAAACCTTACCGTCTACTAATACAGTAGCACTTACTACCCCTAGTCGCTTATCTAACTTATCAGCAATTGTTAAAGTTTTGTAACCGTCTACTTTATCAGCAATCTTAGTTTTTACGTTGTAATTGAATACTTTACCACGTTCAACTTCTAAATGTTGTTTACCCTCTATATCTTTCACGATGTTAGGGTCTACAGGTGTTGGTGGTACTACCGTAACTACATTAGATTGAATTGCATCTAAGTTATTCATTTGAATAGAAGCACCGTTTGGAATCTTCTCAACTGGAGTTCCATCTTTGATTTTAGAAGTAATTTGGACATTTACTTCTTTACCTTTCAAGTCATCCAATTGTTTACGGTCTAGAACTAACTTAACATCTTGACCTTTTCTTTCAGCTACAAGTTTACTTGCTTTACCATCAACGAATACGTTTACTTCTACTACATCTAAACGCTTATCTAATGTATCAGCAATTGTTAAAGTCTTGTATCCATCAATTTTAGAAGGAATTACAGATTTAACATTGTACTTGTATTCTTTTTCAAGTTCTACTTGAATATGCTCTTGTCCTTCTACATCTTTATGAATGTTTGGAACAACAGGCGTAGGTGGTACTACTGTTACTGTGTTTGAATCAATTTTTGGTTCATCATTCAATTGAACAGTAGCTTTATTATCAATTACTTCGATTGGTGCGCTATCTTTGATTTTAGATGTGATTACTAGTTGTACTTCTTTACCTAGTAATGTATCTAATTCTTTACGGTCTAATTTCAGAGAAATATGTTGACCTTCAACTTTAGCTTCGTACTTGCTTTCTTTATCGTCTACAAGAACTTTTACACCAACGATATCTAAACGGTTATCTAACATATCTTCGATAGTTAGATGTTTATACCCCATTACATTGAATGGAACTACTGATTTTACAGTGTAGTTGTACTCTTTCTCTTTTTCAATTTCAAGACGGTCTGTACCTTCTACATTCTTGTAAATATCAGGTTGTACTGGTGTTGGAGGAATTACTGTAACTTCATTTGATTCAACCAACGGTTGGTCATTCAATTGAATGTTTGCTTTATTATCAATCAGTTCAATTGGAGTACCATCTTTAATCTTAGCTGTAATTACTAAGTTTAATTCTTTACCTTCTAAACCATTTAAATCTTTACGGTCTACTTTAACTGTAACTTTTTGTCCTTCTTTTACAACTTTAAAGTCTGTATCTTTACCATTTACTTGTACTTTCGCATCTACTAAGTCTAAACGTTTATCTAACGTATCAGAGATAGTAATATGTTTGTACCCTGCAACTGATTTAGGGATAACTGATTTTACGTTGTAATCGAATTCTTTTTCAGTGTCGATGATAAGGTGTTGTAAACCTTCTACATCTTTCTCAATGTTTGGTTGGATAGGTGTAGGTGGTACTACGTTAACTACATTAGAATCAATTGAAGGTTTATCATTCAATTGGATAGTCGCCTTATTAGGGATTTTCTCAATTGGTGTACCCTCTTTGATTTTAGATGTAATTTGTAGGTTTAATTCTTTACCTTCTAAACCATCAAGCTGTTTACGAGTTAATTCAAGAACTACGTTTTGACCTGTTACTTTTGCTTTGAAGCTACTTGCTTTACCGTCTACATATACAGTAGATTTGACAAAGTCTAATCTGTCATCTAATGTATCTGCAATCGTTAATGACTTGTAACCTGCAACGCTATCAGCAACTTTTGTCTTAACATTGTAATTGTACTCATTTTTATGCTCAACCACTAGTTCCTCTTTACCTTCAACGTCTTTCTTAATGTTAGGGTCAATTGGAGTAGGTGGTACAACTGTAACAACATTTGAGTCTACTTCAGGCTTGTCGTTTAATTGAACAGTAGCCTTGTTATTAATTGTTTCAATTGGTGTACCTTCTTTAATCTTAGCCGTAATTTGTAGGTTTAAAGTTTTACCTTCGATTGTTTTCAGTTGAGAACGCTCTACGATAAGTTTAACTTCTTGACCTTCAACAACTGCTTTGAATGTAGATGGTTTACCATCAACTAAAACTTTTGTTGATACGATATCTAATCGGTTATCTAAAGTATCTTTAAGAGTTAATGTTTTATACCCCTTAGTATCTTTAGGAATAACTGATTTAACGTTGTAATTAAAGTTTTCTTCATGTTCAACTACAGCGTGTTTCTCACCGTTTACATCTTTTACGATGTTTGGTTCGTCAGGAGTAGGAGGAATTACTGTAACTTCATTAGACTCAATTGAAGGATTGTCGTTTAATTCGATTGTTGCTTTGTTCGGAATTAATACGATACCAGTTCCTTCTTTAATCTTAGAAGTAATTTGTAAGTTCACTTCTTTACCTTGTAATGAATCAAGTTGACTACGAGTTAGCTCTAATTTTACTTTGTTTCCTTTAAAGTCTGCTTTCAATGTACTTACTTTTCCATCTACTAACACTTTTGCGTTTACAACTTCTAAACGATTATCCAGTTCGTCTTTGATTGTTAAAGTTTTATACCCCTTAACATTCTTAGCGATTACTGTTTTTACGTTATAGTTGTAATTATCGCCTTCTTCAACCACAATGTGGTCTAAACCTTCAACATCTTTCTTGATGTTTGGATTCTCAGGCGTTGGTGGTACTACAGTTACTACATTTGAATCTACAGAAGGCTTATTATTCACTTGGATGTTTGCTTTATTTTCGATTGTCTCGATAGCAACATCTTCTTTGATTTTAGAAGTAATTTGAATCTTAACTTCTTTACCTTCGATTTGGTCTAATTGAACTCTTGTTAAGTTAAGAGTAACAGTTTGACCTTTAATATTTGCTACATGAGTACTGATACGACCATCTACATAAACCTTAGCGTTAACTAAGTCTAAGCGATTATCTAATGTATCTGTAATTGTTAATGACTCATACCCCTCAACATTCTCAGGAATAGTAGTTTTAACATTGTATTTGTACTCTTTACCTTTTTCAACTTCAAGATGCTTTTTACCTTCTACGTCTTTTGTAATAACAGGCGTTTCAGGGTCTTTTACATCATGGAAGATGTATTCAAAGGCTAATTGTTTAGAACCGTTTTCTACGATTGTGAACGGATGTTCTTTGCTGTCTAATTGATACCCCTTAGGTGCTTGAACCTCTTTAATGAAGTAATTACCTAAATCAAGGTTTTCAATATAAGCTGTACCGATAGAATCCGATGTGATTGTACCTACAACATTCTTACTAGCGTCTAGGATTTGGAATACCCCACCTTCCAATGGTACTGGTTGGTGTTTAGACTGTGTAAGGCTTGATAGTGGGTTTACTACACTATTCTTCTCTGTCTCTTTTAAAGAATCTAAAAGAGGATTAGTAGTTGAAGTTTTTCTTGCACCTTTTTCTACCAATGCAGGTCCGAATGTGTTAGATTGTTCACCACTTAGTTTGTATAGGTATAATGTTGCTTTTCTGTTCTCAGGCTTAACAGTAACGTTATTTGAGTCTACAGAAGGTTTATCATTTACTTGAATTGTTGCTTTGTTGTTTACGATTTCGATTGGCGCATCATATTTCACTTTTGCTCTAATAGAAATAACAACCTCTTGACCTTTATAGTCTTCTAATTGTTTTCTATCTAACACAAACTTAACATTTTGACCGTCAACTTTTGTTTCAATACCTTTTACTGCTTTACCTCCGATTTTTACATCAGAACCATTAATTGTTAAACGTTTATCTAGAGTATCTGCTAGAGTTAATGATTTATAACTTAGTAAATCCTCAGGGATAGTAGTTTTAACATGGTATGTGAATTCATCACCTTTAACTACATCAATGTGTGCTACATCGTTAACGTCTTTAACAACCTTAGGTGTCTCAGGGTCAACAGGAACTACAGTAACCACATTAGAATCAAGATTGAAATCACCGTTTCTAGTGATAGTAGCCATGTTTGGAACTTCTTCTGCTAAAGTACTTTCTTTCACTTTAAATTGGATTTGAAGGTTAACTTCTTTACCTTTTAAAGTTTCTAATTGTTCTCTAGTGAATGTAACTTCCACGTTTTGACCAGATTTAGTAGCTTTGTAAGAAGATTCTACTCCGTCTACTAATATTTTTGCATCTACTACATCTAAACGCTTGTCTAACTTATCAGAGACAGTTAGTGATTTATAACCACGAACATCATCTACAATTTTAGATTTCACATTGTAGTTGTAAGTTCTTTCACGTTCAACTCGTAAATGCTCTACCCCTTTAACATCTTTCTTGATTGTAGGGTCTAAAGGTAAGAATGGAACTACAGTAACATTGTTAGAATCAACAGATGGCTTATCGTTCACTGTGATTGTAGCTTTGTTATCAATGATTTCAGCGGGTGTACCATACTTGATACTTGCTTCAATCTGTAGTCTTACTTGCTTGTTAGCAAGTTTGTTTAATTCTGTACGGTCTAGAGTTAATGTAACATCTTGACCTTTTACAGTAGCTTTGTAAGAACTTTCTTGACCGTCTACTAATACTTTCACGCCTTTGATGTCTAAACGTTTGTCTAAGCTATCAGCCATTACTACTTTCTCGTAACCACTCAAGTCTTTTGGAATTGTAGTTGTTACATTGTAGTCAAACGCTTTGTCATACTCAGTTTCTAGATGAGTTTTACCATTTACATCCTTAACAATTTGAGGAGTTTCAGGGTCTACTACATCATAGAATGTGAATTCGTATACTGGATGGAAAGTACCTTTTAATTCTTTTAGTTCAAATGGATATTCATTTGTGTCTAGTTTATACCCCTTAGGTGCTTCAACTTCTTTGATGAAGTATTTACCTAATGGTAAGTTGTCTAACTCCACTAAACCGTTATCATTTGATACTACTGTTTCTACTTTACTTCTATCAGCGTTTGAGACTTCGAACTTAGCACCTGCTAGTTTAACTAGGTCTTTGCCTGGTTCTTGACCGTCAGCTAACTGACCGAAGGTATGTTCTTTTTCACCACTAGTTTTTACAACTACTAATTTAGCTGTAACATCTTTTGGTTTAACAGTAACTTCATTAGATTCAACTGCTGGCTTATCGTTTAATGAAAGTGTACCTTTGTTTGGAATCACTTCATTATTTGTTCCTTCTTTTACAGAAGATTCGATAACCAAGTCAATTCTTAATTTACCGTCTTTGTTCATACCAAATGATTCAAGTTGTTCCTTTGTTAAAACGATAGAAACATCTTGACCTTTGATAGTTGGCTTAACATCTTGAATGTCTTTGCTGTTTACTACTAGTTTAGCTGAATGAACATCTAATCTTGCATCTAATGAATCTGATAATTTAATCGTTTTATACCCTTCAAGGTTCTCAATTGTAGTACCAACTTCGTACTTGTATTTTTCACCTCTGAATACGTCTTTATGACTTACACGATTAACTGTACCATCAGTCATATGTTCTAGAATGTTCTTTTCTAACTTAGGTTCGATTGGGTCTACTTTATTGTAGAATGAGTATTTAAACTCTAAACTTGGTGTTCCAGTATCTTTTACAGTGAAAGGATACTCAGTAGAGTCTAATACATACCCCTTAGGAGCAACTGTTTCACGAATGAAATAATCACCCATATCTAAGTCTCGAATATCTACTGTACCAGTGTAATCAGTTGATACCGTGTGAATCACATTCTTACTAGAGTCTAAAATTTCAAATGTAGCACCTGATAATAACTTAGGTTCTTCATTTGCTTTTAATACATCTAGAGGATTGATTACCATGTTACCCTCTGTTACTTCTTTAACAGTTGTACCAAAGAGTTTCTTAGTAACTGATTCAAATGAGTTAAGCCCTTCACCGCTCACTTTCGCAATTGTTACTTTTGCTTTTCGAGGGTTAGGTTTTACAGTAACAATGTTAGATTCAATTGCACTTTCATTGTTTAACTGTAAGTCTGCTTTATTCTCAATTAATTCATAAGGCGCATCGTAATTGATGTAGGCATTAATTTTAAGATTTAACTCTTTACCTTGTAGGTTTTCAATATCTTGCTTTGTTAAGTTGACTTGTAATTCTTGACCGTCTACTTTAACTTTCGCATCGTTATATACATCATACCCCTTATAAAGAGTAGCATACTTATAAGTTAATCGTCTATCTAACTTATCTTTGATTGTTAGAGTTTCATAACCTTTGATGTTCTTAGGAATTTTAACTTTAACATTATACTGATAAGTTCTACCTTTATCTACATCGTGGTGTTCTTTACCTTCTACGTCTTTAGTAATAGTAGGGTACTCAGGAATGTCCATTTGAGTGTATACTTTGTTACCTTCAACGAATGAAGTTCCACCGTTTACAGATACAGCCGCAGAGTTATACGCTTTGTCTTCTGCTTTAAGACCTGTTTTTGGAACAATAGCCCCGAACTCAAAGTCTACAGACTCTTTACTCTTTAACACTTTACCGTTATCCATTACAATCTTGATACCAGTTGCTTTAGAGTAGTCTGTTAAAGTTTTTGACCAATTTAATTTCGTCATTGAGTCACTTGCATTGTCTAGCACCTTGTCAGTAGTGTAGTAAACCGTAAATCCTTGTGGGGCGTTAATCGCACCAGTTAACGTATTACTGTACATACTTTCTCGACTTAGGTACTCTCCTCCATCGTTAGGAACAATCGCTCTGTCTCCTTTGAATGGTAACACGTCATACACGGTTACTTGAGGAACATCTACATCTAAATGGTTTTTAATATTTAGTTTATAGTTGGCTTTTTCACCATATTTGACGAATACCCCGTCAGTAGACCAAACTTTGTTCTTTGCTAACTCTTCGTTTTGAACCGATTTTGTTAACACGACTTCTTTGTTTGGCACATATACGTAGTAGTCTTCAGAATAAACAACTTTATCATCCGTTTTACTGTTCTCATTGAAGTCGAACTTGTCTTGAGCGTCTTTCTTGTACTCAATACCCATGTTCTCCATATCATCAAATACTAGGTAAGCTTGGTTGATGTTTGTACCTTCTTCTGATAAGTCATTCGCAATAGCTGTAAATCCAACTTGCGGATATTCCTTACTAGTATAAGGTGCAAAGTCTCCTGCTTTCATATCCTCGAATGTCCAAACAATTGCAGTTTGACCAGAGTTTTTATAGTTAGGTATTACTTCACCTTGACGACTGACAGATGATTTAACTACAGTCATACCTTTAGGTAGTAAGTCTATAATTTTTCCACCTTTGATTACTGTTTCAGCATCTAAGTTAGAATCAGCACCATGAATGAATAGACGGTTGTGAAGTTCTCCACCTTTAAGTACCTTGTCACGAGAGTTCGTGATTTCCTTACGTAAAGAGATACTTTCTTTGAATTCCACTAAAGGAATATCATCTTTGTCTGTACCTTCGGCTTTATAGATTACTTTACCATCAGTAGGGTTTTGAATTTCCCCTTTAAATGAAGCTTCATTTTCGAATAGGTTTTTACTAGCATCTTTTGTGTCATATTTCACGTCTTTTGGATTCGAAATTTTTACATAAGCTAAGAACTGGAAGAACTTCGCACCATCAAGTTTTGCAACTTCATAGCGATACCCCTTTGTACCTTTAGGGAAGTTATAGTACTTTCCGTCTTTAGTGATTTGTTTTTCAGTAACTTTGCCATCTTCTTCGATGTACGCTATTACCTTTTCACCCTCACCGTTTAGCGTTTGTACTTTCGTGAACTCCATACGCTTATCTAACGCATAAGTACCGTCTTTACGTTTATAATCATCAATTACTACGTTATGTAACGGCATAGAATTGGGATTTTTAAACTCAATACGGTATGTGTAGTCTAAACCTTTATAATGTAACGAGTCTTTAATTGTAGCATCTTCGCTTCTTTTCTTTGTAAATACGAAACCTACTGGTTTTGCATCTAATACAAAGTCAATACTCGCTTTGCTCTCAACTTTAGGCTCATAACTTTCAGCCTTTTCAGGAATGTAAGTTTTTGTTACATTATTCGTATAAGTACCATTAACTTTTCCGTTAGGGAATGTTAATGACAGTTTTAGCTTACTTAACTTGTTAGCTAATGTACCGTTTGTACTCATTCCGATTTCTTCATTTAAAGATACTGTAGTTGATACTGATTTACCATCAGCACTCAACTTCCAATCAGGGTTTGCTTTTGGGTCAAATTTAGCACCTTGCGGTAATGTGTCTACTACTTCGATGGCTTTAAAGTAACGGTAATTATCTAAGAATTCAAGGTCTGTTGAGAATGAAAACTCAACTGGCACTTCTGTTCCTTCTTTAATTACCCCTTTACCATCGTCTATACCAGCCCACACCATGCTACCGTTTTCTTTCTGTCCGTTAACATACTTTTGAGAACCCGGTTTCTTGTAAGTTACTTTGTATGAAATTTCGTTTGCTTTCTTTACTAGATTTAATTTAGAATCCATTAAAGAAGCCATCGGTTTCATTTCATACATATCAGGAGTTAACCCTGCTTCCACAATAAGTTGTACTGGGAATGAAAGAGTTGTACCCCCTGCAAGTTGAGGGAATTTGATATAAGCAACTTTCTTATCTCCCTCGTCTGCATATGTAACTTCGCTTGCTAACTCTGGTTTACTGATATGGAGAGGTTCTCCCCAGTCTCGTAGGTACTTCTTCTCTACCTCTACTTTAACTACATAGTCAGATAATAATGTAACGTTACCCGATACATCTAAGTTTACCTCATACGTGTAATCTTTACCTGCTTCAATCAGTCGTAATGGGTCACCATTATCGTCTGTTTCTACGTAATTTTGAGATAGTTTTACTTCGTCTGTAGAAGCTAATTGTGCCTGTTCCTTCTTCTGCTCATCCGTTAAGGCTACGCCTGTAGGGTTTGCATTAGTTGTAGACACTTTCGGCTCTACTACCGTTTTCTTTTCGTCAACTGGTTGCCCTTTGTTACGCTCTTGTTCCTCTGTAGTAGACTTAGGAGTTTTGTCATTCGTAACTTCCTTCTTGTCCATTTCAGAGGTTTGAACGTCAGGACTTACCGTTGGCTCTTGAACAGCTTTTTCTTGTTCAACTTTGACTTCGCTTTTTGCTTTGTCACCAGTGATAGTCTCTGCACCTGCTACTACAGGTTGCATAAACGTAGTGAAAGCAATTACCGTAGCCATGACCGCTGATAAGTACTTCTTCTGTTTCAAATTAACACCCCTTTTTCCTAGTATGGAATACTACGTCTCCATAGGATGAAAGGGTCTTTTGAAGGAACACTTACGTCCTACTTCAACGCAGTAATTCTCAACAAAAATTAAATTGAATTATCTATAGGTTTCATGCCCGTAACCGAAGTTCGTAACACTACCCCTACTTTGCTACATGCGTATCACCCTCTATTACAATATTCAAATAGACTGGCTTAAACATATAGCGATTAGTTACTTGCGTAACTACAGTAACACCCTATTGTTTTACTAGTTTCATAGGATACTAGTGTAGATACGCAAAATAAAAACAAACTCGTTATGAGTTTGGACTCACTATACCTTTGCTTATAAAATATGAATCTATTTACTATAATTACGTCTACTATGTACTAATTAGACTTTAACTCCTTTCCATAGTTTTATCATATCTTACCATCAAAGGAATTATTATCTTAACTTATATACTTATTATATCATAAGTTATGAAATATATCAAATATTATTTTCACAAGAAAAAGGTGATACTATGAAAAGTACCACCCGTTCTACATTTACTTATGAAGTTAGTGTAATAATTATTCGTCTATACCTAATTCTTTACGATGTTCTTTTACATGCTCATCGTACTCTTTCTTGATTGAATCAGTTGTGTCATTTACTTTATCTTTGATTTCTTTTTCAGTTTGTGCTGCTTTTTCTTTATCTACTGTATCGTAAGCACGGTCTTTAATAGACTTCTTACCTTCTTTACGTTTTGCATCAGCAATATCTTCTAATAGCTTCGCTGTCTCTGGTTTGTCTGGTCTTACAAAGTCTCCAACTGAATTTTCTTCTTTATATTTTTGTTCGTCTCGTAATGCTTTCTCAACTACTTCGTCTTTTACTACAACAAGACCTGATTTTTGGTGGAAGATACCTTGACTATCAGTTACTTGGTATGTTAGTGAGTATTCTCCTGCTTTGCTTGTATCTACATTACCGTTAATGTTGATTTTAGAAGTAAGGTCTTTACCGTTATAATCTTTCGCTTCTACCCCATCAATTGGTTTAAAAGCATCACCTGTACGAACAATACGTGACTCAGGTACAGTTAATACCTCAGGCATTTCGTCTACTACAGATACGATTACAGTCTTTTCAGCAAAGTTATCAGATGAATCCGCAACTCCCATTGAAACCTTGATGTCTCCTACTTTGCTATAATCAAACCTTTGAATTAAAATTTTGTTTGTAAGGTCTCCATCTACGTTATCTTTAGCTGTTACAAACTGCTTTAGATTGATAGAGTGTCCTTTCTTTGTTACAAACTTGTCTTGTGTTGTCTTGATAACAGGCTTTTCTTTATCAACAACGTTTAATGTGATTTCCTTTTCCGTTGTTACCCCTTTATCATTTTCAACTTCTACTTTAATTGTTTGTTTACCTAATTTGTTCGTGTCTGTTGCTGATTTGTATTGCTTCTTAACAACATCAGTTGAAGTTTCAATCTTATCAGTTCCTAGTTTCTTACCATAATCTATAGTTATTTCATTAGTCTTGATTTCGGGTGCTTTCGCATAAACTTTATATCCAAAAATACCTAAACCAAGAACAGCGGTTATGCCTAATGCAATACCCAGTTTCTTATTTAGCATATTTATCAGTCCTTTTACTTTAATATGCCTATATTATAACATGTAAATACCGATTTGTCAATAGAAGTTACATAATATTTAAAACATACTGAATATTCTACTTATGTTTGTCTATTTTACCTATTAGAAGCATTGTTAAATCCTACTACCAACCTATTATTAGTTTATTCCGTACTACCCCTATTTATGACACTTTTCACCTATTTGTTTCGAAAAATGTAAAAAAAAATAAGACTACAATTAAGAGTCTTATTACTTTCTATCCGTTATCGTAAAACGAATTTGATTTCCTTTGTCTTTCCCTACATATCTTTCATATCCGAAATCATAGGTGTTTGGTGACTCGTTCTCGTCTACCCCTTTAGCGATTAACTTGTCAATCTCTTCTAGGGTTAGTTTACTATCCATAATACGAATTAAACTTTCCATAAGTTTATGGTAATTTTCATAAAGGGTTTTATCTTCAAATACATTCCTGTTTGTTGAAACAGAATAGGAGTTTTCTACCCAATCATTCTTACCCATCTTTGCGTAGATTTCAAACCCTTTCCAGTTTGCTTTATAGATATTGTCTTCTTCCTTATCTCGATGTTCTATTTGGGAGTCTTCTATTACAATCCTACCTTTTGATATATCAGCTAACTTGTTTTCAAAGTCTAATTGATGCATGTAACTCTCTTCAATTGTATCACCATCATTCGTTAATGCCCATACTACTATCAGTCCAAGTAGAATACCTAAAATTATTTTACTTTTTATTCGGGTTTATTACTCTCTTATGCCCGTCTTCATCCATAATCAAGAATGAGAAGAAGTTTATATCTTTCTTACCTCCACTTAATCGGTAGTATAAATCACCCTTAGAAGTTTCATGCTGTTCACCTGTTGTAATTTGTTGATTGAAGTTTAAACCTGTATCAACTAACACATTTGCTTCATCTACTGACATCTTTTCATTTGAAAGTCTTGTCAGGTATACAACTAAGTCATGATACTGACCAATTGAAATCTCGTCCATGTAACCTGCTTGTTTTGTTATAATACTGAATGTTCTATCCAATTTCTTATCTTTGTCTACTCTACTTGATAGCATAAAACCATTCCAGTTAGCTGAATATACCCCACCATCTTCACTTTCATACATCTTTATCTTCGAATCTGAAATAACGATTTTACCGTTTGACATTTCTTTTAGCTTGTCTTCAAACTCTTGTTGCGTTAGGATTCCACTAGAACCGCTACCTCTAAAGAAGATAAACCATACTACTAATAGAAGCAATACCCCTACTATTGGAATTCTATATGCTTTTATCCGTTCTTGTAAACTCAACTATATTCATCCTTCCTTACTAGTTGTCTTCTTTGATATTTAATGCTGTCTTTATTTCTTTTTCTGCACCACTAACTGGATACTTATGTTTTAACTTACCTGTAACAACTGTTCGTTTATCTGTATTTAAACCACCAAAACATGTAATTAAGGTAATGATATCCTCAGTTGTATTATCCATTACTTCACCTTGCGATTGATGAATTCGTTTCTTATCTGTAGTTTCATACTCATACATCCATGTAGCATCTGTTACATAAATGATATCTCCCGTTTTCATATCTTCTAGAGGTGAGAACAATACATGCTTGTTTGGGGAATTATGACCTAGTAATACATAGTTTCCTTTCCCCATTTCTCTATCCTCAAAACCCGTTCCTACCCCTCTTGATAGGCTGTTATTACCGATACCTTTTGAGATTGGTAGTTTAATATCTACAGAAGGTACATAAATACCTCCTACTACACCTTGATTTCCATAATGTAAGTCTTTACCCCAACCTGTACTTCTCTTTAAACTGTTTTCTAGTAATTCTTGCTCTGATAGAGGTTTTATACTGTCTAAATCAAAGTCTGCTTTTGCTTTCTTATTTTCATCTATGGTGTTTTTATCTAATTCGATACCACGCATATCAGTTTGAAGCATAGAGTCTACAACATAGTAACCGCCTACCCCTAATGCTATAATTCCTGCTATGAGTCCATACCGAATCTTTAACCGTCTTTCCAACTTGTTCACCTCTAGTACTTCAGTTTAAAGGAGACTGAAATATGATAATCTTCGAGTCTCCTTTATTTGTTTCTACTTCTTTCTTATTCTACTATACTAAACCTACAGATAATCAGTAAATTAGTAAGTTACAATTATAATAGGTAAGTTTGACTAAATTTTAGTATGATAAGGCTCTACTTTTCTTAGGTGTCCACTTGCTATCGAAACTATCCCAACTCATAGAAGCGTCTTTCTCACCAGTCCAAGGGTCGTTATAGAATACTTTATCGTTTGTATAACCAGTTAATGTGATTGCATGAATACCAAAACCATGCATATCTCCTACCCATGCAACAACTGGATGGTTTTGATTTAATTTTTCTTTAATCTTATCTAAGCTTACACCTGTTAGGTTTACAGAACTTCCTGCATACTTCTTCACTAAGTCTAATAATGCGGGTGGGTAAACCGTGTTAATTGGTCCGTCTGACCAAGGGTCTCCAACATAACCTTTGTTTGGGTCATAGTCGTGATAAGGCATTTCTTTTGCTAGTAACACTTTATCTACGTTTGCTCCTGCAAACTGTAACATCATAGAAACTGCTGTAATTTCACAACCTGTTTCTAAGTTTCTACTAGGGTCTTTTGCGTCTAATTGACTTTCAATCGGTACATTCATGTGTGGTAAGACAGTTCTTTCACTTACTGAACGACTATCTAACCAACCAATTTCATTACCGTTTTGGCTTACTTTATACCACATTGTACCGTTATATACTGTTTGCTTTGTTGCTTTTAATTCTTGATTTGCATAATCGTTTACTTTTGCTACTTCTTGTGAGTTTTGCATACCTTTTGGTAATGAATAAATACTATATTTATCGTCTGTACCTTCTGTTCCAACCGCTTTATTGATACTTTCAAGGTCTGTTGCTACACTCATAACACTAGAGCTAACCCAACCTAATTCTTTACCTTCTACACTGATTTTAAACCATGCTTTACGGTTTGCTAATGCCATTTCAGACATTTGAACTTCTTTACCTACATATTCATCAACTGAACCAAGGTTTTCTGCACCTTTTAACATATGTGGTTTTGACCAAATACTCTCATTGTTTGACTTTTCAATGATTTGTGTAGAGTTTACTTTCTTGTAAACCACATAAATTTCCTCTTCTTCAACTTGTGGTTCTTCTTTCTTCTCTTCATCTACTACTTGTAAACTATCCGTTTTCGGCTTTTCTTCTTCATTAACTACAGGTTTTTCTTCGTTCTTTACCTCAGGCTTCTTTTCTTTATTTCCGTCTTCTACTACTTTTTCATCTTTTACTTCTTGATTCTCTGTTTGAGGTTTCTCTACCCCTTCTTCATTTTCTTGTTTTTCTTTATTTAAATCAGGAACTTGTACATCTAATTTCTTGTCTTCTTCTTGACTTAATCTTTCTAACTGACTTTCTTGTACTTTCTCGTCTACTGGTTTGAGTGTGTCAGCACTAATTGAATGTGAAGTAGAAAGTAGTACTCCTACCCCTACAGTTCCTACAATTGCCGACTTACCTGTTTTAATTAATTTCTTCATCGTTACCATTTATAATCAGTCTCCCTTATCGTGTTTATCTATCTATTTTCTATACGTATTACATTACTATTATACCATAAGTTCCCTAAAAAGTCAATAGAGTTATGGGTCTTATTACCATTGTTCCTACTAAACTAGTATATTTTTAGAAGAATAATCTTCTTTCCTACAGACAGTGGTAAGCAAGGAAAGTTAGTGAAATTTTTAATTTGTTTCTATGAATCTATTTTTCTATTTCACTATCTATACCTACCCGTCTTCAAAAATAACGCTTATAGTACCTCTATAAGATAGTAAAAATCTATTATTTTGTTTCTTATCTTATACCTATCTGTTCTCTATAGATAATAAAGATTTAGAGATACATTTTCTAAACATAGAAAAAGAGAGACAGTTAGCTATTGCCTTCTGTCTCTCTTTTAAGGTGTTTATTATTCAGCTTTGTTCTTACGAGTGAATACGAATACCCCACCAAGAGCCAATGCAATGATACCCATTAAGATGCTCATTGTAGTACCAAAGTTACTATCGCTACCAGTTTGAGGAACTGGTTTCTTTTGTGGTTTTGGTTGCTCAGGCTTAGGTTGTTCAGGTTTCGGTTGAACAGGCTTAACTTTTACTTTCACTGTTTGGTTTACATCATTAATGTCAGAGTGAGTTGCTACTAAAACATTGTCTTGATATAAATCTTCGAATACTACTAACTCTTTACCTTGTAGTTCAGTAGCATCAAATGTGAAGTCTAAGTTTACAGAACCATTTTTCTCTTTTGCAGTAAATTTAGTTTCAGATGTAACTTCTATACCGTTAATGATTA
The DNA here is from genome assembly GCA_900406465.1 of Noccaea caerulescens. Classification (NCBI taxonomy): domain Eukaryota; kingdom Viridiplantae; phylum Streptophyta; class Magnoliopsida; order Brassicales; family Brassicaceae; genus Noccaea; species Noccaea caerulescens. The sequence continues at coordinate 64,547 of OVBC01000004.1, read as the reverse complement.
ATGGTTTGTTTGTTGCCTTATCCATCAGTTTACCTTTGACAACGTATTCTTTACCAACGATTAAATCATGGTATTCTACTTTGTCAGTTACAGTAACAGATTTGTTTGCATCTAATTCTTTAGAACCGTTTTCTTTGTTAGTAGCTGTAGTTTTAACCTCAGGCTTAACGAACTTAACTGTTTGCCCTTCGTCAGTGATGTCAGAGTGAGTTGCAACTAAGACATTATCTTGGTATAGGTCTTCAAATACAACAACTTCTTTTCCTTCAAGTCCAGTAGCATCGAATGTAAAGTCTAATGTTACAGAGCCAGTTTCTTTCTTAGCAGTAAACTTAGCTTCTGCTGTTACTTCTTTGTCATTCACAAGAAGTGGTTTGTTTGTCTCTTTATCCATTAGTTTACCTTTTACTACGTACTCTTTATCAACGATTAAACCTTTGTAATCCACTGTATCTTGGATTGTAACAGATTTGTTTGTGTGTAACTCCTTACCACCATCAGCTTTATTTGTAGCTTTTGTTCCAACTTCTGGTTTTACAAACTCAACTGTTTGGTCTTTATCTTCAATATCAGAGTGAGTTGCGATTAAAATATCTTCATTGTAAAGGTCTTCGAATACAACAACCTCTTTACCCTCTACCCCTTTAGCTTCAAAAGTGAAGTCTAGGATAACAGAGCCGTTTTTATCCTCAGCAGTAAACTTAGTTTCAGAAGTTACTTCTTTACCATCTACTAAGAATGGTTCGTTAGTAGCTTTGTCCATTAGTTTACCTTTTACTACGTATTCTTTTCCTACGATTAAGTCTTTATATTCAACTTTATCTTGGATTGTTACAGTTTTGTTAGAATGAATGTTTTTCAATCCATCTTCTTTGTTAGTAGCTGTAGTTTTCACTTCCGGCTTAACAAAGTTAACTGTTTGACCTTTATCTTCAATATCAGAGTGAGTAGCTACTAATAATGAATCTTGATACAGGTCTTCAAATACTACGATATCTTTACCTTCTACGTCTTTAGCTTCGAATGTGAAGTCTAAAGTAATAGAACCATCTTTTGCTTCTGCAATAAACTTAGCTTCTGAAGTTACTTCCTTATCGTTCACTAGGAATGGCTTTTCAGTACCTTTATCTATAAGTTTACCTTTAACAGTGTACTCTTTACCAACGATTAAGTCTTTATATTCAACTACGTCTTTAAGAGTGATTTCTCTGTTTGAGTGTACTTCTTTTAATTCGTCTGCTTTATTAGTAGCTGTTGTCTTAACCTCAGGTTTAACGAATTTAACTGTTTGGTCTTTATCCTCGATTTCAGAGTGAGTAGCAACCAATAGTTTTTCGTTATATAAGTCTTCGAATACAACTACTTCTTTACCTTGTAACGCTTTTGCATCGAATGTAAAGTCTAGGATGATAGAGCCATCTTTAGCTTCTGCTTTAAACTTAGACTCAGCTGTTACTTCTTTGTCATTAACTAGTAATGGCTTGTTAGTAGCTTTATCCATTAGTTTACCTTTAACTGTGTACTCTTTGCCAATGATTAAGTCTTTGTATTCAACTTTATCTTGGATAGTAACAGTTTGGTCAGCATGAATTTCTTTACCTTCATCTGCTTTGTTTGTTGCTGTTGTTTTAACTTCAGGCTTCACGATACGTACAGTTTGACCTTCATCTTTAATATCAGAGTGAGTTGCAATTAATTCTTTTTCGTAGTATAAGTCTTCAAACACTACTAAAGATTTTCCTTGTAACTTCTCAGCATTGAATGTGAAGTCTACTGTAACTACCCCATCTTTCTCTTTTGCAGTAAACTTAGACTCAGCTGTTACTTCTTTACCATCAACTTTAAATGGTTTGTTAGTAGCTTTATCCATTAGTTTACCTTTAACAGTGTACTCTTTACCTTTTACAAGGTCTTTGTACGCTACTTTATCTTGGATAGTTACTTTTTCTTGTGCGTGAATTTCTTTACCTTCGTCTGCTTTGTTAGTAGCTGTTGTGTGTACTTCTGGTTTTACAACACGTACTGTTTGGTCTTTATCTTCGATGTCTGAATGAGTAGCGATTGTAGTTTTGTTGAATACAACATCTTCAAATACTACTAATTCTTTTCCTTCTAATTTAGAAGCATCGAAAGTGAAGTCTAGAGTAACTGAACCATTTTTAGCCGTAGGCTTGAATGTTTTCTCAGCTGTTACCTCTTTACCTTCGATTACTAATGGTTTGTTTGTTTCTTTAACCATTAGTTTACCTTTAACAGTGTACTCTTTACCAACAACTAAGTTTTTGTAATCCACTTTATCTTGAACAGTAATGTTCTTGATAGCATGAATTTCTTTTTCTTTGTCAGCTTTGTTTGTAGCCGTTGTTTTAACCTCAGGCTTAACAAAGTCAACTGTTTGACCTTTATCTTCAATGTCTGCGTGAGTTGCAATTACAAAGTTATTGTGAACAACATCTTCGAATACAACTACTTGTTTACCTTCTAATGTAGAAGCATCAATTTTAAATTCTAAAGGTACTTTACCGTCTTTTTCTCTAGGTGAGAAGTTTTTCTCAGCTACTACTTCTTTTCCATCAATTACTAATGGTTGTTTTGTAGCTTTGTCCATCAACTTACCTTTAAGAGTGTAATTCTTACCTACAACTAAGTTTTTGTATTCAACTACGTCTATAATTGTTACATCTTTAATTGCATGTAATTCTTTTGTGCCATCAGCTTTGTCTGTAGCTGTTGTGCTTACGCTAGGCTTAACAAACTTAACTGTTTGGTCTTTATCTTCTAAATCACTGTGAGTAGTAAGAGTTTTACCTTCTTTAATTAAATCTTCAAATACTACAACTTCTTTTTCTTCTAAACCAGTTGCATCAAATGTAAAGTCTAAGTTAATAGAACCAGTAGCCTTGTCAGGAGTGAATGTAGCTTCCGCTGTTACTTCCTTACCGCCTACAAGTAATGGTTTCTTAGTTTCTTTATCCATTAATTTACCTTTAACAGTGTACTCTTTACCTATTAATAGGTCTTTGTACTCTACTTTATCGGTAATTGTAACTTCTTTAGAAGTGTGCATTTCTTTTGCACCGTCATGCTTTTCAGTAGCCGTTGTTTTGATTGAAGGTACTTTTTCGTTCTCTACAACTTGTGCAATGATTTTTCCGTCTTCTTTGATTTCAAAGTTAAATACTGTTTCATTTAAGAAGTAACCTTTAGGTGCTACAGTCTCTTTGAATGTGTATTTACCGTAAGGTAATTTTTCGAACTTAGCATAACCGTCTTTATTAGTTTTACCTTCTGCAACCTTCTTACCTTCTGCATTGAAGACTTCGAATTTCGCATCTGATAAACCTTTCTTGTCAGCCATGTCTACTTTCTTAACTTCTAAGTCACCTTTAATGATTTGGTCTGTAACTTTGTGAGAAACTGTTTTACCATTTTCTAAAATATCAAAGTTAAATACCGTTGGGTTAACTAAATACCCCTCAGGTGCAACCACTTCTTTAAATGTGTATTTACCATATGGTAAATGTTCGAACTTAGCTTTACCTTTAGCGTCTGTAGTTCCTTCAACTACTTTATCGCCTTTTTCGTTGTAAACCTCGAATTTAGCGTTTGCAAGAACTTTCTTGTTATCCTCAGCATCTACTTTTGTTACTTCCATGTTACCGTAGATTTTAAGATTTTCTTTCGTTAAGCCAATTGTTTTACCTTCTTCACTAATAGAGAAACTAATTGGAGTTTGCTCTAAGTTGAATCCAGTAGGAGCGATTGTTTCGATAAGTTTGTAATCACCGAATACTAAGTCCTTAATAACTAGCTTACCGTTAGCATCAGTTTTGTATTTACCTAACACTTCATCGTTTGAGCCACGTAATTCGAACTCAGCGCCTTTTAATGTAACGTTTTTGTTCTCTGTATCAACTTTCAGTAATTCCACGTTACCACGGATTACTTTGTTTGTTACAGTATGCTTAACAACTTTACCATCAGTATCAATATCAACTGGGAATTTCTCATTGTTGATATTGTAACCTTTGATAGTTTTAGTTTCTTTGATATAGTACTTACCGAAAGCAAGTTTATCAAATGATACTTTACCATCTTTATCAGTTAATTTAGGTTTTCCTACTACTTTATTGTTTTGGTCAAATAAAGTGAATTCTACCCCTTGTAATGGTTTTTCTTTCTTGTCAGCATCAACTTTTAATACTTCAACTGAACCACGAATCTTTTTGTTGATAACATCGTACTTTAATGTCTGCATGTCTTGTTTTACGTCAATATCGTATTTTGTACCGTTTTTAACGTAACCCTCAAGGTTCTTTGTTTCTTTGAAGTAGTATTTACCGTATGGTAAGTTTTCGTACTTCGCTTTACCTTGAGCATCTGTAACAACTTTCGCTACTTCTTTGTCGTTTGAATCATAGATAGTGAATTCTACCCCTTCAAGAAGCTTTCCTTCATTATCTACTTTTGTGATTTCAATGTTACTACGAATTAGCTTGTTGACTACATTGTAAGACTTCGTTTCATTCAAGTTTTTGATTTCAAACTCTACTTTTTCTTTGCTAAATACATAGCCTTCAAGACCTTTAGTCTCTTTAAAGTAGTACTTACCGTAAGGAAGGTCTTTAACAGAAGCCTTACCTTTATCGTCAGTAACAACTTTCGCTACTTCTTTGTCTTTAGCATCATATACAGTAAATTCAACGCCTTTTAATGGTTTCTTAGCATCATCAGTTTTAGTGATTTCTAAATTACCTTTAATTTTCTTATTGATTACAGTATATTTGTGAGTTTTTCCATCTTCTTTGATGTCTACACCTTTAGTAGTTGAATCAGGAACATATCCTTCGATACCTTTTGTTTCTTTAAACGTATAACTACCATATGGTAAGTCTTTAACTTCTGCAATACCCTTATCGTTTGTAGTTACTTTCGTATACTCTTTACCATCTTTGTATACAGTGAACTCTACACCTTTAAGTGGCTTACTAGCATCATCAGTTTTCGTGATTTCGATACTACCTTTGATTGCTTTGTTTACTACAGTAAACTTCTTGCTATCACCAAGGTTTTTAATTTCAAATGCTTCTTCTTTTGTGCTTACTACATATCCTTCAAGACCTCTAGTCTCTTTGAATGTGTATTTACCCATTGGAAGGTCATTTAAAACAATTTTACCGTTAGCGTCTGTAGTAATTTGCTCATACTCTTTACCGTCTTTATAGATAGTAAATTGTACACCTGCTAGTGGCTTACTCGCATCATCAGTTTTCGTAATCTCTAGAGAACCTTTGATTTTCTTGTTCACTACAACCATAGATTTTGAACGGTTTTGTGAAGATAACTCAAATGATTCTTCTTTGAAATCAGTTACATACCCCTCAAGACCTTTTGTCTCTTTTACAGAGTACTTACCGAATTCTAAGTCAGGTAATTTAATCTTACCGTCTTTACCTGTAGTTACCTTTTTAAACTCTTTACCGTCTTTGTAAATAGTAAACTCTACGCCTTGTAATGGTTGGTGACTATCATCTATTTTGTAGATTTCTAGACCACCTTTCATGCGCTTGTTAATTACAGTTACTGCATGGTCTTTTTGGTCTTTACCTACTACGAATGAACCTGTTTTCTTTTCAGCTTCATATCCGTCAAGACCTTTGTTCTCTAACCAAGCATAAGTTCCGTAAGGTAAGTTACCCATCGTAGCAATACCTTGCTCGTTTGTGTATGCTTCCCCTACTACATCACCATTCTGATTGTAAACAAGGAATTGTACCCCTTTAAGTGGACGATTCTCTTCATCAGTTTTCGTGATTTTAATACTACCTGAAATTAACTTGTTCACTACTTTGTATTCTTTGTTTTGGCTATCTGCATTGATAGTAATATGTTTTACATCATCATCGAATTCGTAACCGTCTAGTCCTTTAGACTCCTTGAAATGATACTCTCCATAAGGTAAATCACCTAATTGGATGATACCATTTGCATCAGTAGTTCTATCGAACATTTTGAGTCCGTCATTTCCATAAATCGTAAATACTACCCCTTGCAATGGTTTATTCGAATCATCGACTTTATGGATTCTAAATCCACCTTTAGACTTTCTGTTAACAAATGTTAACGTTTTGTCTTTTGAGTCTACAGTAACCTTTTGAGGTGTGTTATCCAATTCATAACCGTCAGGTGCTTGCGTTTCTTTTACTGTGTAGTCTTCAAACCAAAGACCATCAGTAGATGCCATACCGTTTGAATCAGTTGTTAAACTTCTAACTACTTGATTACCCCAGTTAATAACATCGAACTTCGCTCCACCTAGTGGGTTACCTGCATCATCGACTTTCTTGATTTTGAATCCACCGTTTGAATCCCAAGATATAGAAGCGTTTTGTGCAGTTGGAGTCTTGTGTAGTGTAACTAAAGCGGTAGTATGTTGGATACCTCCACTATGTGACTTATACCAAACTGTCTCAGTTTTAGTCATATCACCAGTTACTTTAATGTTGAAACTACCAGTTGGTGTATTTGAATTAATCTGTGCAAAGAACGGTTCCCATGAGTTTAACTCAGTTTTAGGATTACCCATAGAGTCAACAAATGTTACTTTACCAGGGGCATTAATAGCTTCTGGTTTGAACGTTCCGTTACCGTTTGTTTTAATAGTAAAAGGTCCGGCTTGACGATATTCAGTACTCCAAGGAGTCATTTCAGCTTTAATATGGTCTGGTGTAATTGAGAATGATAAATCTTGTGTGTCACTAGAGTTGTTAGCATCAGCAAGAATTTTATCAACAACTTGTTTTACGTTAGCATTTTTGAAAGTAAGGTTTGAATACTTAACATCTTGGTTAACAATCCAAACTGCAACTTGTGTAGCGTAGTGGGCTTCTTGCCAACTGTTTGCACCTAATTGCTCAGGAGTCTTTACAGGATAACCATTATTCATGATTTTGTAGTATTCATCTGATAGACGTGTTTTCTCTTCTAATGAATGTCCATTAGGAGATTCTAACATCATTTCTAGACAGTAAGCAATTGAATTGTCTCCGAATCTAATTACATCGGTTTCAATAGAATACTTCTGTCCTGCATCATAAACCCAACCTTTGTTGTTGTATTTCTCATGCCACATTTGAGTCCAATTACCACTTGCTCTTTGTACTACATTAGGCTCTCCATCATCTGCATGTGCAAAGATAGGTGAGATAAGGGTTGAGATAGTAAGCATCAGTAAACTAAGGACACTAAACATGACCTTAGATACTTTACCACGTTTAAAAGCATCTAACATATACATCCCTCTATTCAGTTTTTGAATGTGTGAGTTATCATTACCTCTTTCTTATAGGGTTTACTTGTTCTAATGTGAGCCTGTTATGATTCAACTGAATAGAAACAATACCTTTTTATTTGATATAACTTTGTATCTCCTAGAACAGAATCACTGTTTGTCTTAACAATAACTAGGTTCATGGTAGGAGATATCATAATGTATCACCTCCGATACGTAGTTACTCTTAGACAGCTACACTTTTTGTAGCTATGAAAAGAATGGAAAGATAGACAATCAATTCCTTTCATAGTTACAAAAATTTCTTATATGTCTAGAAGGTTATTCTATTATTCTAGTAATCTCATAAACTTATGAAACAATATGATGTATAGGTTTTGAAACCTATCCTTATATAGTTAATAACATATAAGAACATGCTCTCTACCCCACATATTGCTTTTCAATCTTATACTACTATAATTCCGTTTTACCTTAGCCTATTTATCTATCAGTCTTTTGCTCTGTTTAACTATAGGTAATCGTTGTAAATAAGATAAGGGATGGAAGACCGCTGTTTCAGTCTCCTACCCCTTATTGGATATTGAAAACAAATTTGCAAATATTTACTATCTATCAGCTATATTTTTAAGTTACTTGTAAAACTTAGTAGTTAGAGATTTCATTAATGCTGTTTACATTCACGATATAAGCACCACCATGTAGTTTCTGCATTAATTCTACCATTTTAGCTTGTGGTACAGATACACAACCTGCCGTTGGTCGTCCGTTTGATACGTGTAAGAAGAATCCGCTTCCTCCACCTTTTACTGGATTGCTAGTGTTATAGTTGATAACAATACCATACTTGTAAGCTACAGTTTCTTTAATTAAATGCTCGTCTTGTGGTGAAGAACTATCTCGTTCTTGCCATGTATTGTATTGGTCATCATTTACATTACTAATCCAATACGATTTCGGTGTGATTTGTCGGAATGGTAAGTTTGTACCAGGGTTTGAAGTTCCGAATGCAAATCCTAATGAATGCGCTCCTCTTGGAGTTCTACTAACAGATTCGTTTGCTTGCCCTACCCCTTGTGAACCAACAAAACCATTTGTTGTGAATACTTCTTTCCAGTTTCCATTATGTTTCTCTAAGTACGTAACCTTTGCACTTGAACCTTGAGCCACAACCGCTACGATTTGGTCTGTTCGTTTTCCAACACTAGAGTTAGATACCGCACGAGTCATTGCTGTTCCCTGCTCTTGTTGTACATTTGCTTGCTGATTCCCACCCTTATTAGTAGGTTGTTGAGAGACTTGTTTTGGTTGTTCTTGATTATTAGTTTGTTGTTTTGCTTGCTCTCCACCTTGTTTAGCTTGTGGATTTTCTTGTGAACCTTGTTGCGGTTCTTCTGCTTTCTTCGCTACACCTTTGATACCTTGTGTTTGTTCATTACCTTGCGTTTTAGATTGTTTGTTTTCTTGACTATTACCTTGTTTCTTACCTTCTTGATTACCGTTTACTTGTTCTTCTTGCTTACCTTCTTCGGCTTTCTTTTGTTCTTCTACTTTCTTTTCTTCTTCCTGTTTTACACGTTCAGCTTCTTGTTTTGCTTGTTCCTCAGCTTTAGCCTTTTCCTCTTCGGCTTTCTTTTGTTCCTCAGCCTTTACACGTTCCTCTTCTGCTTTCTTATCCGCTTCTTCTTTTGCAAGTTTTGCTTTTAATTCATCTTGTTTCTTTTTCTCAGCTTCTTGTTTTGCTACTTCCTTTTTCTTCGCTTCTTTCTGCTGAATTTCTTGTTTTTCAGTCTCTTTGGCTTGTACATAGTAGTTACCACCAAAACCTGCCGATGTAAGAACTGCTACCCCAATTCCTGCTACAATGAGTTTCTTCTTATGTTTCTTTAATGTTTCTACGTCTAATTTCTTCATTTCTACTTTCTCTCCCTTGTTTTATATTATTTTACCTGTTCTTGTTAAGCTGTTAGAATCCCCAATTGTACCCTTTATTTCTGCTACTGTATAAGAATTTGTCTGATTGTATAAAACAAACATTCAGTAACTTTCCCAGTTCTGCCTTATTTTCCCAATTGAATTAGGCAATAAGTTAGTCGCTCTATTGTAGTAGAGCGACCTCTCTTTTACCCCATCGGTAATCTAATTTCTAATACGTTTACTGCTTCTTGTAGTTTCGTGATATCAAAACCTGTAAATGGTTTCTTATCTTCAATTTCATACGGTCTACGTTTAAATTCATCAGGTACATGGATGTTTGGTAAGAATGCACCGTTTAGTAACATACCAATGTATCTTTCACGTATAAATTCGATGTCTTCATCATCTACGTGTCTAGAAAGAACATCTTCTATCATTTTCAATTCTTTCGGTTCTTTGTAGTTTTGGAATAAGTGCTTTCTTTCTTCTGGTGTCCAACTAGACCAATCAGTTACAACCTCTTTTGTACGTCTATCAATGATTTCAGAAGTCCAAGTACCGTATCTAAAGATTTCATGAATTGGTTCTTCATATCTAATTAACTGTTCTATTAACTGATTATACATTCTAGGTTTCCAATCAGGCTTTCCTTTTAATCCGTCTGACGAATCTCCACGTAAAATCTTAGCTAGTAATAGTGTGTTATACGGTACTAAAATTTGTGTAGAACTTGTTTTGTACTTTGATAACTCTTGCACATACGTTTGATAAGACTCAGGCGTATACTGTACATACCCTTTGATTGTAGGGCTATACTCGTTTGCGTACGTATGAACTTTAGACTTCATGTATACACTTACTTGTTCATCTACTAATGGAATCATATCAGCATCACCTGTAATGACGTCTATTGGTAGATATGGGAAGTCTTTCTTTGCTTTCTGTACACATGCATGAATGATATCGTCTGCTTCGTAGTTTTCTTTACGATAGACATAAATACCACCTTGTTGCATTAATGCTCCTGCAATTTCAATCTGCTGAATGAAGTCTCCGTTTGGTGTTTTACGGTCTCCTTTATAATCAGAAGGTATTAATTCCTTTTTATCCTTGTTTAATATATTACTAAAGTATGCCTTACGTGATTTAACTGGTGCGTCTAAACATACAATAGTTGGATTTACCCCAAAATTAGACCATCTTACTATCTGTTTAATTGCATAAGATGGAACTGTTGTATCAATGATAGTTGATACCCCATTTACTAAACGGTTGATACTTAAACCTTTCGCATTACTAAAAGCGTAACGCCATGCCAAATGGTTAAAGTCTATAATGATTACTCTTCGTCTGTCTGCATTTTCTCCTATTAAATCTAACATTTCGTCTTTCACTTACCTTAAACCTCCTATACCTTTACTTCTAACTCTATTATACCACAATATTTGGAATTTGTCAAATATTAACTTATTCGAATGATTCCGTTTGACTACGCTTGATTAACTGTTCATATGCCTTATCCATCCTCTTCTTGAATAAGATTTCTTGTTTCTTTTAATACAACTCTCGTACCTCTTACTACTTTGTCTGTTTTGAAGTATTTTGATTCCATGTAAGATACCCAAGTTTACTAGGTACGTCTAAATCTTTCTACTGCTTTATCCATCTTACATAATAATGATTTCATGTCTTTATCTGACTTAAAATCAAACATAACTCCTTCTACCATGTTTACCTTGTATACCCCTAAACTTGGATACGGTAAAATAGAGGTTTTAGGGTCTACTACCTGTATATTTGATAACTCTTCTAGGTTTTCACAATATTTATCTAGTACTCTACTAAACTCATTCGTTGATAACCCAAATGATACTCTTACAGGTAGAAAAGGAATTGTAAAAGGTATAGAGAATATACTCCAAACAGGTCTTTCCAAGAAGAAAAATACACGTTTTGGTAGCATATTGTGAAGTAGAGGGTCTTTCAAGAAAACCCTCGTACCTCTTTCTGTCTTTTCTGTTTTAAATAGTTTAGACTCCATACCATAGACCCTCCAGTTTGTTAAATACCCTTAAACTTCATTACTGCCTTATCCATTTTCTTTAATAAAGACTCTTTCGTCTTCTCATCTTTTATATGGAACGTAACACCTTTTGTAAGGTCTACCTTAATTGCACCTGTACATGGATACGGAATAGCAAAGGTTTCAGGGTCTACTTCTTCTATGTCTGTTTTGTTTGCGAAATTCTTATCTAGTACCATGTTATACTCTGTCTCTGACGATACAAAAGAAACTTTGAAAGACGTAAAAGGTACGTAAAATACACCTATCATCGGTCTTTCAAAGAGCATAAACACTGGTTTTGGTAGAGAATGATACAGTACCTTGTCTTTAAATAAAATCTTTGTACCTAAATCCGTTTCCTCCGTTTTAAATAACTTAGATTCCATTTTACTACCCCTTATACTGCTTTGTGTAATTGGTTTTCTGTACTATTTTCTTGATTTATTTCTTCCCTTTTCAATTCTAAAATACGTGCTACCGAGTTTACCGTAACATGTACAAATGTATCATTCTCTTCATCATATAAACGAATAGAAGGTTGTCTGTTTACAACTGTATCAATGTCTTCAATGTAAGTCCATAAATACTTTTGATATTTTAAGTTTCCACTTGCTGAAACTACCCCTACTGACATACCTATGTTGTCTCTAGAGAAACTCTTGCTTTCTTTTAACTTGTTCATTAGTTTTTCTTTCATCTGTTTACCCTCGCTTATTTAAATTTACAGTAAGTTTTACACTCCACTAGCTTGTACTACCGTTCTTCGTATTGCAACCCAGTTATACTGCTTTTGTATAGATTTTATTCTCTGTTCCTAAATCAGAAATCATAACAAGATAACCTTGTGCAACTAAATAGTCTAGATAGTTTGCTACGTATGGATATATTTTCGGTTTATCTGTAATGTAAGTATCTTTGAAACTACCACGTCTTACTAAACCTTCACATACTTCTAAGGCGTTTATACCGTAGTCTTCATCATACTTTTCATTTTCAATGTAATCATTAATCAGTTTTACTTCTCTATCATTTAAGAAAGAATGCAATGGACGTTTTATCTCAGTTGCACCATATAATCTTCTTCCTAGTGTACTTAGTTTTTGTTTCGATAACTCTTTTTCTTTATCCTCTTCGTCAATACCGAAATTATCCTGTAAAAACTGGTCTACTTGCTGTGCAATTGGCGTTTCATCTGAAAAGTCAAATAGTGTAGCGTTTTCTAACCCAACTTTTTCATCATCCCAATTATTTTGTTCACTCTTTACACCTACTAGTTTAGAATCACGCTTCTTTTCTTGAATCAGATAGTTTAAATGTCTCAACTGCCTTTGTAACAGTGGTAACTCTAAATCTAAATGTTTCTCTATATCCTTAGGTAAGTCTAGCCCTGGTAAGAACTCGATATCTATATACTTCTCTACAAACCAACCTTCTGACACCTTTGATAGAATCTCAGTTAGTTCAAGGTCAATCTTGTCTACCCCGTTAATGACATCCCTAGCTACTTGTGAAGGGATTCCAGTGTGTTGTTCAAAGTGGTCTTTACCGAATGTAACCGTTTCTCCTGTAATTTTATTCTTTACAATGTACTGATAACGTAAAGGTATACCACACATACACTTGGTTTCGGGGTTACGATGACCAGAATCAATGAAATCAACCAGTTCCCATGAATCTAAAATCTCATCTAAACTGGAATTATTAGAGTCTGAACCTTTATGCTTTGCTAAAGTATTTGCAAAAGCTGTTCGTCTACCCCTCTTCATTGCATCCTCTACATATTCACGCTGTTCTACATTTAAGTTGGCTAGTAACCTTTGAACTTCTGTTTTAGCCATCGGTTCTAATAAATAACTCAATGTTTAACCTCCTTCTGTCTATCAATCTCTCGCTTCTTAATAGTACCTCGATTAATTGCATCCTCTAGTGTGATAGAGTTTAAGTATCCAAGGTAGGGTTTCTTGCCGTTATAGAATAATCTATAACGTTTGACTTTATTGTCTGAACCACTACCTTTCTTTGAATCTACTACTTTAATTTTCCCACCATCAGAATAAGTGTATACAATACCGTTTTGAATGGCTTCTCCCACTGTTTTCCCTTCTTTCAGTGATTAAAATCTATCATAAATATCTACATACCCATGATACTCGTTTTCTCCACCTTCTGTAATTTCTAAATAAGCCTGTTTAAACAAACAAATTCCATTACTTAATTCTACTACTTCAAACATCTTGTCTTGCTTTATATACTCTAGTAACTCGATTTTCATTGTTTGGTCTAAATCAATTGCTTTCATTTTTAATTGTAAGGCATCATAGTCTAATCCGCCTTCTTTCATTAACCAAATACCTTCGGATAATTCCCTTAATACCTTTATATTATCGTACATACACACTTGTTTCTTTACGAAATCTAAATCATGTCTTAAAAGTAACTCTACCATATACAATCTTTGTAATTTCTTACGAATATGTAAATTCTTTTTCTTGATGGACTCGTCTACCATAAATGTATAATGGCTTTCACTTAATTCTGTTTCTACTCTTGAACGGTCTACTGTAACAAAACCTCGTCCCTCTACTTGCCAATATGATTCTCCATCTTTAATTGCTAAAAATCGTACATCCCTTGTATTGATTTCTAAGTTAGCTTGGATTTCATATAGTTCTTTGAAGCTTAATTCAGCATCTTGTAATTTATCCATGTTCCACAACTCTCCCTTTTCTTTTATCCTTTAACTTATACCTCTATTATACCATAAAAACCTACTTTTGTCAAGTAGGTTTCCATAAGTTTACATTGTTTTGTCTTTTTGATTTGATAACTTATTAAAGAATAAGAATTTCTTCTTTACGTTTTCTATCTTAAATGTAACTTTAAGACTGAAATCTTTGTCTTTCTTCCTATAGTTTATGTCTGTAAATAGAAATAGTAGAGTTATTATAAAAATAATATGAAACAAAGTAATCCTCCTAGATGTTTACTTACTTCTGACTCGTTTCCTTCCAAACGGTAACTTATTCTTTATTTCAGTTTTTACTTTTCTTACACTTAATTTAGAAAAGATACTTTGTTTTGGGTATAACGTATCGTCTCTTCTAATAAGATGTATTTTACCTTTTACAGTCTTTGGTACTTTCTTACTACTTTTCTTTGCACTTCCTTTATCTGTTTCATCATACAAATCTAGAAGTACATAAACAACAAAAGCAATACTAAGGAAAAATAGTATGATAATAAGAAAAGACCATTCGTTTACAAATTCTTTTACCATATTTCATACACCTACCTTCTTGTTTCAATAGAATATAATTATACTATTCTATTTTCCTGTATTTCTCATAAAAGAATATTTCTTGTTTAAATACTTTCTAACTGCTTTCTTTAATTCATTCATACGGTCTGCTTCTAAAGATAGCAATTCATACTTCTCTTCATCTAATAATCTTTGCATTTCTCTTTTTACTCGCATGTTTTCAAGACTTAAACTTAACTCTAAAGTCTCTTTATCTAGTAACTCCGCACCGATACCATTTTGACGTTGAACAATTGAGTCTCTAATAACTACTAACCGGTCTTCTCCTACCATATCACAAATAGTATCTAACCTCACATCATCTTCACTAAACCAATAAGTTAAAGCTATACGATACATAGAATCCATTACATAGTTTTTTGCTTTACTTTCTAATTCATTTAATTTACCGTTTCGTAATGCTTCCCTTGTTGCAGCATTGACTGGATACGTATATAGATGGTTAAAGTAGTCTGCATAATCTTTAGCCATTTCGATTACTTTACCTTCTCCGTCTACCCCTAATACTACAATTTCATTCTCTTGTTCAGTCATCCAAAATGTCTCTGATTTCGTTTCATAAGCAAATAATACTTGTCCATGCTTTTTGTTTAATAATTCTTCTACCTTTTTCAGTTCCTTTGCCTTTCCTTTTGCTACCTTCTCTACATCGACAATTGGACTACCTACAGGTTCTTTTTCAAACTCCATTGTGTTCTTATTGAAAGCCATGATTACACCTCCTTAATTGTTTCTACTTGCTTATACTTTGCAACTACTTCTTTTAACTTGTCTAACTCGTTTGTAAAACTTAATAATACACCATACTCTTTTAGTTCCTTTTCTTCTCGTTCTAATGCTTGCTCTATTAAGTCTATATCGTGTTTAAAGTATTCTTTACTACCCATTAATGTTTCAAAAGATGAAACCAGTACATTTAAAAGAGGTTCTTCTAAGATATCTAAAGACTCAATCATCTTATCTCTGTTTTCATGTAGCCAAAAGAATAAAACATTGTTTTCTACCCCTCGTTTAACTACTGTATCTACAGTAAGACCGCTCTCATCTGCGATGTTCATTAATTGCTCACGTAGGTTTGTAAATACCTTCTCTTCATATAAGGCATCATGTTGAGCGTCTTCTTCCACTGTTAACTCACGAGTAGAACCTTTTTCGTCTACTGCAATTGTAACCATTTTACCGCCTAATTCTACATTCCAGTAGGTATTATTATCTGTCTTATATGCAAATACTATATTTCCGTATGAATCTTTTAACTTCTTTTCCACTACATGTAACTCTTTTAATGTTTCAAATTCTTTCGTTTTAGCCATTGTATAGCCCTCCGTCTGATTAGATTAATACTGTTTCTTGATAAACTCCATTTTTCTAGCTACTTTCTTAGGTACTTCCTCATGTAGAGGATATTTACCATTCGTTAGAACGTATGTTGTAATTTCACTATTCCCATAATTCGTTCTATATCTTTCAACCCTGTCTAGTTCATGTACCCCTACATGCCTAATCACTCGTCTATTATTAACTGCAAAATAATTACCACAACCATTTTCAGTTTGAGTATACCAAATGGATTCTCTATCTACATAGCATAAGAACATTACTGTTTTATACTTTTGTAATAGTGAGTTTTTTAACTCTAATAGACGTTCTAACCCTTTATATCCCTTATTAACTTGATACTTTAAAAGTTCCTTTTTCAACTCTGCATTACTTTCTGATTGAGATTTCTCTTGTATTCTAGCAAGTCTTATTTTTCTAACAATTGTCTGTACCTTAAAACCTTGAACGACTTTTACCACTTTACGTAGTGGCTTTATAACCCAACTATCTTTCATACTGACTTCCCAATATGGTTCACCGTCTACTAACCCTAGAAAGCGAATCATCTTATACTTTAAGTCTAAATACACTTCTGCATCATGTATAAATTCTACTGTCTTATCTACAGACTTTTCTGTTACTTGTAAAGAAATCATCGTCTCACCTCCATTTCTACTATTTTATTATTTTATTTTCTTTACCTTTTATACTTAATTGATTTAACTTGAGTTGCATGAATATTTAACTCGTTTTCAATCTCTTTCCTTACATGTAAAGGTATATCAAAGTAGTCTACTGCTACCTCTAAGTGTGAAGCTACAAGTCCATTCACCTCAGCTAGAGACTGCACAAATAACATAAAGTCTTCTTCTGAAATACGCTTACCTTCTTTATTTTTGAATGTTTGTGTACTTATAATTTCACGTTTTATTCCTAGTTTATGTAAAATACCAATCTGTCTGATTTGAGGTAACTTATTAAAATCTCCACCTACACGTTTTAAGTAAAAAGCAACTTTTGCATCCTTATTAGATAGCTCGTTTACTAACTTTAAAACATCTTCTTTTGAAAGATTCATGTTTACTACCCCTTTATACAATATTTTCGTAACTAACTGCTTTACGAATACTTACCTTTACTTCTAATGCATCGTTTATTAATTCTCTTTGATGTTTTTCTACCTGATAATAATCGTTATTGTTATGTTTAATAAGTTGAGCAACTTTATAGTTTCTTTCACATAAAGAATCTATCATAGATAAAAATTCTGTTTCTGTCAAAGAAGTACCATCATACTTTGTGAATTTCTTGTTTACAATAGATACTCGTTTAATTCCTAAAGCATTTGCAAGCATGATTTGTTGAGGTTCAGTTAACTTATTAAAGTCGCCATCTACCCCTTTCATCAGCCATTCCACTTTATAGTTAGTTTTCGCTAACTCTTCCACTCGTCTGATTACTTCTGTCTTAGCTATCTTCATTACTCTACTATCCCTCTAGCGGTAACTTTTACTTCACGGTTTAAAATTATCTTAATCCATTTACCACCTGTTTCACTACGTTCATATGTGTACATACCGTCTTCTAGTATGATGTAGGTTTTAACAGAATCATGAATGAAGCGTTCCTCTTGTAATAGAACATCGTAAATCGTAGCTAGTGTATGTGTACTTGGATTATAGTTTGCTGTAAAACATAGTGGCATCGTTTCGATATCATGTGTAGCATGAATTATATGTAGTACTTCTTTTGTTGTATCAAACTCACGAATATCTAGTAAACGTTTTTCAATCTTAGGTAGTTCTGAACGGTCTATTTGTCCATTATATTGTAACCCATAAATCGGTTTATAACAACGAAGGCAATATATGTCTACAACTGTTCTGCCTAGTGTTTCCGTAATTTTAGCATGATTCGTTGGTGTTTTACAGTGACACCATGTATTTTGTTCTTCTAAACTTCTTTCTAATTTATCTGCTACACGTTTAAATAAACCTTTGCTTTCTGCCATGTTTACACCTTTCCCTCTCCGTTATTAAACTAATATTCCGTATGTCTTCAATTTTTCAGCTATCAACCAATCTTCATCCCTAATTAGTTTGACTGCTTCTTCCCAAGATACTGTAGTCATTTGAATTTCACCTTCATTGTTGTCTACTGTACCAACTAAGATGTCTTCACCTTTTACTCTTGTTTGAATTGTATACTGCTTCATGTTCCTTGTATCTATTAGTTTATATTTTGATAAACCTTTTAGTTCTTTCTTTTTCATTTTAATTCTCCTTTCTTATACCTTTCGGTCTTGCGATTCCGTCTCCACGCTCACCCATATAAGCTAAACCACCTAATACAATCTTAGTTTCAAGCTTATTCTCCTCTTCTTGCATTTTCTTTGTTTTAGGGACATTGAAATGTTCCATATGTTTTGATGCTAACTTACTTCTAAACTTCTCTTTTTCAGTTTGCAATTCTTTCTCTTTAGTCACAACTATTTCCTCCTTATCTCTACCCTTTATTAACTATCTCTATTATAACATAAAAACCAACTTTTGTCAAGTTGGTTTCATTTTAATACATTTCTTCTAGTTTTGTTACATCTGAATAATATTGATATTTACCGTCTCTTTTATGCATCTTTCTGTCTAGCTTCTGTAATGCTAAACATATTTCGTTTGATGTATACACAGTGTACTCAAACTCTTTTGCTTTTGCTAGTTCTGTAATTAAACTCTTACCAAACGTTTTTACTTCGTCTACTACCCCTTGATGTACTACGTTTAAGAAGATAACTTTATTGAATGCTACAACTAAGTTACTTAACTCATCAAACTTACCTTCTTCTACTTTTTCTTCTGCTAACTCTTTTACTAAATCTTTTAATTCTTCAATACGTTTACACATGATTGTTGCATCTTCTTTTTCTAGATGGTCTTTTACACGGAACCAAGCATTATCGTTTAAAAGGAAAGACAAGTAATCTTCCTTATTTTTATAATCCAATACTACTTGTGACAATGAGACTCCATTTTCAATTAAAGTTTTGGCAAAATCCAATGGATAGAATTCATCTTTTAAAAAGTCTTGAAAATCATCTTCTCCTAACTCTTTGATTTGCTCCATAGTTAAGGTAACGTCATTAAATTCTCCTGTAACAATATCTTTCGTTTTGTACTTTTCGTTTCCTACATACCAATAGGCTTTACCTTCAATAATACCTACTAGTTTAATACCTGTATATGTACTTTCTAATTTACGTTTTTCGTTATATAATTTATGAGCTAGTTCTACAAACTTATTCATTTTAACCTCTCCCATTCTTAACTTTAACTTACTTATATTATAACATAAAACTCAACTTTTGTCAAATAAGTTTATATTAAAATAAAATCTACCCCTAATATGAAAAGAAGACTAACCCAGTTAAGAGTTAGTCTTCTTCATAATACTGAACACCTTTATAGTTTTCATACTTACTATCTTCTATACCTCGTTGTTCATCTACTTTCTTTAGGTATAAACAAATACTGTTTGTTAGTTCTATAGATTTAATAAATTCATTTTCTTTCTCTAATTCTCGTAATACCTGTTTTGCATAATCTAATACGTCTTGAACTAAAACATCCGATACATGTTTACTTAACTCTCCGATTAGATTTAAGTTACATTGTACAATTTCGACTGCTTCTAAGTAATTATTTTGGTTTAACTCTTTATCTGCTTCTACCTCTAGTGCAAATACCAATTGTTTTAAATGGTTTTCTACATTTTTAAGATGTATTGGGTTCAAGCAAATATCAAGTAATAACCTTGTAACTTTTTCTGTTTGCATATACTTACCCGTTGCTACTAGATTTTCAAACATAAGATGGTTACAGACAGAGTAGATATCAGTTTCTATTAATCGTTGTACAAAGTCATACGCTTTAAAATTGTCTACTAGTATCTTTTCCCTTCTATTTTGAGATAATACAAATAACTCATATTTTAATTTGTCTGTAGGTATTTCTATATTTGTTTTAGAGTCAATAGCAACTATAACCCCTTCTGCTGTCTCCCAATAGGACTTTTCTTTTGTTGCTACCACTAATTGAATATATGGGTATTTCTTTTCTAGTTCCTTCTTTGTCTCAAAGAGTTTCTTTAGTACAATGTTTTCTATAGACATACAATTACCTCTTTCTTAACTAAATGGTTTATGATTAATAATTTTAAAACTAGAATCCAATATAGAAAGAACCTCTTCCTCATCTTTGCAGAATTCATAGTATTTAATGGTTTCTTCTTCTAATTTACTTTTGTATTTATTAAACAGTTTATTTATATCTAAACCATTGTTTATTTGCATTTCTAGTACAATTCTAAAATGGTGGTTGAATAATGGATTAATTCTTAGTTTTTGAGTACCTTCTAAAGTCTTAGAAAAAGACTCATAATACCCTTCTATATCAACTAATGGTTCTAATCCTTTTGATATGTCTACATGACTTATATGTTCCCTATCAAAGAATAGTACACGGTATCCTGTTCCAGTGTATAAGCAATCTTGATTGTCTTCTAAAATACTCTCTAATGTTTCAGTTCTAATAGCTGAAGTTAGAATTAAGTCTCTTAGAAACTCATTGTAGTCTATTTCTTCATTCATTACTACCCCTCCTATGAGGATAAAAGACTAACCTTTTAATGAGTTAGTCTTCTTTATTATTCTTCTTCACCAATTTGTAGTTCTACTACTCCGTCTTTTACGCCTTTCTTATATACAGTAGTTACCTTGTTCATAGCACCTTGTTCATATAAGAAAATTTCAACTTTTGTAATGTTTGAGTAAGTAGCAATGATGTTACATGCTTCCTCTTCTGCTTGCTTTTGATTCTCTACTGTCTTAAAACTACCAAATATCGGTCTTTCATCTTCATACTTAACAAATGCGTATAACATAGATTATTCTCCTTATTTTAAGTATAAAACCCACTCGTTAAAGTAGGTCTTATATAATTATTTATTTTGTGATATAACAATAGTCTACAATCCAACGCTTACCTTCTTCGGGTAATCTACTTTTATAAATGTCAAGTCTAACACCGTTATCTGTACCGTCTAAACAGTTACCAAACAGTGAGTTACTGATTGAATCGGGTTTAAAATAATGATTATCACGGTCAATCTCATAACTTCTTTGTTTCTCTGTAAATTCTTTAGAGAAACTTTCAGGTTTAAAGACTACAACTGCTTTCTCCCATGTTTCGTTGTCTTGTAAATCGTTTAATGTTAATTTTTCAGCCACTTTAATCTCTCCCTTTTACTTATCTTAACTATACTTCTATTATAACACAAAAACCTACTTTTGTCAAGTAGGTTTAAATAGTGTATTTATATAGTTTAATACTTTATTTTAATCATTTAGAAGGTAGCTAACTGTTTCTCGATTATCCATACACCGTTTACTAGCATACCTAGTACACTACTCCATGCATATGTGTTTACATTAATTTCTCCATCTTCGTCTAGATAACCTACCATAATTAAATCAGACTCACCACGAGTTATCACATTGAAAGACTTGTTTTTCTTAGCGTTAACTATCTTGTAACGACTGTAAGTTCCAATCTTTTGTGCATTATCTTCTGTTTTTCCTTCTACTTCGATTGACCAGTAATCAGAATCCAAGTTTAGTACAATTTCATTCCAACCTACTACACTTTCTTTTCCGTTTCTGTATACCTTTACTAGTTCCATACTTGATTTTGTAATGATACTAAATATTTCATCCGTTTGACCATCTTTTAATTGATACGCTGTATATTCTTTTAACATTTTACTGCCCCTTTCTTATTCCTCATCCATTCTCTCGTCTATGTGCCAACTGTTCCACTCGTTATCGTTTACATCATAACCATGTAATTTTACTAAGTCTAATCCTTTATAAATATCAGTTGTCCAAGCATAATGTGAGTTGTAATCCTTAAACTCATAGTGACCTGCGCTAATATACTTTGCATTTCGTCTACCTAATTTTTCTAATAGTTCTTGTAACGTATTCCCACTTGCGATAATACCATCATCCATCTGACAAGCAAACCATTTCCGTTTCTTCCGTTCTTCTAGTTTTTCTTGACTGATTTGTTTATTCGTCATAACTTGCTAACTCCTCTTTAATATTCCAGTTACCTTTCTGAATTTCTTCTGTTGCTTTATCCCAACTGAATACTTTCATTTGTGGTAGCGTGTCTGCTTTGGAATCAAAACATAGGAAAACAGATTCGTTTACATTTGTTGTTTTCAAAACACAAACCTTATTTCTTTTCGTTCTGTCTTCCATAACATATCGTTTCTTAGCTTTTAATTGAAACATAGAAACTACCCCTAACTTGATTATAAATTGTACTCTAACTCTTCCTTAACTTCCCAGTCTCCAATTGATACCTTTGCTTCTACCTTCGACCAACTCATCATATCTATTTGTGGTAGCTTGTCTGCTTTAGAATCAAACCCTAAGAAAGCTGGCTCTTGTTTTGTAAATGTTTTAATAACAATCTCTTTATTAAAATCTGTTTTATCCTCTACTAAGTAACGTTTTCTTTCTTCTAACGTAAACATTATTATACCCCTTCCTATTCTAAAAGAAAAGACTGTAGCATTACACTATCAGCCTTTCTTACCTTCCTCGTTTGATTGAGGATTATTTTCTTTTTGTGGATGCTGTTTATCAGTAGGTTTTACGCCACCATTCTTCTCATTCTCAGCACCTTTTAATAAATTATACCATTGAGAAGGATGTTTTCTTTCAAATGATTTACCCCAAATTAGGTAGCGGTCTTTTAAACTCTTCGTATAGAACCAATCTTGCATCTTCTTCGTCTCATGACCTTTGAAGGTTGACTTCTCTAAGAAGTTATACATACTACCTGTACGAGATACTAAGTTTTCATTTGCATCTGATAATGTAAACTCTGAATTTAATTCGATTTCTTTATCAGTTAAGTTTTCAACTATATATTCAACTGTCATTAAGCTTAACTCAGACTTAGAATCAAATCCACGGTTACGCTCATCAAATGAAACTGCGTAATCAATCGCTTTTTGTTCAGTCTTATACCCCAACAAAGTGACTCTGACATCGTAGTAATTACCGTCTGTACCCTTCATCTTTGTTACGATTGGTGTACCTAAACCTAAGGGACGTTTGAAAGTACCATCACCAACTTGCGGTTTTACGACTACTTTCTTTCCATTTACTTCGTACTCATTTTGTAAGTAATATGAACCAACCCATGTGTACGGGATTGTACTTTCTGGTTTCATGGCAACTTCTAGTTCTTTTATAGGCTCTTTTTGTGCTTGTTTTCCTGCATCGTCTAGTTTATTCCATTCTTCCCACTTTGGATTCGGTTCTGTTTTCTTTTTCACATGCGTTTTTAATGGCTCATTATCCTTTAAAACTGCTAACTGATTTTTAATTGAGTTTACAATGTTTAAATCGGGATTTTTAACGCCTACACCATTAATTTTATAAGTTTTGTCTGCCTTTTTATCAGCTTTATCTTTTGAACCTTCATCTTTGTTTCCATCTTTCTCAGTTCCGTTCGATGAAGTACCTGCTTCGTCAAGAACTTCTCCATCTTTGTCACTTGAACTATCAGATAAGTTATCCGAACTAGAAGACTCGTTATGAGAACTTTGAGAATCGTTTGTTGAAGTATCATTTCCGTTCTTTGAAGAATCATCTTTACCTTTCTTACTATCAGCATAGTCACGATTTTTCTCAGAATTAGCTATGATTGTATTCAACTCGTCTAACTTCTTCTCTTCTTCCTTCAATTGTGCATCTAAGTTCTTTACCTTTTCTCCCCATGCTACCCATTTCGGGTTTTCTTCTAATGTTCCGATATCACCTGTAGCAATACCCCCAAACACATCAAGTGCTTTGTGGAACTCTTTAGATGAAAACAACATCTTATCAATTGCTTTGTCGTCTTCTAACATGAGAACTCCGTCTTTTGTACCTAACTTAACTGGTACTTTAGACGTTTCAACTGGAAGTTTCTTAATCTTTGTAATGTACTCAGAGAATAAATCAATCAGTTTATCTTTGAACATGTAATCTTCTTTCTTAATACCTTTTTGATTATACATGTCTTGGATTTTCTTGAAGTCGTAATCCTCCATGTTCATTGCAACTTTACTCCAGTTAATATGTTCAACTGAAAGAGTAGTAGCTTGAGGTGTTTCATTACCATTCAGTTTAAATGATACTGTCCCTACTACCTTTTTAAAGAAGTCTTCTCGTACTTTAATCTTGTTAAAGTATTCCCACTCTTGTCCTAAAAAGCTATCTGTCATATATTGTGGAAACGCTGTTACATTACCACTCTTTAGTATACCATTAATTTCTCTTAGTTCATCAGGTGTGGATACTTGTTTGACTTCTTGTTTTGTACTGTTTTTGTACACTGCGGTTGCGGTAACTCCACCCAATAATAAAACTACCCCAACTCCAATCGAAACAAACAACTTCGACTTACTACTCTTCGGTTCTGGAGTTTGATTGAAATTACCAAAGTTCCCACCGATTTGTAAACCATCGTTATTTTTCTTATTCTTAGTTATTGGCGTTACTTTCGGGTCTTTATTACCACCCCATGTACCTTGGTTTTGGTTGTTTGAGGTGTTTTTATCCTCGTTAGAACCACCCCAACCGCTACCCCATTTGCTTTCAGCCATTCTGTCTTACACCACCTTTATGTTTACAATTCGATACCTAATCCCTCAATAGCGCTCATTGCGTCTCCAACACCTGCTAAGACGTCTTCATCTACTGGGTCTGCTTCTTTCTTCGGTTCTTCAACAATTGTTTCTTCGATAATTGGTTCTTCAATTACCTCTTCTCGAATAATCGGTTCTTCTATAACCTCATCTTCCGTTTCATCCGGCATTTTGATTACGTCTGCTGAAACTACTTCGGATTTTTCAAACGTTTTATTCTCTTCGTGTAAACTATTGTGTGAAGGGTTAGTTACTTCAATTTTTACTTCTGAATTTCCTGTACCATTTCCGTTAGCTATATTCTGCATCATAGTCATCAACTGGTCGATTTGGTTTTGCATATCAGCTAATTGACTATTTTGTTTAGGTGTTTCAACGATAGGCTCTACTGTTACAGCATGTTCTTGATACTCAGGATTATCCATAATTTGTTGCGATTTTTCGAAATTTGTTTTGAATTCCCTAAATTGTGTAGCTGATAACTGGTCTTCAAACTCTTCCATGTTACCTTCATTCATACCTTTTGCACTATCTAGGAATGCATTGAAGACTGCTAAATTCTGTTTCAATGCAAGAATCTTTTCGTCTGACTCTGTAACTACCCCGTTATTTTCTAATTGTATTTCACCATTTAACCAACGTTCTACCATTTCAGGGTTTTCAGCGAATTTATCTAGAAAATTAGAGAGTACAGTACGTAGTCTCTTTTGTTCTTTCAATCTTTCAGAGTATTGATATGTTCGCTCATTTGTAAAATGTAAACTTACTTGCTGTCTAAATACGTTTGCCATCTACACTCACCACCGTTCTGTTATTCCTATATTTGCTCTATCTTTCGTACCATGTTTTGCTAATACTGTATAGAAGTCTAATGCTTTTAAATGCATCAAAGCTGAACGTTGGTCGTAAGATGAGTCACCTAGAACACCTAGTATGTCTACCTTACCTTGAACCGCTTTAAGTACGTTTATTACCCCTTCTTCTGTGATAGAGCCTAAATTGATTATAACTTGCTGTTCACGACTTACGTCTGCTAATACTCTATCCCAATCTATTCTTTTGAATAGGTTCTCAGGCTTAGGATGAATTAAATACGAAATAATTTCTAATCCTTTACCGCCTGTTTTCTGTGTGAAGCAATTCCCATATGGTTTACCTTCTAATAACCATTTTGTAGGTGTTGTACCACCTTTTATCTTAAACTCGTCTTTATAAATATAATCAATGTATGAGTTATTTGTTAAATCAAGGACTAACTTATCACCCTTAATTGTTTTGATATATTTATACGTGTCTATTACTGTTAAATTACTTAACGGTACAATGAAAGTAACGTTTGGATACTTTCTTCTTAATGGTTTAATTTCTTGATGGTATACCGTGATAGGTTCAGTTTTCGGTTCTTCTTTCGCTTCCTCTAACTGCTCTTTCATTCTCTGTAACAGATTTTTATTATCTGCTGATATTTTCTTATTTGTTTCAATCAGATTCTCATTCTCTTCTAAGATACTTTCATTCTTATTGTGAAGATTACGGTTCTCTGATTGTAATGTGCTTACTAAACTTTGACTGCTATCGTATTCAATCTCAGTTAAAGTTAGCTTCTTACTTACCTGTTCTAACTCTTTTTCTAACTCTTTATTCTTATCAACTAGTTTTAAGTTTGAATCACTTAGTCTGTTTATTTCAGCATTTAAGTTCTCTATCTCTTGATTTAATGTATCTACCATCGTGTTTAGAGACTGAATTTTAACATCTAACTTTGCGATATCTTCTTTTTTCACTGATAATCTAGAGTCTAGCATTCTCTTTTCACTTTCAAGACCTACAATTGATTGGTTTAACTCAGTAATCCGTTCTTCTAACGTTGACTTTTCTTTCTTAACATTTAAGAACTCTTCAAAGGCTACCGAGTCACCTAACTTATCTTTTAAGTCTTGTAATTGCTTTCTCAACTCAACGTTTAAACGCTCCATACCTTCTGTACGTTTCTCTAACATTTTATATTTTTCATCTGTATGCTTTGGTAAGTCTATAATAGGTTCTGTCATTATCTTTTCCATTACCCCTACTGGACTTCCTACTGGAACTGGTGTTTCTACTACAGGAATATGATGTACATTATCTTTCTTATCGAATTCTTCAAATAAGTCTCCCCAACCACCATCTTCTTCCTCTTTATGGTTTGGTGTAACTTCTTCTTCGTCTTCGATAATCTCATCTTGAATCTCTACTTCATCCTCTTCCTCTACAGATAAAGATGGGGTAGTTTTAGACTCTACCCCAAACTTCTCTGCAAATATGGATTCTACTTCATTGTACATTGTTAGTCTGTCGTCTTCAAGGAGAGCATTGTAGTTGATGTAGTCTTTCTCAGTTAAGAATACTACCACAACTGTTGAGTCTTTTAATTGACGTTTAAGAGAGGTTCTTGTTACCTTATCTCCTAAATTCTTCGTTATTAAGTTCTTAGGACTATTGTTTACTAACTCTTCTATATGGCGGTTTTGCTCAGTTGTCAAACCGCCATACAATACAATCAGTTCCATATGTTTTCACCTACTTTTTAGGCTTGGACTTGCTTTGCTTGTTCTTGCTGTGCTAGGTATTGTTTGATTTCTAATAAATCTGTTACTGTACCTGCACCTGATATGTTTAACTCACGAGAACTTACGAAATCTGCATCTGCTACGTTTTCGAATGCTACTGAATTTGGTTTTGTAATGATATCACTGATGTCTACTAAACCAACTTGTGGAGCGAATCGCTTAATGCTGTCTAATAGATAATCGCTGATTGGTTTTACTTTATCGTTTTCAGAAGGAATGCTACCCCCACCTACGACTAAGATGTATTCGATAGAGTTTGCTTCGATACCTGATGATTCTAGATAGTCTTTAACCTCTTTAGAGATTTTTGCGGCTACTGAACGTTTTGCACCGATTAATTCGTCTGTTACATCATGTTCTTTAAGACCTTGTTTTACTTTACCAGTTATTACACCTTGTTCAAACACTTGTGCGCTTAGACGTATTTCTAAGTTTGTTTGTACAGTTGTACGTAAAGTTTGTGTAATATTGTTACCACCTAAATCAATTGTGTATTTAGAACGTTCAATTGCTTTACCTTGGTCAATTACGATTAAGTCTGTTGTACCTGCACCGATGTCTAATACCATTACTTTAGCTTTTTGCATAAAGATTTTGTTCGGACGAGGTTGACGTCTAGTCTTAGATAGTAATACCCCTGTATAAGCCATCATACCTTCGGCACGGATTGTTACTTTTGTGATGTTAATACGTGCGTCTGCTTTAGGTAGTTCAAACTTAACTGGAATTTGACCTACTAGTGTTTCTTGTAATACAAGTCCACCTGCTTTTTCTTGTGAAGGTGGTAGTAAGATTGTAAGTTCCCATGCAACCTCATTGATTAACTGCTGAACACTAAAGTTCTTACCTTTCTTACCAAAGTAGTCTTTCATCCAAATAGCTGACTGTTTGATAGCTGTAATGATAGTTAGAACTGTGTAACTAGAGTCATATTTCTTTGTCATTGCCGTTGGTTTATCTTGTGTGTCTGAAAACTCATTTGAACACATTAAACCATTTACATATGTGTCTCTATTTACAACACCATTTCCGATTTTGAAATCATCGTCTAATGTGAATACTGTTGAGTTCTCTTCTGTATAATCATCTGACTCAGGGATTCCGCCTACCCCTTCAAAGATTGGGCTAAAGTAGTTGCTTAAATAGAAGTTATGCTCGATACGTGTTTTGTTTATAATTTCACCAACTCGAAGTACCCCTCGTGTCTCACTGTTTCCTAAATCTAAAATCAATTGCGCTTTTTCCATTTGTGTTTCCTCCTAAGATTTAAAAGATTGCTAGATTATACGATTACTAGTTTTCTTACTAATAACAGTCTAGTTTTGAGTTATCCCAGTTTAGTCTCTTAAACTAAAATTATCCTATACCTATAAGATTTAGTCTTTATACCACAATTCGTTCTAAATAGAGTGAGACAAATCCTTTTGACATTGAAGGTAAGATAAACCCATTTCTTACGTTTACTTCCTTATCAAAACATTTAACCTGTAAACCATCTACCTTATACTCTTGGTAAGGGTCTCTGAAATCTACTGTAAAGAACTTTAAACCAGTGTATCTGATATAGTGTTTGTACATCGGACGTAAAAACTGATTTGTATATGCTAAATCTTTTAACAGTTCTCTCGCTTTTGCAAGGTTTCGAACGGTATGAATTTGATAAGTTGACTCACTCTTTTCGTTCTCTACCCCTACTCTTTTATCCATACTAAACCATACTTCTTGGTCTAATGAAAAGTTCTTTAAACCAAACGCTCCTTTATGTCCTAAGGCAATAAAACCATATTCTTTAAAGATAGCTTGGTAGTCTATCGTGTTATAATAGCCACGAACACTACCCCGTTCGAACTGATTGTTGTAGGAACACGTAATTACTACAGTTTTACCTTTTACTAACAATCGGTTTGCTAATAAACCAATGAAGTTAGATGCTTCAAAGTAATCAGACTCTAGTTTATACACATTTACAAGAAGTAAGTTTTGTAACTCTATCATTGTAGTTCTACTCTTTAATTCCTCTAGTATAAGTTTTTGTTGCTCTTTCACATCTGTATACAAAAGAGTTTCACCTTTAAACCATCTAATTGCTTCATACCCCATGTTTAAACGAAGCATTGCATTAATGAATGGTGTAAGATAAAAGTCTATGTATGCCCTATCTAGAGTTGGTTCACCTATTTCATACGTATTAAACCCTATAGCGTCTGTAAGATGACTAAGCAATCTAGTTTCTGCAATGTTTGTTTCGTATGTTGTTACTAAGATATTGTAAGCTAACTCGTTTTCAATTTCCCTAGAGTCAGACAACAAGGTGATACCGTGCCATGCTATATGCTCATCTGTTTGATAATTTGGGTTTAGTTGGTTAAAGACATCTAGTGCTACCCCACAACCACTCATAAATCTATAATCAGGGTCTTCAAACTCATATTGATTGTTTAATACGACTCCTTCTGCCCCTGTTTCTTCATTGTAGTAATACAGTAACCCTTGTTCTACTAAAGACTTCTCTTCGTCTGATAGATATTTGAAATTATTATTCTCCAAATCAGGTCTACCTTCTATCTCATGGTGGTCTAAAGATATAACTGTAACACCACCATCTACAAGTTCTTTCAGTCTTTCCCAAGAAACCCCACTGTCTACGTTTAATATGACTTGGTCTTTATAATCCTTTGCATCTATTAAGATACCATGCGCCCTGTTTGGATTTATATAAACTTTATGCTTCTTCCCATATAAGTCTAAGAACTCAGAAGAAGCTTCACCTGCAAAAACTCCGTCAGGGTCAGGGTCATAATAGTCTGTAAACGGTTTATGCCAATGCCTATCTAACATACCTGCAACAATAGATACTCCTTGAACCATTTTATCACCGCCTTTCAATTTAATTAGTTAGTTAATCTAACCAAGACAGAGTCTAGTTCACTAGACACCGTATTCGTTATACTACAACTGATAACTTTTCTGTATCTTCTTTTGTTTCTATTAGTTCTTGCTGAATTTCTTCTTCCTCAATATACTCTTTCAGTCTAATTTCAATATTTTCATGGTTTGACTTCTTTAAAATCCCTTGTAATGCAATTACTTGTTCTAACTTTAAATTTTCAAAGGGAGTTTTTACTTTCTTACCTTTAAACTTTGAAACCAGTTTACCTTTGAATCTCTTCTTGTTTATGCCTGTATTAGACAAATCCCTCACACCTTTTGACAGTTTATCGGCTTCTTCATTCTCGTCTCTACTTATCCAAACTAAGTCAGATTCAAAGTGTTGTAACTTTTGATGTATTCTTTCTACAAGAGGGTTTAATACCGTACCATTATTCTTAAACTTCTCACGCTTGTTTATTTTCTCTACTACACCCTGATTGTCTGAATGAATAAGTACACGTTTCATTTTTCTTTCTCTAATTACAAACAATAATTCGTCTATTGCTATTAATTCAGCGTGTGCTACACTTATGGCAGGTTTGTTTGGTCTTTTCGTTTTATTGTATATTGTTTGACCAAACTCGTCTTGAATTAAAATTCCAACTTGACTTGATTGTTCTAACTCATTGTAACTTGCGTCACAATAACAAAGATATTTTGACATATACACCACCCTTTCAGTTTAATAATATAACCAAGAAAGTACCTAGAACAAACTAGAATTTATGCTAGATACTTTATTTGTTTTACTATTTTTGTATAACTCTACATAACTAATGAAGTTAGTGCTGTAAATAATAAGTCTACCCCTATTAAGGACACTACAAACCACTTTCGATGATTGTTATAAACCCATATAGTTAAAAGTCTCAATTGTATTATACCTTGAATCATACTATACATCATTGGTATCATAATAAAGAATGACAAGATAAACATTATAACTACAGTTGTAACAGAAGTGAGTTCTACTGCATACTCTACTTCTTGTAAAGATTGAGTAGGTGTTTGTGCTTCATACCCTCCGTTTATAAATACAACTATAAACATAGTAATGAATTCAACTACCCCTATAAGGATTAGCATTTTATGTAATTTCTCTTTTAGTTTAAAATTCTTTACCGTAGTTTTCATATCACCTTTGTTTATAAACTTCCTATAGATAAACATTACAATTAATAACATTACAAATCTATATAGGAGTCTATACACATAATCTAACTTTGATGTATATTGAAACATGTATATTCCGAAACAGAATAACATAATACCATATAGGGTTTCTTTATCTGTTAACTTTTCTTTTAAGAATCCCACTGTTTTGTCCATAAGATACCCCTTATTTCTTAATTGCTTTTGAGATAAAGTCTAATGCACCTACGACTGTACTTGCCTTATCTAGTGTTTTATCACTAAAAATCTCAATCTTTTCTTCCTCTTCTCGTTTTGATTTCTCTTTCATTTCTTCCAACATTTTCTGTGTTAAAAACACTGGCTGACTCATAACTACCCCTCCTTAGATTAGATACACTCAACAATAAGTTCAGACTATCTAAACTCATTGTTCAATGTAGAAAAGAACTACAGGTTACCTAACGGTTGGTTGGTGTTAAATAACCTATATTCTTTTTATTTGTTGTTTACTATAAGTTGTTTCTTGCTTATCCATGACATAATGTTGTTTATAGTGTAGGATTACCGGTTGGTTGGTGGTAATCCCACTTTGACATAATACTAATGATTTTAAAATTAACACGATACTGACTTGATTTAATTGTTTGGTATATACATTTCACAAGTTTTTCCGTTTAATTTCTATACTGCTTGTAATTTACGTAATTCATACTTCTCTTCCAATTTTGTTTCATACATTGATACTAAGTCCTCTATAGACTTTATTGAGTTATCAAATGCTAATTCTACGTCATTTAAACGCATTTTGAATTGATATCCTCTACTACCTAAGTTTCTTACAATTTGCATTGTATTTTCAAATACTTCTGTTAACTCTAATGAGACTGGTTTAATCTCTACTATAGTTTGTCCAAAATTATTATACTTCTTTCCTACTACTGCCATAATTACCCCTACTTTCTTACATTGACTAGCTTTCGCTAGTTCCACTTCTAATACGTTTAGGTTAAATACCTTTCTTCATATTAGCTTGCTTACTTGTTAAGTTCTCATCCAAGTTTCTTACTCTTGCTTGTGTTACGAGTACCCTATCACTAGGTGCGGCTAACTGCCACCTACGATATGCGGTAGTATTTGTTTGCCTATTAATCATGAAGTAACTACCAGCTTGTGGGTCTCCATCTAATTCTTCACAAATTCTATCAAAGGCTTGTTGCAACGTAACTTTGTTTTCTTGCTTTTTCTTCCGTCTCCTAAAGAAACCAAACACTTGATTCCCTCACTTTCGTACTTTTACTCGTTCGGATGACAACCCCATCATACAAACATAAGGATTAAAAAGTTTCCCTGTATCTGCTTCTAAAAACTATGAATTATATTTTCTAATTCTACAGATACTCACTTTTTAACCGTGTTCCTTTTATTTTCTATCACATCACCTTCTTTTCTCTTAGTTTATAAAACCAATGTAATAGTTAAAGGTAGGCTTTGTTTAACTACTACAGTTGTTTTATAAAATAGTTTCCTAGTTTAATAGAGATATCGGACATCCTAGTCTTTAGAACTAAGACGTCCATTTCTCTTATTCGTTTAAGTATTTCATTGCATCTAATCTGACATACCCCTTACGAGTGTTTACAAGATAGCTAACTACTTGACGCTCACCAAAGTCTGAATCTTCTACAATATCACTATATGTAATAATTGTACCTTTATCATGAGCATCTATTAAAGTTTTAATATCACCTTTTCCAAGGTTATCAATTGTAAAATCAATTTCTTCTGTATTTGTTATCTGTTTGATAGCGATTAAAATATCTGACATATCTTTTGTAATGTCTTTAATTGCTATAAACAAGTCTCTAATTCTTTTAAAACTAAATGTCATTTCTTTCTTATAACCATCTGTATCTCGTTCTATCTTTACATTATACATAGTTTCTAACTTAGGAACTACATAAGCAATTACTAGTGGTTTTAAAGGCATTCCCATGTCGTCTGTTATCTCGCATAACTTTACTTTTTCGTGATGGTCTGCAAACATTAACATGTCTAATGCTTTAGTAGTTTGCTCATATTCTTTTGGAATTTCAGTTTGTTTTGATAACACACATTGACCATGCTCTCCATATGCGTTTACAACATACTTTTTATTTTTAAAAGAAACTGGTTTCTTTAATTCTCCTACCTTTTCACGTTTAAAGAAAGCATAACCGTGGTCTATTAGGAAAAAATTCCAACCTTCTTCACCATACTCGTTTAACTTCTTCTCACATAACTCCATGTAGTTTGGTATTGTCAGTTTCGTAACTTCTACTTTCTTGTACTCATATTTCTTCATATTCTCAACCTCTTTCACTTAACCTTATACCTATATTATACCATAGAGTTCGTGATTTGTCAAATCTAACTCTTAATTATTTTAGAGGTTTAATAAATAAATTCTTTCGTTACAAAATACCCTTCGCTACCGTCTCTAACCTTTTCTACTACTTTTACACCATTTACATAATAAGTTCTTTCACTGAAACTATCATATGATTTAAATTTACGAATTATTGACTTTAAATCTCGTTTGCTTAATCCTTTAAAGTCTATTTTCATATCTTCTTTGTTTGTTATTTGAGTAATAGTTAGCGTATACATTCCACCATCACCGAATGCATCATACAATTTGTTTAACAACTTGAACAGATAAACTACTTTTTCTCTTGAAATGTCTACTACTTTTCCATGATAGTCTACTAATTTTACTTCAAACATTAACTCTTGAAAAGAAATAACTTTAGCTTCTATTAAAGGTCTAAGTGGTATAGTTTTCGAGTCTGTATACTCAAGAAGAGAAACTTTTTCTAACTCTTCGTCTTCTAGGAAATGGCTCATAACAACTTCCATTTTATCTGCTTTACTTGTAAGTTTTATGTCTGTTGTGGTTGAAGCTGTAGTTTCTCCACCTAAAATAACACAATAGTCCTTTTCTAGTTCTGTTTCTACTTCTTCCTCTTCCTCTCCTACCACTTCACGTTTTAGAAGAACTTCTCCGTTGTTTTCCATAGATATTTCCCATCCTTCTAGTCCTAAACCATTTATATACCTTAAATCAAAATCTCCACTATGCTCATCAAATAAAAGGTTTTTATCTATGCTTTTATATTCATACTGTTTCATGGTTTAATTCTCCTTCTCTTTCGTTTAGTAAATAAATTCTTTCACTACAAGATGACCTAAAGGATGTTTTATAATCTTTTCTACTGTTTTATATGATTCTCTTGTATGTTCTTTTATATTGAAAGGTTCATCAGCTTTATACTTCTCGATTACTTTTTCTAACTGTTTTATATTTAAATTTTCTAAGTTTATTTGTATGTCGTTTGGGTTTGCTATCTGTTCAATTGAAACCGTGTACTTAGGGTCAACTTTTAATTCTTTAAGGATTTTATCTAAGAACTCACCTAAGTCTTTAACAATAACTGTATGACTTGACTTCGGTATTCCGTTAAAATCCTTCACTTCTGTCTCTAGCTGTAAAGACCTGAAAGGAATTAATTTTGCTTTTACTACAGGTTTATAAGATATAACTTCACTTCCTGTTTCTTCAAACATAGTAAGCCTTTCTAACCCTCTGTTTACATAGAAATAATTTAAAGCTATTGCTGTTTTACTCTCATCTTCTGCAATTCTTTTAAATAGTACCCCTGCACCATCTTTATCACCATACGTTTCAATCTTATATTTCTTGTCTAATACTATTACTCGACCTTCTTCAACTTTACGTTTGAATACGAATTCTTTACTGTTTTGAAGAACCATTTCCCAACCTTCTACCCCTAATTCGTGGAGTTTGTCCATATTTATTCTGATACCATCAGGTTTTGTTAATTTAGGTAAGTCTATATTTATATATTCGAACTGTTCCATCATCTTATCCCTCTCTTTTCTTTAATCTCTTACTCATATTATACCATAGATTCTCTATTTTGTCAAATGTATACCTATTTTAAATATTTAGTTTCTTTTAAAATTAAATAAAAGAAAGGCTGTAACCTAGTAGTTTATCTAAGTTATAGCCTTCTTATTTTACCTATTATTTAGTTTCAAATTTTCTATTACATCTTTTCTTATGCTCTATAGAGTCGAGAACATCTACTTTTCTATCTGAACAGTCTTTACAAATAAAATACGTTACTTGGAAAAACACATGTCCATCTTCTTCATCATCCATTACGTCTACTGTATCTTGTACTGTATTCTTTGTAGATTGACAGTTTAAACAGGAATCTTCTAACTGAACGTATTCTTCGTTTACTTTTTCGAATCTACTGTCTTTATCTAAATCTTTAGCTAAATCTCCAATTGTATAAATGAACTTCGACTTAATCCATGTATACTTATCTTTAATCCCTACTACATGTTCTTATACCAACTCTTAACTTCCATTGGTAGCCAAAAGAAAGTTAAGACTAACAACGTTCCTACTGGATTCCCTGTCTCTTCTACTATCCTGTTATAGTATGTGTTTCGTGTTAAGAATGTATAAATTGCTCCACCCATTAAATATAGTCCCAAATACATCATTATGTTTGATTACCTCTTCTATTCTATTTCTTCTTGTTGTTTTGGTTTGTGTCTATCTACGTAGTCCTTAATATACTCTAATCCTGTTTGACCTTTTAATGTACACACCGTACATACACTATACTCAATTGTAGTATAATATGTTTCTTCATCTTCCTTACCTTCTTCTACGTCTTCATAACAATAAGACTTACTTTCACTCTGTTCTATTAGTTCATTTGTATTATCATTATTACATACAATACAAGTTTCAGACTTTTGTCTGTATATCTCTCCATCTTCTACAAGTAGTTTCTCGAAATAAAGGCTCTTATCTAAGGAATCACATAAATCATTTATATCAATTTCATCTATTAGTTTATCTGACTTTTTAGAGTTTCTTAGAGCAACAACTAATCCTAAAATTAATATTGGAAGCCAAAAGACAACTGTAAAGAGGTAACTGAATATCAACATAAATTTACTTAGCTGTTTTGCCTTTGGTTTTGATAGGAAGTAAGAAACAACCGCCCCTACCCCTAAATAGATTTTGAATAGTAACATATCTGTTTATCTCCTTTAATTTGTATCCTCTTCTAAACAATGTTTGCATTTAAATGTTGACAGTTCGAAGTGTACTTTCTCATCTTCATCTGCTACTTTAAATGTATGAAGTTTAATATCCTGATTTGTACCACACTCAATACAACCACCTATCTTCTGCTCAAATCCACCGTCTACTGGTTGAAATCTAATGTCTTTCTGGAATGCTTTCTCACAACCTCTTACTTCTCCTAGTTTACCTTTAATTGTTTTCATGTTCTTCCTCCTTATATTCTTCTTCTAATATGTCTATACCTGTTATACCTTGTGTTACACAACTTGTACATACTTGAAGTTTTACTTGCAGGTAAGGATTACTCTTCTTCCCAAATATTTCAGTCTTACTTAATAAACCTTCTGAACCTCTACAAGCAATACAACTACCCCTATGCTGGATATACATTCGACCTTGTATACTATGTACAAAATGAAACCTTGCATCGTTTTCTAAGTTTCTATCTAGTGCATGTACGTTTATTTCTTTCTTTTGAGACTTTACTTGTATTCTGTCTCTACCAATTAAAAAGAGTGCAAGTACTATCATCGGAACCCAAAATACAACAATTACTACAAACATAATGATGGGATACTCTGTTTCTTCTGATAAAGGTAAAAATAACTTCTTTCTTGTTGCAAAACAAACAATTGCACCAATTAGGAAGTATAACGTTACATAAATTGACATTACATGTTTCTCCTATTCTAGTAACTTCCATCTATGAAGTAAGCTAAGTAAAGTAATATGAAAGGTAGAACAACTACGGTAAGAAATATAATACCTATAATAGATGCTAGTTTATCGCCAAAGGATAAGTTAGATAGTATTACCTTTACAATAGACCAAAGAAATAAAGTCCCTACTACTGTATAAAATATGTAAATATCTACATCCAAGTTTTAGTCCTCCTTATCTTTGTTACTGTTTCTCCATTTAGATAATAACTCATGCCAAACTGGATTATGCAAATACATGACAATCATGTTTAGTAGAAATAGTATAACAGTTAATGGACTGATTTTATACAAAAATAAGCCCTCAACCACTAGTTTATAGGCGAGGACTGGAATTATCGCTATTTGTATGATTTGTGCATAAAATGTGATTGGTCTCATATCCTACCCCTAGATGATTTGTAATGTAGCGAATGATGTTAAGATAAGTACTGTCATTAATCCGTATACTATAAATTTATAATCTTTTGTCATGAGTTTATCCTCCAAATGGAGTAGCTACAGACTTATTAGTCTGCAACTACCTCTTTATTTTGTAATGATTTTGCTACTTCTTCGATACGTACTAATAATGTTTGGTAATTCTCAACTGGTGTTTTATTCTCTTCTTTAATAACACCTAGTATTGTTTCCAATAATTCTTTCTTTTCAGCATTGCAATCCTTCAACAGTTCCGTTAATACATCTACGTGTTCTTGGAATGCGAATGATTGTTTTTGTGTTTCTTCTAATTCTTCTTTTACTTGCTTTATATTTTCTGTTACAGTTTTACTATATTGAATCATTTGTTTATAAGCTTCTACACTAATTTCAAATGAGATTGTATTCTTTGAAACTACGTCTTGGTACTTATGCTCAATCTGTTCAATTGCTTCAAAAGTAGTTGGAACAGACACATTCTCTAGTTTAACAATATCTAAACCGTAGTCACTTTCCACTACCCCATAAACTTCATTACAACCTACTTTGTCGTATACTTGCTTTGTTACAGGTGTAAATACGATTTTTGGAAAGTCACAGTCTAATAATGTGTACCCTCTTGCTTTTAATGACTTTTTGATGTCTTGATTGTTTTCCCTTAACTTATAACCTTTTACGTTATTCCAATTATTTACCGTGTTTTTCAGTCTGTCTGTTATCATTTTCTTATCCTCCTGTTTAGAAAGGAGTAGATAAAACCTTACCTACCCCTATTTGATTCTTATTTCTTTAGTGACTCATTATGTGTAACAAGGAATACGGGAAGACTTGTTTGTTTCTTTAATATCTTAATTACGTCTTCACTATTTTGTGGTGTAATTCCTTGTAATGGACTAGAAGTTTTCTCTTGTTCTTTTACGTCTCCTACCATTTTAACATCAGCTAATTGACGCATCATGGTAATAAATGTTTGAATGTTCACCATTTCCTTAAACTCAGGTTCCATTTTGTTATAGTCTTCTAAGAGTTGTTTACCAATTTGCTGTTCAATACACGGTTTTAGTGAAACTTTGTCTGGGTGGGCTGTTCCTGTATCTACAATGTACCCTTGTTTCTCCATTTCTTCTTTTAAGTTATATGCTTTACCACTTCCAGGTTTTTCTGATACAACTACGTTTTCTTTACAGTGTGTATGTTTGGTCATAGAACTTGGTAAAATCGAAGTACTTCCTGTAAAAATTACGCTATGAATATCTCCAAATGGGAATAGGTTAGTTTCTGTATCAAATCCAATTAATCCACTATTTTCTTGCAATTGAGCATTGTTAAATACTTCGTATCCTAACACTTTAGCTAAGTTATCAGCTTTCTCGGATACCTCTACTAAATCATCTGTAAGTTCAGAGATTGTAGTATATAGTTCCTCTTGTTCAGCTTTCATAGACTCTTTTGTTTCCATATGTTCTTTACGCTCTACTTCTAAGTCTTTCTTTAACTTTTCTACTTTTGCTTGTAATTCTTCTACTGTTTCAGATACAGTTTCCTCTGCTCGAATGACAGTTGGATTTACGTATCTATTATAGAATAGTGTCAGTTTCTCAAATTCCTTTACACCTATGATAAAATAATTTTGCTTTTGCGATTCAGCATGGAGTCTATCTTGGTTTAACTCTTCTAATACTGCATACATGTTTGTGTTTAACTCATGTAATACATCACCT
Organism: Noccaea caerulescens; assembly: GCA_900406465.1. Classification (NCBI taxonomy): domain Eukaryota; kingdom Viridiplantae; phylum Streptophyta; class Magnoliopsida; order Brassicales; family Brassicaceae; genus Noccaea; species Noccaea caerulescens. The sequence goes on along the minus strand of OVBC01000004.1, from coordinate 25,171 downwards.
TTTGTTTCTAATGCGAATTTATTTAAGTTTTCATAGAATGCTTTGAAGTCTTGTACATGAATTAATACACTTTCTTTGTTTCTAAGGTAAGCTTCATTGAAAGCATTCGTCCATTGTGATAATACTTGTTTAATCGGTTCCACATATACAATAGCGAATGATACTTCTTCTAACTCGTCTAACTTACCTTCTGATAATGTTAAACCTTTTACACCTAAGTTTGATACGTATGCTACAATTCTCTTCACTTCTTTTAATGTAGCGTATACAACCGTTTCTCCTTGATTTCGATTAATCATTCGAGAATCATCAAGACTTGTAATTAAAGCCGATAGTTTAGGATGTTTTACTGCTAACTCTACCCCTAACTCTCTGCCACAATACCAACGTAAATTGTCATATAACACTTTAATTTCGTTACCTTCTAATGCCATACTTGTATTTAAATCACCTGTTTTCTGTAACTCTGCATTGTACTTTTTAATCCATACGTTTAAAACCTGTTTCACTAAATCTAAACTTGATTGATGTAAGTTTGTCATTTTCTATTCCTTCTTTCCTTATAATTTATTTAAATCGTAGGGGTCTAATACCCCTACATAACTAACATTCTTGTAACATCTAGTTTTCCACTATCCGTTTGAAAGACTTGATATTCGTAATCTCCGTCTGTAAAGAATACTTCGTCTGACTCTTTTGGAAGGAGTTCATAATTGAATTCTTTCAATACCCCTTCTGTTGACTCTTTATCGAACCCTAAATGGTTTAACCCTACAGTTTCGTCACACATGTTTAATTCTTCTACTAACTCTTGATATTGTTCTGTAGACATCCCTGTAACCTCCAAGTTACTAAAATTTATTTCTCTCACTATTCTCCAAATAGTTTCTGATATTACCTTGTTTTGTTAGACTTTAGAAATCAATCGTATCTAAAGTCTAACTCACGATAAATAAAATTTAAATTAATATCGTCCATCAAGATAAGTTGAATCAACCCTTTTTGTTCTAAGCTACTAATAACACCTCTAAGCTGTTTCATCGGAATTCCAGTTGCACGTTCAACATCAGTTGCAATTACGTCACTGAATGTAGCTTCTGCACACCAACCCTCTGTAACTAAGTAGTTCCAAACCTGCGTCTCCATTTCCGTTAAGGTTTGTAATGATTCCTGTTCTTGCTCATCTGTATCTAAATCACATTTCCAATCTTTCAGTTCTGCTACTTTTAACATAATTACTACCCCTTTCAAACTTATTTATTGATTAAACTTGCAAACAATTCTTGCATACCTCGGTTTTTCTCCATTAACTTCTCTTGCTCTCTATCTTCACGTTCTTGAATACGTTCTTCATGCTCACGCTGTCTATCAAGTTTACGTTGTTCAGCTTGTTGTTTCTTTAATTCTTCTTGCTTTTTCAACTCTTCTTTCATTTCATCTACTTTACCGTTTGAGAAATCATGACGAGCGGTTGGGATACATGCAAACAACCCGTTCTTTTTATAAGTCATTTCTACTTCAAACATTGTTTCGTATGTAAAGTAATCGTTTTGTGTAGAAGCATTTAACAGACTGAATAAGTAGTCACGAGTTATCCATTGTGTAGGATAGTTTTTATCTTCATCTAAATCTTCTAATGCTTCTAATACTAGCTCATCATTTCGGTCTAGATTTGATTCTAATAACCAGTTTTCCATTTCACCAGTTTCACTGAACATAAGTGTTTCTGTATCAATTACCCCACTAGTTACATTCACGAACATTGCACCATCTAAGAATAATACTTGTGCTTTTACTACAGTTCCTTGTAATACCCCAAACTTACTTCCAATGAACATACATTGTTGACCTGCATTCTCATCTTCGTTTGGAGCAACTACAATTGTGTCTCCTTCTAAAAACATTGTCATATTATCGTTTTGTGATTGAAAACCTCTAACTTCTAGTTTCTTAAATGCACAGTCTTGTTCCTCTCTTGTAAAACCTAAACTGTTTAATAAAATCATTTTTCATTCTCCCTTTCTCTCTTTAACTTATATACTTATTATACCATGAGTCTCTTAATTTGTCAACAATGTTCAAAAATAAAAAGCATAAGTTTCAAAAATTCCTTCAATGCTTCTAATAATAGGAATCTGTTTGAAATTATGCTTACTTTTTACTAGTATTATTTATTTTTAACATCTGAAAACTCTAGTTTATCGACATATCTGTAAAGTGAACCACGGATAAGAGCATCCGTTCCATCATAAAATTCGTTTACCAATGTAGAAATTACCTCTTTGTAGGGTAAGCCTTTTTCGATTAACTCTGTTGTACGTTTATCTATTCGTTTTCTTCTGTCTTCTTTATCATCTGCAATCTCTACAAATTTAGGAGTTTTAGGTACTTTATGTTCTTCTTTATAAGACTCGACTACCCCTTTAACAAGTAGTTTATGGTTTGGAAACTCCTGTTCGAGTAGAGTAGGTATACTATTGATTGGATGTCCAGTCCCTAATAAATAATCTAGTCGTTTTTGTATAGGTATACTTGTTTCTTCCGTCATTCTATTCATTGTGTACCTCTTATTTATTGTCTTCTATCATAACTCCGTTTGGAAACTCTTGTCCAATAGTTATGAGAACTTCTGATGGTGTCTTACCTTCTACTAAAAGTTCCCCAACACGGTCTTTTACTTCTTTTCTTACATGTACGCTAGTTGTTAATTCTTTTACCCTGTCAACTTGTACTCTAGTTTTAAGTTCATTCCCTGTTGTTTGCTCATTTAAAAATCTTTGCTTATTTACAGAAAGGTTCGTGTTTGCATACTTACTTGTTTTCTCTTTATGCTTATCGACAACCGTTTCAATAATAAAAGCTAAATCAGGCATTTCTTCTAGCATTTGTGCCTTTACGTTTTCAATATTTTATCGTGAAGCAATAATTCATGTAGTCTATCTTTTACATCTACTCCGTGTTCTATAGCCATCTTAATTGTTTCTGCTAATTCCCCTGTAACATCTTTGAGTTTTGTCAATCTTATGCTCTCCCCTCTATGTTTTATGGATGTATTAAACCGCAATGATTACATTTTTGATTTCCATTTTTCATCTTTTCGAATTTATGACCGTTTAAATGACAATCTAATCCTTTTTGGAACTTAGTGATTAAGTCCTTTACTATTTCCCCATCGTTTGGATATTCTTGATTCAATCTTTTCTCAATCTCATGTAATGGATACCCTTGTTGCAAGAAAGATTGGATATGTTGAAATAGTAAATTAGATACTTGTTGCTGTCTTTGTAAGTTTTCCCATAGTTCTTGTATGTTACGCATTCGCATCTACCCCTTTAGACTACTTTACGAATATTTTCTTAGGTTTGTTAGCACGTAAACGACCTCTATTGTTGTGACCATGTAAGTCTTTTTGACTCATTAACTGTTCTCTGATTTGTCTCATTTCAAAGTCACTCATGTTTGGGTTCGAATACTCTTCTGTTCTCAATCCAAAGCGTATACCCTCTACTATTTCGTACATTTGATATTCGTTGTAAATAGGGTTTCCATCTTCGTCTTTCTTTGATACCAGTTTACCGTCTCCGAATCGAATTCCTTTTACAACCTCTTCAATCTGACCACCTGTAAACTTATTGTTAATATAGTTTTGAATTAATGATGGTGGGTTTATAACTGGTTTCGCACGTAAGATAGCTTCAATCTGTTCTGCCGTCCATGTTTTATTAATAAATGGTCGTACATCTATATGTGAACCTATTAAGTTTATTAAAAGATATAGTATGTCTTCGTCTAACTTCATACCAACTCTCACAAGAGGTGTTAAGTCATACCCCTTAGACAATCCGTAGATAAAACCGTCTACTAAGTCTCTTTTTACGTTTAAGAAGTCAATACTAGAAGTGTTATGTGTTAAGTGACATTTTAATACTTTTACTAGTGTATCTTCTTCCAATGCCGGTTTACCTTTTGGAGACTTCATGTATTTACGTAAGAAATCTAGTTTATACCCTTGATTGTGCAACATGCGGATATATCTAATAACTTCCCAACCTACATGTAGGTTTATAAAATCCTCATCTACCCCTGATTGGATTGCTATACGGTATTCTCTTAGTTGCTCTGCTGTTTTACCTTTATTTAAATAGTATATTAAATCTATATTATGAAAGAACGCTAATCTTAGTTCATCCTTAGATAATTCATCTATATCTAATTTATCAATTTCAAAGAAAGTTAGTGTAGGTCTACTCATGAGTTACCTCCTACTTCTTTTTGAAGAAGTTTTCACGTTCTTCACGGTCATACCCCATGATGATTAACGCATTATCTAAGGCATTGTCCCATAAGATAAAGTCTTTTAATACTTGTCGGTAGTTTCCTACTTCATCAGACTTTGGAAGTCGGTCATTCTTTTTGATAAAATCAATAATCTCGTCTAAGAAATGTACACGAGGTAAATATCTATCACGTTTCTCTTTGTACCATTCTTCTACTGTTTTAGAAGGGTCGTCTATATAGGCAACCGCTACTCGAACAGCGATATCCCACTTACTGAATCGTTTTACAATGTTTGCTCGTTCAGGCATTTCGTCACTGCGAGGAATTTCATCATAGTTACGAATATACTCAATTAATGGTTCTAGTACCTCTTTTAAAGGAATTGCTGTTTTCAATTGTTGGTTCTTAATTTCATATAGAGAGTCTTCTACTGAATACCCCATTTCTTTTAGGACATCCATTCGTAAATAGAATACTGTTCCGTAATGGTGGTTTACTAACTCAGAACCATAACGTAATACTCCAGTTTTCTTGAAGTTCTCTAAAGACTGTTTGAATAATTCTTCTTTACTAATCATTTTGTGTTTGATGTTGAATAACTCTTCGTCTACCTTTTCCTCAGGTACTCCGTTAGCTAACAATACTTGTCTACGGTATTCCTCAGCACCACCGAAAAATCGTCTTGCACTACGGTAGTACGGGTCTTCACTTGTAGAAGGGAAGTCTCCGTGTTCTTGTAAGTATTTATAATTGAAAGCTAACGCTTGTTGCATTTTCTGTTCCATTTGTTTTGATGATGCTTGTGTCATCTTGTTTTCCTCCTTTGGGGTTTTCTTTCCACCTGTTGTATGATAACTATATTATATCATAAAATTACTATATTGTCAATTTAGTCTGATAATTTCTTTCTTGTCTTGAAATATTGTTGCAAACTCTTTATAAAAGTTACTGTTTCACCCTACTTACCTTACTAAGTACCGCATATACTATCGTTGTAACAACTAATAACACATACGAAATTACATCTAGTTTATAGTCTACCGCTATATTGATACAAGTTATGATAGGAGATAATAAAACAACTATACCTGTCACTTTAAATACTAATTTATCGTTCTTTATTTCTAAATCAGGTCTTCCAAATCGTTTACCTCCAATATTCAAAACACATAAAGCAATAGAAACACCCGTTGCAAGTGCAAGTATCTCTCCATAACTAATAAAGAAGAATAAACCCGTCTCAGGTAAAGGAATGTTAAATATATCTTTCGGTAAACTGTTTAAATAGATGTTTCGATAGGCAAATCCTTTCACCGTTAACATAAAGACCGTTGCGAACATAATCGGTAAACATAACCTTCTCGTTTCTTTCTTCTTTGCTAACTGTTTCCACTTTTCCAAGTTATAACCTCCCTTTTTCTTATAGAACATCACTTCTTATTCTTTCTGTATCTATAGTAAATATATTGGTCTATATAGTCTTCTATAAATTTTATCTTGTTCAATTTTAACTACAATACTCAATCATAACTAAGCTTAGTTCCTCTAAAATTTATGACCAAACAAAAAGAGATACAATACGTTTTGTATTATATCCCTTTCGGTTCTCTTATACTTAACACATACCTATTGTGGTTTATTGCCAAACATAGAAGAGAAGTCTAATGCTGGCGCACTATTCGTTTTCTTATTATTTTCCTCTTCTTCTCTTTGCTTTTGTAACTGTTCTTCTTCCAACTTTGTTTGTGATTCCTTCTTTTCCTCTAATATCTTCTCAAAGTCTACCCCACCTGATTGAACAGATTGGTCTGTACCGTAAATGAATTCTGCAATTTCATCGTCCATAATTTGATTTGCGTTTTGACGGATAGAACCGCTTGCACCTTCTCCAAAGTATGCGACTGGCACGATACCCATTTCTGCAATGAATGGAGACTCACTACCCCTGATAGTAAGAATCGTTGACTTCTCTTTCGCACGAGTTCCTGCGATGTAATGGATACGTCTTTCCTCTTCAAACTCTGTATCTGCTGAACGAGAAGACGGGAATAATTTATTTGTGTCTTTCCAAATGTATACGCTGTCTGCTTCCTTACCTTTGAAGTCATGGACAGTTGTTAATTGGATTGTAGTATCTCTACTGTCTGCTCTTGAATGAAGTCTTGTATTACGGTAGTTGATTTCATAAATAAAATCATCCATTGTTTTCACATCACCGCATTCGATAATCATTTCTAACAGTTCAATGATAGATACTGTTTCTTCTGTATACTCATCATTTGCGTCTAATGCTCTGTATTTTACAAATTCAAATGTAGCTTTCAGTTTCTCTACTTCATCATCAGCCGTACTGTTAATGTGAATTACAAATGAAGCTAAATCCTCTGAAATATTACGTAATGAGTTCATAGGGAAGTTAAAGATAGTTTGCCCTTGGATTTTCAATGCATTTACAAAGTTCTTTAATTGATAGTTTGATAAGTCTTTTGCAATTACTTTCAAGTTCTCATGCATCTTCTCATAATTGTTCATGAATAAATATGCTAACTGCCAATATTTACGAAATTTTGGACGTTTTAAATCATAGAGCGTACCTCTAATTGCATAGTTGAACTTATCTTGGAAGTCTAAGAATACGGATAAAGGTAATAGACTTGGATTTGTACGTCCTAAGATTGCAACTGTCATACCGTTATTTACGTCTTCCATGATTTGCTCTTGAATTGAACGAGCCATTTCAATTGTACTACCATATGAGTAACAGTTTAATGTTCCTCCTTCTCGACTTGCTTTTAGAGGTTTTTCATAACGGTTTTCGTTCATCGTAATACTGTTGATAATCGGATTTAATACGTTTGATGGACAACGGTAATTACGACTTAACTTATTAATAACAGGTTTAAAATCGGCAGGGAATCGTTTTGTAATGATATCAATGTTACTACCCCTCCAACTGTAAATGGACTGGTCATCGTCACCGATTACTGTTACCTGTTTACATCCTTTTGCATACACTTTAAAGATTTCATATTGAATTTCAGATACGTCTTGGAACTCATCTATGATAATACGGTCATAACGATTTGAAATGAAGTTCGTTACATGCGGATTACGAGTCTCAGGATTACATGCGAATTTATACAATAATTCCTGTAAATCCTCAAAATCCATACACTTGTAATCTTTACGCATTTGAGCGTAGTTTGCAATAACATATTTGATGTTTTCTCTTGTTAATCCTACGTCTTCCATATCAGGATGGTAGAACTCATCTGGATTTAAACGGTTACGTGCCGCTGAAATGTATGATACAATACTGGATACTTCTTCATTTGTAGGATACCCTGGTCTACTTCCTAAACCGAAGTTTTTCGCTACATCACGAATCATACCCATTGTAGATTTCATGTCCATGATGTGTACAGGTACTTTTAACTCTTTTAAACAGTGCAAGAACTCAGCATGTAGAGTAGAGAACTTAACTGTCTCTACCCCTACTGATATTCCCATTTCATTCTTTTGTTTCATAAAAGTACGTTGTAAGTCTTCTGCACCACTTTTTAAGAATGTAGATACCCAAATTTTATCTGCAACTTGGGTTGTCATATCTTTATGACGTACTTCATGTACTGCATTACCTGTTTTAATATCAGCATTCAGTTTAAAAATGATACTTGTTGTTTTACCTGAACCTGCACCTGCAATGATTAATTGGTCTTTTTGTTCCGTGATAATAAGCCCTAGTTCGTCTAGGTTATACCCCTTCTTCCCTAACCAATTTAAGATAGATTCATACGTGTTTCCTACTTCTCCATTGTCGCCCATTGCGTTTAATTCATCGAAAATACTGTTTGACAAGGTGTTTCACTCCTTCTTGTTTGCTTATAGGAATAGTCAAGAATTTTCTCATAAGTTTTATTTCCTAGTTTGCTTTTTAACTTGTTTCTTTTTCTTAACTCTAGCTTTTTATTAAACCAATTCGTAATTACGTAACTATCTGTTACTTTTGGACGAGTCACGATTAACCCTTTATCGTTTAACTCTGCCACCATATGTTCGTAATCCACGTAACACTCATACCTTTCAAGTCTGCCTGTTCTTGAAGACCAAACTTCCTCAAAAGTTAAGATAACCTTAGAACCATACTCACTCACAATCTCAATTTTAAAACCATATGCGTCTGCTGTTACAACCATAATCAGCACTCTACATACCTGCTCCTTCTTAAACGATACAAGTTACAAGTATGTAAAGTTTCCTCCTCTCTACTTGTAAATTTCGTTTTATTTTGTAACTGAAACAGATTTTAATTTAATTGTGGTTTTGTCCGAATATGTTGTTTCTTTTTCAATAGTTTCTAAATTATCCTAGCTATTTCTTTCTATACCTCTTCTGTAGCTAAAAGATACTAAAATTCTTTTTAAGTTACAGTAAAAATTAACAAGCCCCTTTTCCTTTACTTGTTTATCTTTAACCTGTAACGCAACCCTATACCGTTCAACCCCAAACAGTATATGTTTAGCGATTTGATTCTTCTACCCTAGAAATCTACGCTAAATCCATCAAGTAAATCTTTTTCGTATAATGGAATATTACCTTGTTTGTAGTATGTATTCACATACAACTCTTCATCAAAAGGTATATCCCAATCTTTTAACACCCAGTAAACTGCGTCTATCTGACTCATTAAATATGTAAACTCAATACCACTCTGTTCTACATATAATTCAATCTCGTTTGAATCGTATACTGGCGTTATGAAATACTTTTCGTAGTAAAGAGGGTCGTTTGACATCACATATTCTACCCCTATTGATGTTAAATTGAACTCTTCACTTGGTCTTCTTACCTCTAAATCTGTATGTTGCCATAACTCTTGCATGTCTTTAGGCTGTTTCTCAAACTCTCTATCCTTTTGGACTCTAGTTTGATTCACAACTACTTTCTCTAATCGAATAGAAGTTGGTGTGATACCTCGTACAATTGCTATGCAACAATGCATTACTTTTCGCTCTTTACTTGACTTATCGGTAGTGTTTCGTTCATAGAAGTAAACTACGTTTCCTACCTTGTATTTATCATTTTGTAAGCAAGCCTGTTTCTGTGGAATTGTATACCCCTCTGTGCTTAACAAACCTTGTTCTTTTCCTAAGAAATACCAACAATTGTAACTTACGCTGTTTAAGTATCTTGTTTCTAAAGGAAACTTAATAATCTGTCTTGTTAGCGGTGACATCATTAAGTAATACAAAGCTACAATCCCTTGTGGTTTATCTCTTGTTACATTGTAAATAGATGGATACAACTCATAGCGTTTTCCATTTAGATACCCCTCTACATGAAGAAAAGCTGTCATTTCAATAACTACACTCTCATGTTGTGAAGATAAGAATAATTGGTTGTTTACATTTGTATCACTCAAGTTGATATACAACTTTTCGTTTTGCTCTCCTTCAATCTTATAGAAGTAAGGCTGAACCTCTGCAAGTGAGTTCAAATATAAGTCTCCATATAATTCATGTTCATCTTCTTCAAATGGAGGTAAATCAATTGCTACATCGTTTACATATCCATTTTCTACCGCATATAAGAAGTAAGTATAATATCTTGAATGTTGAATCGTGTCTTTGAATGCTGATACGTCTACATTTTCTAATGATAAATTATGACCTTTGTGTTTCAAATACTTCCCAACTAAACAAACATAGAAAAACTCAACTGAATTCTCTAGTTTATCTACCCCTAAAACATCTTCTAACCTCACTGGAATGTCCCCTCCTTAGCTTGTTTAATCGTTTCAATCAGTCTAATTCTTGATTTGACGTCTGACTCTTTTGCATCAAGTAAACGTAATAAGTAGTTTAGCTTATTCATATCACAATTCATTAGTAATACTTCTAAGTCTAAATTAGAATACTTCTTCAATAATGCAATTTCGTTTAGACACTCTTCTAAAGTGTAACGTGATTTATCGTTGTGTTCTCCCTTTTCGATTCGATTCACGACTGACTTGATAACGACTCTTTCTGAACTGTAGTCTGCTAACAATGTATCTAGTATTAAATCAACTTCTTTAAACTCTTCTTTTAAAATCAACTCGACAACTTCTGTACCTAACATCTTCTCTAGGTCTTCATCAAGTGCTTTACGTTGCTTATAATAAAATGACCTTGAAATACCTAATTCCTCATATTGTTCTTTTGTAGGTTTGTCCCAGTTATTTAATAAATAACCTTTATGTTTGACATCCGTATAAGAACCTTCCATGATAAATTTCTGTACCTCATTTAGATAGTCTAGTTTTTGTTGCTTAAATTCACTTTCATCGTAGTTTGCTAATACCAAACCTCGTGAAACTTCTTGTAATAGTCTAACCAACCGTCTATACCTCCTTCTTACGTCTCTGTCTCTTATGTTTTTATTGTGATTATGAAAGAGGACATATGTCCACTGGATTCCTTGCTTTTCCTATGGACACCCTATTCCAGTAATTCCCCATACCCTTATTATAGCAAGAAATGTGGAGGAATTATATAGTGTCTTCAAAAAATGTACACTTTTTGTGGACACTTTTAAGGAGACAATTGTCCACCTTTTGCAAGATAGAAAAAATATCCATTTTAACCTATTCTCTAAATTTCTTATAAAGTCTCTTAAAAATGATTAAGTTACTTAAAACTCTTTTTCTTGTTCTTATCACCTTATTATGACGTTCAGTAGGTAAATTAAGCTGTTTGTTAAAGGATAGTCTATTGACTATTGATGTAATTCATGTACTTTCCAGTTACCTTTAAATTTCATCGAGTAATCCTTTTTAGACTCTACTTTATCAAGCATGTTTTAATTTTATACTCTTGTTCTACTCTAACTAACAAGAATATTACTGAAAAACTTATAATACTATTATACCATAAGTTTTCTATTTTGTCAACTACCTACCTTTTCACCCTATATTGGTTTAGGAAGAAGGCTTAATTCTGTTTTAAGTAAAGGATTTATGAAGTCTTACTTTACTTTTTATCAAAACATTCCTTCTTATTCTCTTTTATCCTTATCCTGTTTCAATTTCTATTCGTTTCATTGTATTCAAAGCTTTAAAAGTAACTTTGTTCTCTATAAGTTAAGATTTGTTTTCTTAACTATCATCTTTAACTATCTAACTTTCATTCTAGTTATTTATACATTCAGCTTACTCTATCTAACTTTAAGAGTAGTTACACTAACATTCAGCTTCATCTACCTAACTTTCAGACTTGTTGCCTATTCTTTCAGATAAGTTATTTATTCATTCAGACTCGTTACTATAACTTTCAGACCCGTCACTCTAACTTTAAGATTGGTCACCTATTCTTTCAGATTCGTTACTATAAAATTCAGCTTTGTTATACTAACGTTCATCTTTAACTCTATAACTTTCAGATTTGTCTCTTCAACTATCATCTTTGACTATTAAACTATCAGATTTGTTCTATAAAATATACGTCCTGACTACTAAAGATGTTGCTTTGTCTCCTATTCTATTATTCTTGTTCTATATACTATCAGTCCTAACTACACTACCCCTTTCTAGATAAGTTTTAAGAATGAAAACTCACTGAATTTAGCCTGTTTACTTGCTATTCTATACACTCTTTTTCTCTATCTTGTTCGTTCCTACCCCTATTTAGATTGAAACTGGATTTCTATCGTTTACTTTTACTTACCTTACCTTTCTACCTATCTGTTCCATTAGACTATATTGGTTACAAATTGTAGTTAAAGGATACTTTTAGTGATTAAATCCCGTTCTACTGGTTTTACCTATCTTTTATTAGGGTAACAACCTTTTCTTTTATAGACACACATAGAAAAGAAGGGTTGGATTGAAATATATGGAGTCTTAGGTGGTTTTAGTGGAGAAATTACTCTTTGTTTATCTTACATATACTTTTATATTATTCTATAACTCTAGTGTTTACTTTTTCTTACCTTATACTATCCTTTTAAACGTAAAAAGAGAGCAACCGATATTTGCAGTCACCCTCTTTATCTACAAGTTTCTTATTAACTTCTTCTAGCTTGTTTACCTTAGTTTGCTGATGTAACTTTACCCATTTTCTCTAATCTTTCTAGTTCTAACATTTCTCTAATGCGTTTTACTTCTACCTTTCTACGGAATAGATTGAATGTAGAGAACACGATTACAGATAACAGTCCATAAGCTACAATAGGTGATAACACCCATAAACCATATTCAGTGAAGTAACCCAATTTCGTCTGAATGACCGCTACTGTAAAGTAAGAAGCACCCATTGTAAGTATCATTGATATAATGAAGTTTGCCCACAACCAAAATTGAAAGATTAACGTTTCCCCATCAATCTGTTCCTTTGTTACTGACGACTTTGCTCTCACTACATAATCAAAATACTTGAAAACTGCGTTTACTATAAACATCTAAACCATCCCTTTCTTATTTGAGGTTCTACCCCTAGATTCAATTGATTTATAGGAAGGGTTGGCGGTTACACCAACCACTTATTTTTCCTAATGTAATAGTTTAACTGTATTATCCTCTGCCACTGTCTCTTCGTCTGTAACTTCTTCTTGTTGTTTATTTTGGAATTGTGATAAGTCTTTATAAGGAACAACGAATTTTGCGATAAACTCTGCACCCATATGTACAGTTACTTTATCTAAATCAACTTTATCGTCTATGCTACCGTTTTCCTTACTTAACTCAATTAGATAATCTCTTGCTTTAATTTGCTCTACTTCTTCCTCTTCTACCCCTAATTCTTCTGACAATAAAGCCATCGCAATTGCACAACGGATAGTTGAGTGGAAAGCCATGTTCATTTCTTCGAATACTTTGTTTTCTACTAAGTAAACTGTATCACTGTATAAAGGTACTACATAGTCTGCATGGGTTTTGATTACTTTATCCGAAGAAATTTCATGGACAACCATTTTAGACCCGACTTGACTTTGTAACGTTCCAACAAGTACCATATAGGACTGAACCTCTTCTGCATACACCATGACTAGTACAAGTTGACCTAGTGAATACTGATGGTTTAAACCATCTTGTTTATGTTGCTCTGTAATCATATTGTATTCCTTCTTTCTTATCTCTTATTAACTTACTTATATTATACCATAAGTTAACGTATTTGTCAAACATGTTCTTTACTTTTTGAAGTAGTCTTTTAAAATTTCTTCACCAGTTTTTAAAATTAATTTCCTACCAATACTCAATCCTGCTAACTTAACCTGTAATTTGTCGTTCTCATAGATATTTTTCTCAGTTGGTTTGAAATGCTCAGGTCTTTTTAACTTCGAATTATCGAATACCCCTATAACTGCACCTACTTGATACTTGTCTTGCTTCTCTAAATACTGTTCTTCTAATACGTATTGCTTGCTCTTCACAATTGGAATGATGTCTTCATAAGAAAACTCGTCGTATACTCCACTTGGGAGCGAGACTAACACCATGTCTTGCTCAAGAATCTCGTCTACTCTTCCTTTAAGAAACCCAAATCGAGTTTTGGCATATACGTTTCCATTTACCTTTGTTAATTTCTTAATCATTGCTAAATCTTGATTCTCCATTTCATCATAACTCCAGTTAGTGATGTTTTTAAATCGTTTGTGTAGAATTATCTTCGTCTATAGCTGTCGTTTATAAAGGAAAATAACTCTATTCAAATGACTTACCTATTTAGTTTTGAAATGAAGGATAATTACTTGCTTTTATTCCGTAAAACAAAAGAAAGAGGAAATTTTAGTTTCTTCCTCTTTCTCTACGGTTGATTACTCATTCTTGTCTATAACACTTTTGATATGCTTTTCAAGATTAAGGAAACAATGCTGATGTACCAAGTCACCTGATAGTATCTTTGTTTCATGCAAGTTACCTTCTACTTGTAAGATAGGCTCGTCTTTACCATTCTTATGTTTAATATAACTTTCTAAATAAAATACTTCCCCTTCTGGTCTTATATCTACTTCATATAACTCATCTGCAAGAATCTCCATTGTTTCTGAAATGTGGTATTCTGACATATCTACTGTCTCTTGAAACTGTGGAGACAAAGCCATAAGATATACCGTCTCACCTTCTACCTTTTGAATATACCCCTCACCTAGTAAACCCTTTACATTGAATATGACTGGTCTGCTTCTATCCATCCGTCTACCTCCTATAAGCCTAATCTACTTCTCTGAATCTTGTCTACTTCTTCATAGACCTTCTTACCCCATTCAATATCTTTCACACGCTCTAACCCTATTACTCGTTCACGTAGTAAGAATAAGTTTATGTATACATCCTCACCCCTCATAAGTTTAATATTTTGGGCTTCTTTGTCTTCCTTCCTAATATGCTTTGTTTCTCCTAGTTCTGTACTACGAATGTAACTACCTAACACTAAATAGCCATCTTCTTGTATAACATCTAACTCATATAGTTTATCCTTTTTAATCTCAATTGTATCTACTACAGGTATATCAATTAATGTAACAGAGTTAGGATTATAGGCGTCTAGAATACGAATACTTAAAGTTTCTCCTTTCACTTCTACTATGTAACCTAATGCAACTAATCCGTCTTTATTAAATATAACTGGTCTTCTATTGTTCATTTTAATCTCTCCTCATAAGAAAACCCGACTGCTTTTTACAATCGGGTCTTTTTAGTTATCCATTACTTTTGAAGTGCTACTCCTAGTTGCTTCTCCATTATTCGTAAGATTGTACTTCCTTTACGACTTGTCCAGTAGAAACCACCATTATAATGACCTGTTGACTTGTCAAATACCTGCTCTTTACGTTGTAAGCCACTATCATCAATTAGCTTTTCAGTTTGTTGTTTATTACTTCTTTCATGTGTTCTGTGACCAATACCGATAATCTTTTCTTTGATATTTGGGTCTTGCATACTTTCTCTGTATAAGATTTCTTTTGATAAGTAATAACGGTCAGGATTAATAACGATAATTTGGTCTACATGAAACTTGTAAGGGTCGTTTCCTACTCGGATATATACGTTTTGCCCATCTACTTGCTGAACATATCCTAAAATTACCCCTTCTCGAATATTAACGAATACTTGTTGGTTCGTTTGTAATGTCATTATTGTTTACCTCTTTCTCTTCTGTAGTTTGTTGTCGCTTATTTTCATTGTAAGAGTACGTTATGCTTTTACCTTCTACTTTCTCGTCTTTTACAATATAATCGCTGTCTTTCAAGGATAGACTCATCATATCGTAGAAAGAAGTCCACTCATTATTGAAATACTCTTCTGCTAATGCTTTTAGTTGGCTTACAGTTTTAGGTTCAGAACCTCTTAAAACTCCTTCTAAAAATGCGACAACTTCCTTACTAGGAATTCGTTTACTCTTCATGACATTCTTCTTACGTCCCTTTTTCTGCTTTTCTTTCTTAGTAGTGTTTTTCTTGTTAAAAGCCTTCGTTTTAGCTACCTCATTCTCTTCCTTATCTCGTTTAACCTTTAGTCTAGATAAACCCTCAGATATACTACGAAGACGCTCTCTTGTTATAGGTGGTTCAACCTTCTCTTTAGGAGAGTTTATACTGTCTGTATGTTCTGTAACTGATGCTTCTACTCCGTTTTCAAGAAAGGATTCAGTGTCTGTTGTATATGTGCTTACACCTTTTCTTACTCTAGTTTCTATTACTTGCTCTTGCTTCTCTCTTCCTTCTACTCTAGCAACCTGCAAATCTACATGACTTGTAATTTCCTTTTGCGGTTCCTTTATCTCTTTACCAGTGTCCGATAGAGTTAATTGTTGCTTACTTAACTCATGTAGCCTTTCTTCCCTTTTCTCTTCCCTTCTAATCTTTTCATCCCGTTCATCTAATTCTCTTAAACGGTTTAGAAGTTCTCCTTGCCTTGTCTGGTTGAAATGACGCATTTCTAAATACATCTTTCTATCCTCAGCCTGTTGCTCTCGTAAACTATCCAACTCCTGTTTTATTGCCATTCTCTCGTTCAACCTATTTACCTCCCTAACATCTAAATAACAATATATCTATATTATAACATAAGTTTCTTATTTTGTCAACTATTGGACTTTTCACCTACTATATACATATAGAAAACATACCAGTTTTATCATTTAATGAAATTAGTTGGATATAATACGTAAATTAAGACAAAAAGAAAGGTACAGTTTATTAACTGTACCTTTTGTTTACTACCCCTATAATCTTTCTTTCACATATGATTCAAAGTCTAAAGAATCACCTTGAAATGGTTCTAAGAGAATAGGCTCATCGTTTGATGTATCCATATCTTTAGACTCTAGTACAAAGAAAGTATTCTCTTTACCTTGTGTTAGTTTATCTACTTGTTTGTAGTACATTTCCATTAATAAAATAAAGTGACCTTCTTGGTTTCTTTTAAAGCCTACTACAGACAGATATAACCTTTCTTTAATTCTCGAAACAAAAGGAATGTTCGGTTTTAACTCTCCTGACTCTTGAATCTCAATGTATCCAAATGCATACTCGCTTTGTTTAAAGGGTACATGTAGTTGTTTTGTTCTCATAATACCTGTCTCCTTATATGATAGTTTCGTGTAATTATACTAAAATTTCAATTTTATGATTTGTTTGTACATCTACTGCTTAGTCCCTTGGGTTTCCTTCAAAAACTAATTGCTGTTTTACGTAGTTTAAGAATGTTTCACTGTCTCCTACGAAATCAGGCAACACGATATAGCCTTTCCTTACATCTTCTTCTGTAATATGAGTTGAGTTTAATAGATAATAAGAAACATTCCCATAATCTTGTTTCTCTACTAATAAATAAAAGTCGTAATCATCTGTTCTATGGTAAGAAACTACCCCTAAACTTGTACTAGCTTCTACTTGTGTAAGGAAAGGCATGTTTGGGATATACGTATGGTCGTTTGATACTACTGTTACAAATCCTGCTACGAAATGTTTGTCTCCATGTTGTACTCGTACTTCTAAATTGATGTTGTTGTTTTGTTCGAAATCCATTGCCATTTGTTTCTCCTACTTTCTATGTATGTTTAGTTAGGGAAGAAAGCGAAATCCTTACAGGAATCGCTAACTACCCCTATTGATTAAAAGTTTCTTCTTCCATCCTCTACAACACTTGCCACTAAATCACTGAAGTCTTCAATTGTAAGATTAGTCGGTTCTAATGTATAAGGTGTATTCATCTTCTTATGGGAGTCTACTAAGTACCACTCAGCTGAATTAAATACATAATGTTTTGCTTGACCTGTTTTATTGTTTGCTACTGTAATGTACAATAACAAACTATCTTCTCCATATGCAAATGAACCCTTTAAGAAAGCTGTACTGCCGTCATCTAAGTCTATAATAGAGTCCAACCCATAATGCAAACTACGAGTCTCAGGACTGAAAAATAAATTACCTACTATTAAATTTCTATCATTAAAGTTTACTTCTAACAATTGCTGTCTAAACATGTAAATCCCCCATTCCTTCAAAACCAAAACATTGAGTCGGTTCTGATTCTTTGTCTTCTTTCTCAAAGTATTGTGTTGCTAATTTATTAAAGCCCACATACCCCTCTTTGAATTCTTTCAGCATATAATATTTTCGACTTCCTAACTCTGTCTTTCTCCATTGATACGTGTCTAATACATAACATTTTGAAGTCTTACTTAATTCATCTTTAACTTCTAGTAAGATTAAATAGTTATCTTCTGTAATTTGTTGTTTACTTTGGAGGATACACGTCTTACTTGTAGTTAACACTTGACTTTTTGGAATATCATAAATGAGTTCTTCTGCTCTAGGTGTAACATCTAACGTTCCTACCTTAAAAGTAGATGGTTTTCCATTCACTTCTACCTCTAATACTAAATCTTGAATGAAGTATAAACTAAGCATTATCAGTTACTCTCCTATCATATACTTATCAATGATTTTTCCGAAGTTTGTTAATCCTTCTTCTACTCGTCTTAATAAGTATCGACCTGTTCGTAAGGACTGTCTAGAGTCATAGATGTAATATCGTTCGTCTTCCGTATGAAAATCGAATACAGTAAACACAACAAGAATTTCTCCGTTCTCTAACTCTTGGAAACCTACGATGTTTGAAAGTTTTCCTGCATCAGCATCTTCTTTTACAAGGAAAAGTGTAGTTTGACCATCTTGTTTGATATACTGCATTGTACCAATTTCTACAAACTCTTTCTCCCAACTATATCCTTGAATAGCTAAGTCTAATTGAATAATCATAGTCTTAACCCCTCAATTCTTTCTTGATATTCAATTACTCGTTGTTTCAGTAAATCTGTAAATAAAACATAATCCATATTCGTTTCTCTTAATTCATATACTTCTTTCTCCCACTCTTTACCTTTTCTCCATGTTTCGGTATCAAATAAGAAGTTTTGAGATTGTCTTGTTTCTCTATCAAAAATTTTTACCATGAAAATAGAACTACTGTCTGGTAAATTTAATTCTCCTACAATAGAAGACATTTTGTTTCCTTTATTGATATTTCATTCTAATCCATGAGTAACGAGTCCTGTATGTGTAACGAACAATTCTCCTAATTGGAATACTGTTCCGTCTTGTAAGTTTGCTACGATTTTCTGTTTAAACATTTGAATACCCCTTTCTAAAATAAAGGGTAACTTTGATGGCTACCCCTGTTTGTATACTTGTTTATAGACGAGAACCTACTAATTGATGGAACTCTTTGTATCCGCCTTCGAATTTAGGTAATTCATATGGTTTTGTAAAACTACCGTTTTCTCCGAACTCACGAATGTCTAGTAAGAATAATTCACCGTCTTCATCTGTAAATGCTTCCAGTAGTAATAGGTAATCCGCAAAGTCTACATATTGTAACCCTACAATCATGATTTGACCAGTTTCACCAAAATCTTGTGATTGTGGGATTGTAAATGAAGTTCCTCCATGTAAATGATTATGTAATGTACCTACTTCAACAGTTTGACCACTGTATTGAATTGTTAATTTTGTTTGTTCCATTCTAATCTCTCCCTTTTCTCTTTAACTTATATTCTATTATAACATAAGGTTTTAATTTTGTCAACTACCGATTAACTTCACCTAATTTGTAGCTGACCTCTCTTTAACTTATATACTCATTATAACATAAAGTTCTGTATTTGTCAAACATCATTCTTTTTCTTCTATTATATAGTATAGGAAAGACTATAGTTTCATTATTTAAAAGAGATACATAAAGGTTAAACTATATTTAAGACAAAACAAAAACCACGGTTTCTTATTCCGTGGCTCTGTCTTACTACCCCAAATCAAACTTTCTTGCTACTACGTAACCATTTTCTATGTCTTTTTTCTTTAAATTCTTGGACAGTAAAGCAAATTGTTGTCGTTTAGGATATACACAATCATATTTTGAATACTCTAATCTACTTATTAATATTTCATATGAACTACTTCGTACTACATAATCATCTACCAGTAGAAGGGTTTGATTGTCTATTTGTTTTTGGTTTGGTGTACAAGGATGACCTAGTATTTTATCGTTTTGTACTGTTACTCTAATAAATCCGAAGGTGTGATAAGTTTTACCATATGGAATCCTTACTTCTATATCTTTATACATGTTTACTACCCCTTTTATCTTAATACAAGTTTCATTCTTACGTCTTCTACGATATTATGGAAGTCTTTTAATGTACCTTCAAATAAATCTAGGTAACATGTATTGTTACCTTCTTTTTCACATGTCTTCGTATCTAATAAATAAAAGTTCTCTTGTGTATCTTTGTTTTCATTATAAACAATTGTAGTTACATGTAATAAAATAATATATCTTTTAAAACCTAAATTCACATACCCCTCAATTTGTGCATTCATTTCCTCGGTAGGTTTTGTTAAAATAGTCGGTTTTACTTTACTTTGTTCGTAAGGGATTTGTGGTCTTTCAAAGTTACCTTTACTATCCTGTTTTATACTACCTACCTCAAAGTTTCCTATTGGTGTTTTCACTATTAACATAACATCATTCTGTTTCATTCTATCGACTCCTTAAAAATTTGATTAACTTGAAACATACACGACTACTCAATCGTTCGCATATAGTTACTTAAATTTTTACTCGTAGCGGCGTACTTATACCTATTAGTCTATTAATCTAGTGAATGGTTCAAAATAGGCTAAAATCGTGGTTTACTAAGTGTATGAATTGTCTGTAGTAAAGAAAAATACCCCTAAGAAGAGGTATTTTCGTTTGTTTTACTAGATTTCTTCCAATTGGTCTAAGTTAAAAGCTTCTCTTGGCATAAGTACAAATACCTTATCTGTTTCCGGTCTAATTTCTCGTTCCTTTAATTCTTTTCCTGTTAAAGATACATGATTCCATGTTACTTTTCTTGGCTCTAATGTATCTCGTAAACAAACAACCTCTACTTTTATTAAACCAAACTCTTCACCTATCTGTTTTATTGTGAAAGAATCATCTTGTACTGCCAATACTTTTCGAACTACTTGTTTGTCTCCGAATAATTTTTGTTCTACTAAGTAATTCTTAGTGTCTTCAATTTCTATTAACTTACTCTTTGGTACAGAGGGTCTTCCTGCATAACAAAATACTGTTGGATAGTCATTGTTTAATCCGTAAACTTCTGCTAAATACTGACTTTTATCACAAGTTACAATAGACTTGTTAACTGTTCCTACTATATTTGCTAACTTTTCTTCCCCTAACCCGTATGTTTCTGCAAACTTTTTCGCTTTCTCAATTTCTTTGTTTGTGAACTCCATTTCTATTCCCTCCAGTCTTTATCTTACCTTATCTCACCTCATACTCAAATATCCAACTACCATGATACATCTTTGGCTTACGACTTCTTGTATGTACCGCTACTTGGTTTCCTTCATTTAATTCTAAATACTCAAATGCTTTTCGTAATTCTACGAACTTATCATGACTTCCACCGTTTAAATCAGGGTGGGCTTTCTTTGCTAGTTTACGATATTGTTTCTTTAAGTCTTCTTTCGTATAATTGATAGGAACTCCCATAATTCTTATTGCTTTTTCGTAATCCACTGTCTATCTACCCCTTATTCTTGAATTAAATAACCATGCTGTTTAATGAATGAATTTAGTTCATCCTCTTGAACTGCCATGTGCCATATCGGACTTAAAGGGTTTGGATAATGAATACATGTTGTTCCTTCTTTAAAACTTACGTAAACAGTAACAACTTGTTCACTATATACCCCTTTACATTTGACTGCTCCTTGTGGTATCTCTTCTTCATTCCAATAAAGAGATTCTTCTATTATACGGTCTCCATAACTAGTATTGATATAAACGCACTCTTCTTCAATTACATGGAGAGATTGTAGGTTTATTTGTAATAACTTTACCCAATCTACAAATTTATTTGGATTAGATAGTTTGTTTAATACTTTACCTTTGTCTGACCATACAGTAATCTTTTTCTCTCCTGTATAGGTTTTAGGAAAAATAACAGAAACAAAAATTGACATCGTTTAACCCCCTTATTTTGACATTTCCTCTTGTATTTCTTCTAAATTTAAATCAAACCGTTTTGCTGTTTCTTCTAGCAACCACTGACTTTCTTTATAGGTTTGTTTTGTTAAGCCACGCATTGAATTGACTTCTTTTGTACCTCTTATTGTATTCCATAATAACTCTGTAACTAGTTTCTCATTTGATAATGCCACAATTTCAGATTTCTTCATCTGTAACACTCCTAACCTTTATAAGTTTTCGCTATCATACTCCCTTGTTTGGTTTCTGATAGCGAACTCCTACCCCTTATTGAACTTTTGCTATATAACCATTGTAAGAAATGAAGTCTCGTACTGATACGTTTGGTACGACTAATTGTCTTGCTAGGGACAAAATCGGTACATATATGTATGAAATTAAATCTTGATTGACGACATATGCTTCTACTACGTTTGCACCTAATACCGTACAACACTTAATTGCACCTTGCGGTACTTCTGATAGACTAGAGAAACCACGCTCAAAGATTTGATGGTTTGACTGCCATGTAGCGGTGTGAAACTGTGCTTCTTTGATTTCACTTAATTTCGTTGGACGAATACCAAATAACTTACACCAGTTCTTAAATAAGTCTTCACCCATAAACTGATTCGTTACTAAATTATTTACTCGAATTTGATACACTTGATTACTTTTTAATGCGGGTTGGTTGTTTGACATCATAATTTGAATCACTTTCATACCCTCTTTCCTCTATTTGAACTCTATTCTATATTTCTGTTTACTTACCTTCTGTACAATAGAAAAGAGAAAGACATCAATTGCCCTTCTCTTCTTAACTTATTTCTATTATACCATAATGTTCACTATTTGTCAAATATGTTTGACTTTACTTAAACTCTCCTAAATAACGTACTTTCTGAAACTCTTGTAACCGAGTTCTTACAATACCTAACGAGTATAAGTCATCTATGTTTGTTGGTTTAAAGATAATGGTTTTACCTTTAGAATTCATAATATAACAATAAAAGATACTTTCATTACCCCTGTCTATCGCATAGCATTTATTGTATCTAATAGAGATAGGTACTTCTTCTATATCTTCAAAGGTTACAATTGCAAACTCTTTTGTTTTTGCTTTTTCTTCCTTATATACATCTGTTACTTCTTCAAATAAATCCAACCAGTTCTCTATCTTATCCCATGTTCTTTCTCCAAGAAATTTACGAGTCAAATGATAGTAGGTTTGGTCTTCTTCAAACGCATTGTAGTTCTTTGTAAAGAATGTATACTCCGTCATATTCATTTTCAGTTTGAATTCATGCTCAACTTCCAATTCTGTAAGATTCATCAGTCCATTGTAACATTCTTTACAATATCTCTTTTCCTTATACCAGTTTGTACACTTTTTATGGATGAGTTTATCTTCTCTATGAAATACCCCATCGCATCTGAACATATCTTTCGGTGTTTCGCTACTGTCTTGCTTTTCTACAGAAGGTTTATTACAATCATAACAGACAGGTAACTCTAACCAACCTGTAGTAATAAGCGTATGCCCGTCTTCTGTTTTAGTACGACCACCTAGCCGAAACTTACCGATATCAGGGTTTGCATAATCTACTTCATAGAATGTAAGACACTCGTTTGTATTCTCTACATATAAGTCTATAAATTCGTTTGCATATACCCCTACTGCACCTCGTACTTTTTCTAAACCACTTGGTACTTCTTTGAAAGAGTTAACAATTACTCTTTTTAATTCCTTGTTACCTATATAAACAATCTTTAATCCATTCACTAAAGTAGGATACTCGGTAAATCTTGTCAGTTTCACATCAAAATAATTACACCATCTTAATAACTCATTCTTAGAATGGAATACAAAGGCACGACTACCGTCTGAATAGTATGTTTGGCAAGCATAGGGATGTTCTCCGTAGTAAGGCTTTTCTACAATAGTTACTTTGATTCTGTTTTCTTTTAACATACGAACTACCCCTTATTTGAACTTACCAACGAATGGTGTTTGATAGAAAGGTTCTAGTTGTTTTCTATCTACATTTGCTGATACCATGTCTTTTGGATTCGTTGGTCTAAAAATAATGGTAGAATAATCCGTCTTTATCATATAACAATAGAAAATTGTATCTATATTCTTGTCTATTGCGTGACACTTTAGGTTTAAAGCGAGTTTAGGTACGTCTTTGATATCATCGAATGTTACAATTCGGAAATACTGTAAACGTAACGGGTTTTCTTTGTATACCTCTAAATCTAGCCCAATCAAGTTACACCAATCTTGCATACGATGTTCACTTGCAAACGATGCGTATAAATGATGGAATGCTTGGTCTTCTTTAAACATATCAAACTCTTTTGTGACTAAGTCAAACTGATGAGAATCATACTTTGGTCTATGCGTGTATTGTACCGTTAACTCTGTACAACGTTTTAAGTTACCATAACATTCCTTACAATACCAATCTTCATCATAGTAGTTTAAGCAATTATGATGGATAAGCCTACTTTCTTCGTGAAATATACCCTCACACCAAACCATGTCTCCTGGTGTTTCTACTTCACTATATCTTTCTTTTGCCGGTTTCTTACAATCAAAACATAAATCTTCTTCTTGTACTAATTCGTCTGTCATCTTGACGTACCTCTTTTCCTTTAGATTCAATTGGTTTATAAATTATTATATTTAACGAATGGAACTTTTCTTCTTCCTTCTTCGTCTTGATTTTCTTACAAAGTAGAATGAACCATACCTCTCTCTAAACTCAAAATAACCACCTTCTGTTTTATTATAAGTTTTTATATCTGCTAGAAGAATTGGTTTTGTAATATGAATTACATCACCTTCTACATGAATATACATGTCTACAATGCTAGAACCTTTTGTACCCCTAATGTGTACTTTTCCTTTTGGGTCAAAGTCACTGTAGTCTACATGATTAATCTTTACTGTTCTGTTTGTTTTGTGCATAACTTCTTTCGCTACACTGTTTTCTTCAACAACTACCCCTTCGTCTAGTACCATTCCCGTCTTCTTACAGAATTTGTCTAATACTGATTTTGAATTGAAATAAGCAATCTGTTCTCCTGTTTCATCTAGTAATTGGATTGTTCTAACTACAGAACAGTCTTTGTTATACCGAATTTCTACGTTTAACATAGCTAACTACCCCTTATTAATAGTTTAAATCTTCTTTTGTGCGGAACTCTTCAACGTCAGATTCGTTTACCCATTCGTCTTTTGCGAATAACTTATACGATTCTCCATTATTTGTTTTATTAATAGTTTAAATCTTCTTTTGTGCGGAACTCTTCAACGTCAGATTCGTTTACCCATTCGTCTTTTGCGAATAACTTATACGATTCTCCATTATTTGTTTT